>NW_012194522.1:1307137-1396707 GCF_000504015.1 Erythranthe guttata
AATTTGTGCCTGCACAAATCATTTCAGTTTTAATAAATTCATTTTCATTTCATATTTTTTAGTAAATTACGAAAATACCCCTCTTGTTTGAGTAATTACAGCCGCCCCTCGACTGTGAATCTTTATACACGTCTACCCTTACGGTGTCAAATTCAACGTAGTCTTCTAGATTATATGGAATGTTCTTTAGTTTGTACTCGTTTTGTGCAAAAATGCAGTTTCTGATACACCACAATCTGATATATTTACAAGACGAGAGACGCATCTTATGATCATCTTAGTTTCAAAGTGTGGAGCTCGAATTCGGTAAAACGGGTACAAATTGGGGAAGATTCCGCTAAATTTGGCACCGCAATGGTGGATTTGTATGAAAATTCATAGTTCAGGGAGTGTCTGTAATTACTCAAACATAAAGGATTTTTTGTAATTTGACCTTATTTCAGGGATGACCGTAATATCCTTTTTTTCTACTCCTTTTTTTCGAGAAGTGAAATTGACAACAATAAATAAAAAAAAAGTAAAAAACAAGTTTGCATTAAGTGATCTAGTTGATAGAGTAAGAGAGCATAACCTATTACTGGATTACATTCCTAATAACTCCGTGTTTTGTTATCAATAAATGAAATTTAATAAATTTAAAAAAAAAAAAAAAAAAAAGGTTTAGTACAACTGAAACATTAAGGAGTGGTTTGGTTATTGTAATTTGGTGAATTAGGGGATAACATATTGTGTGCGATTCATCAAAGTAGGTATGGCATATAAATTGGTTGGTATTTGAAGGAATGCAATAATGGGGCTCACTTGCCTTTAACTTTTGCATTCACCTATTTTTATTTTTATTATTTTGATAAATATATATATATATATATGCCTTATTATTTCAATATTTTTATTAATCCCATCTTAGATATTAATTTTAATACTTGCAAAAAAAAAAAAAAAATGAAATCGACGGCCGAGTAAAGTTCAGAATGAGTGCGTATGCTTTGAAAATGAGAATCGTCAAACATAATTAAAAACAATAATTAATAAAATAATGTTGAAATTTATATATTTATACATACATTTTAATTTTTGACTTAATTATAAAATATGCATTAAAAAATAAAAATTAAGCTACTTGATTTTGATTCTTGTTCGATTCGGTTAGTTGGTTCATAATCAAATTAAACACATATACAAGTGTATAGAAATATTATTACATCAAGAATTAATCAAGGCAATAGTCAACTCTTTATGATCCATAGGTTTATCATCACACTAGGATTAAGAAAGGAAAAAAATCGAATCGAAATTTACGTTCCGAAAAAAGGAAATTTTAAATTATTAAAAATAAGAGTTTTGAAAAAAATAAATTATAAGAAATTGTTCCAAATTCGACTTTTCTTTATATATGCAGGTCGGCAAAATTAGGATATTTTGTTTCTTTATCAATCGCTAATATAAAATAACCTGACAAAACTTACGTAGTAGTGGTGGTGGGTTCTATTTATAATATTGATATTATAAGTATAACTTCTATAATTTAAAAAATCAAAATTTTAGAAAATTGAATAAAAAAAATATTGAAATCGGCAAAAACTGAAAATTCGGGACTGCGTCAAACATTAGTGAATGGGACTTCTACAAAATTTGGTAACCATTCTAGAGATTATAACCTTAGAAAATGCATTTTTTTTATATTTTCAGCTAATTTTATATAAAATAAACACTTAATTTCAGCTCAACTCATAATTACTAATTCTCGTTTTTAAATAAGCTTTCGCAAACACCAACTTAATTTTCTTGTCAGAAGTGGTGACCACCAAAGCCAATTAAAAAGACATAATAATTTGTTTTTTTTAAGTTTAATGGACCACAATCCAACAACTAGACTATGAACATATTATTATAATAATTGATGATAATATTTGTCATAGATAACTATAAATGATGTATTTTTCTTAATTGGTTGGTAATGCATGAAAGCCAGGTCATCTTAATGGATAAAACAGTTGTCTTTCTTTCTTCGTACATATGTTTAATTATCATATTACTTATGCTAAAAAACTTGCCCAATATTGCTACTTGGAATATACAATTATTATTAGTTTCTTTACTTCAAAGAATCAAATAGTGTTCCGAATAAGCAAGCAAACACAAAAAAAAAAAAAAAAAAAAAAAAAAAAAATTGTTGTACTATGATATATTATAAATATAAATTCTTTTGAATTTGGCGTCGAACATACGAACTTCCCAATTTAAGAAAATGACCGTTTTAATAATCGGTGCTTCAAGTCATGAAATTTAGTACAAACATACAACTTTCTTTGGTGTGAAGGTAATGTGGAAAATGTGGTAGAGTGCAACGGCAAAAATGTCATTAACCCTTATTTCAACGGTCCGAGTTTTCCTAATTCGAATGTTTGAATTTCGTTATACTAAAATGTTGAAGGTAACTTTTAGTTATCGATTTCTTTTTCTGTTTTTTCTTGGGGGGCTAAAAAAACTATGGTTTAGTAGTAGAAAAACTGAAATGACTCGAACAACAACAACAAAGAAAAAAGAAAGAGGATATATCATGACATCCCGTTGACAGAATGGTACGTGTTTTTTGGAAGATCGAATTCCATATATGTGATTCAAAAGTTTTAGTTATGGATTCATATGTGATTTCACCTTTAGTTTTCGATTCTTTCGTATCCCTCGTTTTCCAATGGAGTTTAGACTAATGGCGTGTTTGATAGCACTGAATGACTGCTGATTGGCAGCAATTACTTATTCGGTCAGTGCCTAGCTTATTAAGGATGTTTGGTATTGATAGCTGAATGAAGCGGTTTACCGCTTATTGATTCAGAAAAGAAATTGTGACTTATTCATCCAGAGGCAAAATTGAATGAATTTTGAACGAGTATATCCCAATGGAGATTTTGTACTACAGCGGTCAGTGCACCACTGTCAACATCTTTTATTTTCCACTATAAGTATATTATATTAAATCGTTTGTATTAGTTCAACTCCTAATGTAATATAACACTTTATATTTGATATTTTAGTTAAAAACTTTCATATCAAAAATAGAATTAATTAAAAAAATTATGCTCATTATAGCAACTTAAAATTTTAGGTTAATTTCAATTTTAATGTATTTTCATGCTTTAGCTACTTTTATTTGTAAGGGTTGCTTTTATTAGTTGTTTGAAATTAAAATTTATATTTTATTTATGCTAAATATTTAATATTATTTACATCCAAATGTTTAATGTCTATCAAGATTTTAATATTTTATTAATTAAGTAAATCATATTCAAAAAAAATTATTCATATTCTAATTAAATTTAATTAATAAATAATGTTTCAGCATTGAATAAGGGTATAATAGGAAAATAATAGTATTCAGACGTTACTGACATTCAGTTATCGGACTTAATTGTTCAGCATTCAGCATTCAGACTCACCTCTTGGCTATTCAGATATTTATTCAACATTCAACATTAAGTACTCAATGCTATCAAACGAGCCCTAAGCATGTTTTATGATTTGGTTCATATTTGGTTTTTAAATATTAGTGTATATGTTTCATGAATATTTTTCCTTTATTGCAACATTTTCGTGTAAGCAAAATTCTCAAGAAACATTATGATTTATTCATCTCTTAAACTAAACATAATAATAACAATAATAAAAAGTATATAGTGTTGACACCGAAATTTCGGAAAAAAATCACCGATTAATGGGGTAAATAAATCGGTTATTAATTGAGTCTCAAATCAAAGTCCACAATATATTTGAACTTTACAAATGTGTTAAATTGTTTAATCCAAAAATAAGTAATTAATTCTTTTTTTTTTTGGATTAACCGATTGGGCTCATATTTAGCCCAAATAAATCAAAAGCCAAATTTCCAAGTCCACCGGCCCATGCTATAAGTCGAAATCTTAGCTCGTGCCTATAAAAGAAGGTCTTGGCTACATGCAAATACAGACTCACATAGATACAAATCAAGCTCTCAAGCTCAAGTCTCGATCCTCTACCGCAAAGTCATAAAATATTTGAATTTGATGTATATATATATATATATATATATATATATATATATATATTGTTCATTCAAGAACAAGCTTCTAAGTCGTGAATCAGTTTTAGAATAAGAGAGAACAATTAGGGAATTCTCGAATATTCTAATCCACTTTCGTTTGAGTAATTATTTGTTCCCATTTTTTCTGTCTCGCATTTATTAATATTTTACAGATTCATAATTTTGCAGTTAAAATATAGTATTTAATATGTTGTATGGACGAAAATTTTGTTAGCGCTACATCATTATATATTAAGCCACTAGAGAAGGTGGATACGGCTATGCCCTCAACCATATTCATGGTTGGCTAGACTAGGGGTGCATGGTAAACGAGTTGAGACGGTTCGTGAGCTCGATAAACCGGCTCGAAAAAGTTCAAACTCGAACTCGAGCTTTTTTTAGTTGGTCGTGAGCACACGAGCTTTATTTATATATATATATATATATATTATATTTTATTTAAATAATATATTATAATATAAAATATTATATAAATAATATAAAAAACAAATAAATATTGAAAATATATATATATATAATTACAATTTATTGTTTATTTTTGTAATTTTTTTTATTATCATCTAAATAATTTGTAATAATAAAAAAGTAATAGTTATAAAAATAATAAAATAATAAAAAAAATAGAAAAAAATCCAAAATGAGCTTGGCCTTAAACTCGACAAAATGGACTCGAGCTCGAGCTCGACTCGTACACCCCCTAGACAATACCTATTGACTCAAGCATAACAAGATAATTTTTTTTTAAATGATATTTCATTTCCTATTGAAAACTCACTAACACGCAATTTGAGTATGTTGTATTTTAAATATATCAATAATGTGCATCTATGATTTATAGTATGTTGTATTAGACTCGGCCGAATCGTCCTTTGTTTTTAAGTTCTTTTAAATTTTAATAACGTAGTAAATGGTGAAATGTGGTTTAGGTGGGTTACCTAAACCTGGACTAGACCGGCTTGTAGACTATTTCTACGGACTTATAACTAACTCCGTCGGTTGGTTTACGAGTCGGAACCGTGTTTCAACGACAAGATTATTGGTCCATATCTCTTGAACCTGTGAATCCAAGTTCGTTATTTTTTGCTTATCTTTAGAAGAAAAGAAAAAAATCAACATTCGTGATTGTTTGTTTGACATTTGAAGATCAGTAACTACGGCTGAAAATTGCAGGTTGATCTGTCTAAATCGGCTGATTGAACCGTATAACCTGCCGAAACAAAAACAAAAAGTAATAAATTAGAACCGTGAATTGGCTCGAACCGGCTCAGAACGGATCGGAATCCACCCGAATTTGTGAACATCCAATGCTGCCGAAACTAAATATTCCGTAAATACAGAACGGTGCCGCATTAAAATGCAATTGACTCTTCATTTTATATTTTTTTTGTGAAAATTAAATTTTAATAGATTATGTACTATACATATTATAATACATGTAATACTAATTTCAATACAACAGAACTTTGATAAATTAATAAGCTCGTTAAAATAATAACTTTTTAGGGTTCGAATTCGTAAAAACGTATTAAATTATTAGCTCGATAATTTAATATTTCGATAAATTAATAGAATTTTGTCGGTCCCGAGTTTATTAATTTATAGATTAATACTTCTTTACTTAAAAAAATATATTAATGTAACTATAATTACATTTTTATGAATTTTGTTGGTAGTTATGTAACTACTCAATTTGGTATTATCGAATTTAACGATTTTATTGTGTGATCATCCTAATAGTGTATATCTAATTTACTCCAACAACCTGTATACATACCATAATAGTTATACAATTCTAATATTCTCTCGCGCTTGTTTAAGTGAAATTTTAGTAGCAAAAAAATCGACATATCAAGATTGTTTTATGCTACACTCATTCAATTTCACCCTCACCAAATTATATTTCACCAATTTCGATACATATTTTACACACATCGGCACTCATATATACGTAGAATAAGGCCCCGTTTGGTTGGCAAGATAAGATTAGCCAAGATAAGATTAAATAATCTAATGAGACCCAATTATTTTATTGGAGCTTGAAAGGTGCAACAAAAAAAACTCATTAAAAGGCAAGATAAGCCAAGATAAGGCAAGATAAGCCATGATTATATAATTTTGGCGGGTCGACCCGGCAAGTTATTGAGGATACCAAACATCAAATTAAGTCCAACTATTTAGTTAATCATGGCTTATTTTGGCAACCAAACGGGGCCTTAGAGTATAAAATAATATTCAGTACATTTAACACAAGGTACTGTAGCATCTAGGATACCGTAAAAAAATGTACTTCATCACGTGTATTTAATAAAAAAAAATCAAATTTCTATTTTCACAACAATTTAATAAAAAAAATGGGATCAAATGTAGAACTAAATTAAATTTACCCAAAACTTTTAAAATTATAAGAACAAAAAACCTCGAACTATCTATATTATATTGGATAAAGTACAGCTACCCAATGAGGTAAGGTCAAATTACGATAAAATCCATCATGTTAGGGTAATTATAATCACCCATCAACTAATGAATATTCTTACAATTCCACCATTGTGGTGTCAAATTTAGCGGAATCTTCTAGATTATGTGGAATATTTTCCAGTTTGAACACGTTTTACTCTATTCGAACTCCACATTGAAAACAAAATTATCATACGATGTATCTCTTGGCCAGTAAACATCAGATTGCGGTGCATCAGAAACATCATTTTTGCACAAAACGAGTACAAACTAAATTAACATTCCACTGAATCTAGGAGATTACGTTGAATTTGACTCCATAAAAGTAAACGTGTAAGAAAATTCATAATTAAATGACGATTGTAATTACCTAAATACAAGAGGGATTTTTTCGTAATTTATCAGTACCTGATATAGCAGGCCATAATTTTACCCTATTATATTATAGTTTGAGGAGTAATTTAATTTAAATTGAGGGAAAATAAAATCTCAACCACCCAAAACAAATAGAACATTGTAGTCATCGCCCACACTCACTTTGCCTCCTCGGAATTTCCGAAGCTCTATTTCTTCACCTTTTTTTATAATTTTAATTTAAAGCCCTCTTTGTGTTCGACGTTATTCCTCAGTGGCGACTCTCATTTCTTCTCGTCTTCTCCTCCGCCCCTCCACACTCATCGGAATGGCCGCCGCCTCCGCCGCTGGATCCGCCGTTGTTGCTTTCAAATCCGCCGGCGTTTCCCACCGCAGGTTCGCCAATTTCAGGCAGCTCTCGTCGCCGGTGAAGCTTCCGGCGTCGATCAATTTGCAATGCAGATCCCTGAGCTCCGTTTCTCCCTCAGGTATTCAATTAAAAAGCTTGGACTTGTTGCTTTTTGATACTCGATGTTACTGAGTTAACGAGGTTTCTTATGCTACTTGTTTGGATTCCCGAGTTGGGCAATTATTCATCCCGATTTCTCTATTTTTTAATTACGGTGTTATTGCATTTTAAGGGTATAGTAGCTGTTGTTACAGAAATTTATTTTTTAGTTGTAATTGTGACATATGGAGAAATGGACTATTAATTTGGTGGTAAATGGTAATCAGGAAAAAGACTGGTCTAGAAAACAGTAGATTATTGCACGATTTCGGAAATTGTTGTCATCGTTGTTTGCGTTCGGTTTTTGTGTTTGATTGAACTGTATGCGCAGGCATAAAGGCTCAGGTTGCAACAGTCGAACAAGCGAGTACTGAAGCAGCACAGATTGTCGAAGCTCCTGTTGTTGTTGTCACCGGCGCCTCAAGAGGTATCGGCAAAGCTGTTGCTTTGGCTCTAGGGAAAGCTGGTTGCAAGGTTTGATTCTTTACTTCCATACGATAAAATTTTAGTTTAAAAATAAGTGTAATAAGTAACTAGAGGTGCCAGATAAAATGGCTATTATTTGGTTGCTCGTTTATACGAACTATGTTTTTTTTGGGGGAATTGCTTGGATAATGAGAAAAAATCATGCATATATGCTCAAATTGATCAATAATATTAAAATCCGATTAATCAGCCCGAACTGGCTTTTTAATGGGATTCTCATATATATGCTGTTTAATGGAATAGTTGTAATAAAGGTATTGACCTTTGTAATAGAATTTATTGATTATAAATGAATTTTCTAGATTATGAATCTAGTTTTTGAAATACTTACAAGGTACACCGGATCTTCTTTTCCGTTATTTCGTTGTTCAGGTTCTTTGTTGTAGACACTTTTGAGCTTTCCATCTGATAAATGAGTAAATGAATAGACATAACCATGTTGTAGTTCTCGACTAGAACTGGAGCCAGTGGATATAGATGTGATTACTACTGTGAAGCTTCTGTTTCATCTTTACTGATGCTCTACTTGATTGTCGATTTTCTGTTGCAGGTTCTGGTTAATTATGCAAGGTCATCAAAGGAGGCAGAAGAAGTTTGCAAAGAGGTAAATCGCCGTAATTTGAAATGAATGATGGGTATATTGAAACCATTTTCGTACATAACGCGAACACGCAGTTTCGATATTTTATTTCAGTCATTTTGGGAACTGACTGACCCTTAATCTGTTAATAACTATGGTAAGGTTTTTGGTGAGCGTTATGAATGTAGAATTGCCCTGGTTATTGCCGATTCATTCTATTAGCTACATATAGAAATTCAATTTTCAGAGTAATTCAGTTTATTATGTCTTGATTGTTGCTATTCCACAAGTATTGAATCCCTTGCACCACCCCCCAATTCTCGTCAATGTGGCACACATGCACTCGAAGCTAAGCACTGACCGATGCTGTCAATCATTATAAAACTACAGTATTGCTACGTTGAAATGAAACTGAGAAATTCGTAAAACGATATCATCTACATTTTAGTCATAAAAAAAAAAAAAAACCTTTGGCCGTTCCTAATATTTGTTATACTTATTGCAGATAGAAGCGTCTGGTGGCCAGGCCCTTACTTTTGGTGGAGATGTATCAAAAGAAGCAGATGTTAACTCAATGATGAAAGCTGTGAGCTTAAATCTCTAGTTCGGTTAATTTTCGCTGTGTTGTGTAAATATCACTGTCTGAATGATTTATTATTGTGAAATTTGAAGGCAATTGAGGCATGGGGAACAGTAGACGTTTTGATCAATAATGCAGGTTAGCCGAAATCTCAACCTTCTTTTACTGCAAATCCATTTTTAGGGTTGTTTTCTTTTTTTTTTAAATATGAGAAAAATTTCAGGAATTACGAGGGATGGTTTGTTGATGAGAATGAAGATGTCTCAGTGGCAAGAAGTCATCGATCTAAACCTTACTGGCGTGTTCCTATGCACACAGGTCAATTTCTCTAAGTTTCTATATGCAGATATTAATGCCTAATTTAAGTTTATTATAATTTAATAATGAGATGTTTATTCTCTGCAGGCAGCTGCCAAAATAATGATGAAGAAGAAAAAGGTATCCGTTTCTAAAAGTTTGGAAGATTATGTGACTATCGAATCTTATTATCCTAAGAATCGGAGAAATTGCTAACGTCACTACAGTTTATTTGGACGACTGTTTCTTTGTTTTGGTTTTGGGATTCTAATCGAACGTCAATTTTGACTTTTTAGGGAAGGATAATTAACATCACATCGGTTGTTGGTCTTGTGGGCAATGTTGGGCAAGCCAATTACAGTGCAGCAAAAGCTGGAGTAATTGGATTAACCAAGACAGTTGCCAAGGAATACTCGAGCAGAAACATTACCGTGAGTTTGCTCGATCTATTTATCTTATTTAGTGGCATAACTACTGCCAAGAATAGCTTGTGCTAGTAATTAAAAAAAAAAAATTGAAATTAAACAGAGGCTTATATCGACAGGTAAACGCTGTTGCTCCTGGATTTATCGCTTCTGATATGACTGCTAAGCTTGGTGGAGACTTTGAGAAGAAGATATTGGAGGCCATCCCATTGGGTTCGTTATTTTCTTATCAATCGTAAAAAATAAAAATACAAAATAAAAATAACATCTTCTTGAGCATTTAATCTGCATATATTCGAGTTAATTAGTGACGTTGCATTATTCAGAATTTCTGAAAAATTAATGTTTTTATTTATTATATAGTAATAAGTGTCTTGCTAATGTGAAATTTCAGGGAGGTATGGCCAACCGGAGGAGGTAGCTGGGCTGATTGAGTTCTTGGCCCTTAATCCCGCCGCCGCTTATATCACTGGACAGGTATTATTATAATTTATAACTACTGTGTCTTTTTTTTTTTTTTTCTTTTTTTCTTTTTTTTTTTTTTTAAATTTTAGGTCATATATTTAACTTTCGACGAACTGAACACCACTCGGTGCATTTCATCTTTTGTTTCGTGATTAGAGTGTATTAATTAACTTGCATTAATCTATCAGGTATTAACAATTGATGGAGGTATGGTCATGTGAGAGGCTTCTGTTAACTTTGTCCTTCGGCAAATGGGAAGAATTATTCAACCAAAACTCCGACTTTTCTCGTACGTGTTTTGTGTTAAGTTTTGGAGTAAAGATAGTTTTTGAAATAATATAGTGAAGACATGTATGTTTTTTTTGTGATACTTGCCGAATTTCCGAGTTCATTACCAGCATTTTTAGTGCAGTTCTTTTTTGCGTCCGTCCGGTCAATTTGCCAGCTATGAAATGGGCAGAAGGATATATTAATAGAAACTCTTGATACAGTTTTTCTAATTCAACTATGCTCGAAGCTTCGAGTTGTCTCGTGTCTATCTCACGGCACTCCTGCACTCGTCTTATCAATATCTTCAACACTCTTTCTCGAAACCTCAAAACACGGTAATATAATCCAACTCGATCTCGCTTCGCCTAACACGCCCTTCCAAAACACAGCATTCGAATACAATTCATCGCTTATTTCTTGACCGACCTCTTGCACTACGCGGTCTTAGTAACGAGCGACGCGCTTCTCGTCGTGCACCACTTAGCCATGCTATACGTGCTAATGACAAAGATGTTGTCTTAGAACACTTGGTTCAATGAGTAAGCAAAGTATAATTGATTAAAAAAAAGAGTAAGCAAAGTATACATTCTCCTATCTCCAAAGTTAAAGCTTTACTAACATCTTCCTATTAAACTTCTTACATCTCCCCACTAAAGAAATAAATCAAGCATGCACACATACATTACTACCATTGCACGAATCAAATACATCACCTAGAAAAAAAAATAGTTATGATAATGGGGGATCCTAATTGGATTATTGCAATAAAAGACAAAATCGAAAACATGCCCGATTTTTCCCAAGAAATCGAGCAATGGAAGAAACGATCGATCTACAAGCTACCACCTCGCGTGATCGATCTAGACAGCAAGTCATACAAGCCTCAAATAGTGTCCATCGGCCCTTATCATCACGGCGAGCCCCACCTCAAGCCAATGGAGGATCACAAGGAGAGGGCTCTCGTTCACTTCATCAAGAGATCGTCGGTCCCAATAGAAGCCTATTTAGAAGCTCTCAATCACGTGGTGCAAGATTTGAGAGACGCGTACGATGCGCTGGATCCTAAGTGGTTGAACAACGCGCCCGACTTCTTGAGGTTGATGATTCTCGACGGGTGTTTCATTCTTGAAGTGCTTCGAATGGGCTCTTCTGGACTTGACGCAGGCTATGCTCCCAACGATCCCGTTTTCAGCAGCCACGGGCTGCTCTACGTGTTGCCGTTTCTTAGGTGTGACATGTTGTTGCTCGAAAATCAGGTGCCCCTTTTGGTTTTAGTCAAGCTACTCCAGGTTGAGAAAAAAAAATTCCAAGGTCGTCGGTATGTTCTCTTTCTTCTAGTTTGATGAATTTATAATTTATTTTTTAGCGGTTCGATATAACACAAGGGTACTAAATGCAATAATCTACATAAGAAAACTGAAATGTTAAATGTCGTTTCAATTTTACTAATACTGTTTTGACTTCGAACCTGATTTTGACACATTTCTATTTTGCTTTTGGCAAAATTCGAAACATGAAAATTGTAGTCCTTTGAGTTAGTTTTCTAATTCAACTTAAATCCGCTGGATTGGATGTCGTGCGACAAAGTTATGCATGAATGAGTCACATTTTGAATTTAGATACCTCAATACATCAAAGTTGTGGCCAATATCCATTGATTCATGTATATCTTTCTCGTCCGACATCCAATTTTGGTGATTCAAGTTGGATTAGAAAACCAACTCAGAATACTACAAATTCTATTTTCGGGTTTTGCAAAATCAAGAATAAAAAATGATCAAAATCACGTTTGAAGTCGAAATTGTATTATTAAAGCTCGAACGACGTTTATCACATCCCTAAGAAAACGATGAATGACGATAGTTTGTGTTAGTGTAGTTGAGCCGCATGATGAATATCAGATGAATAGGCTCATAATCAGGTTCTTTCACCCCGGTCCAAGAAACATGCGTGTGGGAAAATGTTTGCACATACTAGATGTGTGCCGAAAGAGCCTCCTTAATGAACCGCGGACGATGAGAACCCACCATGCACATGGACATCAAGGAGGTGAAGTAAGTGGCGAGATTCACTCGGCCTCGGAACTTAGTGAGGCTGGAATTAGATTCGAGAGGAGTATAATTATGAGCCTCAGGGATATCTCGTTCGAGGGAAACACCCTTAGACTTCCGATGCTCTTCATAAATGCCGAAACAAAACTCGAGCTTCTGAACCTTATAGCCTTCGAGCGGTTCCACACAGGCGCCGGGAATGAGGTTTCCTCGTACGTGTTTTTCTTGGCAACCTTCTTAGGGACCCAAAAGACGTTAGCCTGCTACGCTCGTGTGGGATCATCTACAACGCTCTCGGCAGTGATAAAGACATTATTAAGTTATTCAAATTGCTCCATACGGACATTGTGGTGGACCCGGACAGCGATTTGGACATTGTATACATGCAGGTGAGTAGAAAGCTGAGCCGCCGCCTCCGGAAGAGACTGCACGAGTGGGGGTCAGATTTTGCCCGGACTTACTTTAGAAGTCCGTGGGCTGTTGTGTCCATCATTGCTGGAGTTCTCCTTTTCACCCTTGCTGCAATTCAAACGGTGTACTCTGTTTTGGGGTATTATCGTCCGAAATAGTTGTTTCAATTCGTCGTCTTGTCTCGAGCTCTCCATCGTTTCTTTCGTGTACTGCTTTTAATTGTTTATTGCTCGTTTCATTAGAGGCTTGTGTAATTCTAAAGTATTTTGATTTATCTTTTCCAAAAAAAAAAAAAAAATATTTAAAATTTATTTTTTCGTCAACACGAATTACCTGCATTTACATTACAACAAATACAGGTCCGAAGCTTGAAGCTGTCTCGTGTCTATATTCCACTGCATTCCTGCACTCGTCTTATCAATATCTTCAACACTTTTTCGGAAGCCTAAAAAACACAGTAATATAATCCAACTCGATCTGGCTTCTCCAAACACGCCCTTCCAAAACATAGTACTCGAGTACAGCATCGCATATTTCTTGACCGACCTCTTGCACTACATACGATATCAATGTGAATGATCATTACAAAGAAAATTTCGGCAGCCTGACTAAACTGCAGATATATTTTACACAACAGTTCAAAGAGCAAATCCCGCCACCAGATCTCTAGGCAGTTATCACTTTCACCAATACTCTGACACGAGTTCGATCCTCAAAACTAGAAATGCTCTCAGTATATTTGAGTTTTTCGTTTGCTAAAAGAAAAGAAAAAAAAAACATAGCTAACCTTAACCAGAGTTATGGTTCAGGGCGGCCTATATGCGAATGATTGAAGCAGTCGATGAATCAGGGTTACCACTATAGTTAATCTCTACAAAGAAACCCCCTCCTTCACCTCTGGCAAGTCTTCCTGGATTTATGCAAAGGCACTTGTCTTGTTCTTCTCCGTTGTTTCCTTCTCCAAGAGAAAGCACCTGCTCGAGGAAAAATCGAGAGGTTGTTTACTTATGCAGAATTAACGTTTAATTACAATAATCCTGGTTAATTTATTAACCTTTACGAAGTGAGCCAAGTCTGAAGGTAGTATGAGAATATCTGGAACCGATGAAAATTGTAGAGCTTCATTTGCAAGAGAAAAATCCAACGGAACTTCTTCTGCAGGTGGATAAAGGGGATAGAAGCTGCTCCACGAGTACAGAAATGGAACAAAAAAAATCATAAAATTTAGTGAAAGAAAATAAACGAAAAGTAAATGTAGCTTCTTTCTTTAAATCTAATAAAGAAAGATAATCCCATGCATTAATGGTTAAAAAAACCTGCCTTTGTTGGTTTAGAATGTGCTTTGCGAGATTGGTCAACCGCTGCTTGGACCCTCCTTGTGGATTTCTACAGATTTCTTCTGCACTAAGATGTTTTAGTATATCCACTGTGCAGCAAGCGACTTTCACCTGTAAATCAAGAACATTATTTCAGAAAAATATATCCAAATCATATACGTAGATGCAGTTTTCGAAGTATAATGAAAGAAAATTATTTCTCTTAAAACCGAATGAAAAACTAAATCATGTCTTCTTTTCACTATATTTTTCTTATTTAATATCATTTATTATCTTTTCCTTTTTTGTTGAATTAAATATTTACATTTTCCTTGTAACACAAAAATATGTACTTACTGCTACATATTTTTCTTCAAACGAAAATTCCTATGTAATTTAGCAAATAAAAAAAAATATGTTGTATCTGGTTTGTTATTAGAATACATAAAAACAATTAGAGTAAGTAGCACATAACCCCAGAGGCGGTTCATAATGCGGGAGGGTGGCTAAAACTAATACTATATGAAATAAAATCTATAATATTTATTTATTTTTCAAAAATGATGATCCATTTGATGCTCGTGGTTGGAGTAGATGAATGTAATGAAAATATGCAAACATCAAATTTGGGTGTGAATGGTATGTGCTCGTGAACTGTGGAGTGCGTGAGTTGGGAAAATTAAAAGAAAAAAGAAAAAAAGTGATTAGGAGACTTGTGGTTGGTACCTCGTTAGCAGAGAACATTCCCGGATTAGAGACGCTGTATATCTGTTGAGGAAAATGTTATTTTTTGTCAGTCGTGTTAAACAAGTATCCATATATACAATTAACTGAGATCATAAAGCATCGTTGTACCTGATGAATAAAATCTGCAGGACGAATCTCGAAAGCAGGCTGCCAAAATAATAACCAAATTAGCAAATCTTACTTTAATGTAATACTGGTTTACTATATCCTAACAAGAGAAAAATTAGAACTTAAAACACGCACAAAAGAGAAATTCAAAACTAGCTACCTGCGGGAAAACAAAGTCGTGATTGGCATCCCGGAAAGATGGCATAAGAATCACATTTACTGAAGAACCCATATACTCGACATAATCTTGCAGCTGTATAAGCAATAAAATAGAAAGAACGCGGGTTAAGTAGGTTGAGTATGTAAATGCAACAATTATATGACTTTATTTTTTTAAATTTGAACTTGTATTAATTACCTTTCCAAGGACCTCAAGGCGAAACATATCATCAAAAGTCTGATCGACATTTCCTTTCTTGAGGTTTGGATGATCAGAATCAATAAACGGGCCTAGCTGTCAAAGACAAAATGAAATAAGATTAGTTTAATTTTTTTCGTCCGCGTCAATTATAGACAATAAATGCTGCCAGCTATTAATTAACTCACTAGGACAAGCAACTGAGGTTGCTTTCGGCGTGCATAGGATAATAGCTCTGTTAGCGGTTCGAATAACAAATTACCGCTTGTGGTAAAAGGCCCTGCTGCAACAATCTGTTTAAAATTCAATTAGCAAAAACGGGAGAGAAAAAAAAAAAAAACCTAACCAGCTGTATCTTAATTTAGTAACAAAGTCTAGGATGCTGCAGAATAGCTCGTGTAATTTCTAATCACAAGTAATATCAATTTTTCCTAATTCTGTAATGCAGCGTCGGAACTTACCAATGAAACCTTTGACGACTGAATAACGTGATCCAAAGCTTGTCTTTTGGAAGGCAGTTGTTCGGTCGAAGTAATAGACGAGGGGACAGTATCAATAATCTTTGATGCAATAAGACAGTGTCCACTAGGATTATGCCCTTCAATACCCACCACCTATATGGAAGTCAATACAAAAGGTTATTCTTACACTGCACTGTGAGACACGGGTGACGACGAAATTTACTTCTTAAGAAAGTCACATTCTAACCTGGCCTGGAAAAATAGAAAATTGGTTTAACTTTTGCAAGTCAAGACGAACACGCTGCCCGCCCGAATGCTCAACACTGCATAAAAGGAAAACGAATAAAACTGTGTCCGGAAATTAATCCGACATACTCATAAGTTATTTGGGCAGGTTCAAACGCCTAGACAATTATTTTATCTCATAAGTATGAAGAAGCTGCATGTAAGAGTTTATACCTGCTTTGCAGCAAAATAGGCTTTTCCTTCAGTCGTCCTTCTTCCTCACAGCAGATCATGCCGACAGCAAAAATACTTTTCTGAAACAACATGGTTTATTGAAGGAGATAAGCAAAATTAATATTAAACTCAAGCAACTTCTACATTAGAGTTACAACTGAAAGACTTAATTCTTCGATTAGTTGAACATTGCATGTGTAATCAACTCACATATGCCGATAAATTGAATTACCTGGGAAGCAACTGAAGGGTCAACAGGTTCCTCGTACTGGCCAGACGAGACATAGGCAGCTGCTCTTTTTTTGATGCAATTTTCCATGAAATCAAACTAAATCATCAAAAAGTAAATCAGACTTTGCAATAAAGAAATATGTATGATTAACGCAGTAAACGGAGGAATCAATCAATACCTTATCTTCAATTCTGTCATACATGAATCTGCAACCTGGTTCGGGCTGAGATCTGTCAATTAGCAACGAACATTTTTGGCTGGGTTGAACTCTCTTGATGATGTCATCCTCAGAATTTTCATGGTCCTCTTCGACTTTAATCGTCTGTATATTGGGTTGCTCGTTAATTGTGGTTTGCACAACAAACTTGCTCTTTCTTGACCCAAAAGGCGTAACCGATTCTAGAGGTTTTTCAAAGGTAAATTTGCCGCCGGTTGTTTTTTGTGCAGAATCAGACAGCTTTTCTTGGGCTGATGTTCCCTTAGCATTTGGAGTATCGAGTATGACTTCTGTCTCTTCAATGTTACCATGCAATATCCTGTTCAATATTGCAAAATTGTAGTAATTTTGTTAATGAAATGGAATTTAAATAATTGACGACGTAATTTACGTGAAGAAGAAGCTAAATAAACATGCCAAAGATCAAAAGCGAAATACAACATTTGAAGTTAAGTTCCACTAGACAAAGGAGATCGCAATAGAACGAGTGATTAGTGTGCAAACCCAATCGAAAAGTTTACAAGCTTCAAACTCAGTGGGGCAAGTCGATACGATACTAAAATAACTATACGGAAAACTGACTTACATAGCTACGTCATTAGAGTACAAATGCAGTCCTGAGTCTTTTTGTTTGACTTTATCCACCTGTTCTCTCTGCAGTTGCTCTAAAAATGCACCCATATGCGAGCTTCGCACGGTAAACTCTAATCCTCTGCAATAAAAAGCAAATTCATAATCATACTGACAATCATTCCCTCATTACTATTGACAAACAACAAAATCAAAAGGCATAAAAATAAAGGATGGTCCCCCCGAAGAATGTGTTCCTTCATATTTTAATAGTTTCTCAAAGTGAATGATCCCATGCAATTTGATTCGATTTCAATAACTTCCTAATAAGTAGGATGCCAATATTTGAATCTGTGACATATTATACTCGAAACAAACAATCTACGAAGCTATGTAACTATGACGACAGTGTTATTTATTGGTGAAGTACGAAAAAATGAAGAAGTCATTCTTTGTAAAAATGTTGCATACGATCATTTAAAACCTGACCCCATCGACATTTTCTACCTTACTGAGAGAAACTACAGCATATTATAATGCGTTTGACTGAACTTATTTAATACAAAATTGCTAGTAATGATTACTAACAAACTAAATTTTCAAACAAGTATGAAATCTTTGCCATTTTTCAAAGAGAATGCGAAACCAAAACTGAAACCAAAACCAGAAAACCCGAAAACCCGAAGAACTTCATTTCTAAAATTTCATAAGAATCTTACAAGCCCTAATATTTTCGAAGAGGTATGAACGTGCTTATAATCAATTTAACAATATTTATTCAGATAACACACCTCCTAACTCAAATAAGCTGTCTGAAATTGTATTACTGCTGAAAACGAAACTAATTTGAAACGTATTACAAAAATTCTATACATTTGAGGCAGAAGACGAAGCAACAAACAATAGTATAAGAATTAAGAAAAGATATTAAATTTTGTAACCTGTTGAGAGAGTAAATATCCCAGATGGAAACAAGATCCGAAGCGCTGAGCTTGTACTGTATACAAAATGTCAGACCTGCAAAATTCAAACAAATTCGCATAAAAAACGGTGTGATACAAATTTGGGGACCAAAAATATTCTGGGCAAAAGAAATAACTCACATTTCTGGAGAATTTCTTCCTCGTCGTCGAAATTGAAGCCGTTTCTAGTGAACTCTGCTTTGATTTCCTCTTCCATTTTTTCGCAATCTCGAGTTTAGCCTTAGGGTTTCGACGAGAATTTGGGAATTGGGAGTAGCACAACAATTTTGGCGGGAAATATTTGCCTCCAACAGTTAAGTATATCGGATTGCATATTCCCATTCTGCCCTCGGTCTTTGAGGGCCCGTGAAATATATGGGCAGGTGTAGCCCGGCCCAAATTAAATGGAGCCGGGCTTTCTTTGGAAAAATGTGATTAATTAAAGATGTTCAATTAATAAAAATTAAAATTAATGAATGTCTTTTGTTAAGGAATCAGTAACAATGGAGTGCAGTCAATTGAATATGCTCTTTTTATTCATGTATCTCGGTTTATCTGATGTTACACGCGATGAAATACATTGTGTGATTAATAATTGTTGATATGAATATAATTACACACACTCATGTGTATGGGTGTTTAGTGAGTTGTTATTTAATCACATCAATGGTTAAAAATCACCTGATGCATATGACCCGATGTAGCATCTCAATAACAATGTACTTTCAATATTTCTCGGTTTTTATGGAAATCTAATCAAGTTAGAATAGTCCGTGGAGGATCCAAATTAATAAAAAAAAATTAAAAAAAAAAAAAAAACTAATTGTAACCCACGTTTTGTATTTGTCGATTTAGGTGGTGTTTGTGGAAGCATTTAGAAATAGATTATGAGTTTTTTCTCATAATATGTTTTTAGATGTATACAAACAAGTTTTTGCTTTTGTTTCTTTTAGAATAAGTTGTTTTAGGCTATGTTTGATTGGTGCTTAATGGCCTCTTAATGGGGAAATTTACTTATTCGGTCAGCACAATATTACTCAGAGTGTTTGGTACAATTTTCTGAATGAAGCAATTCATTGCTGACCGATTAAGTCAAAAAAATTGGACTTATTCATTCAGCACTATACTGAAGGGATTTTAGACTATTTTATCCCTATTGAGATTTAAGTATTTCATGTTTGACCCATTTTTTTCTTCTTTTCTTGTCAAATATAGAACCCATGCCCCCATTAGTCAATTTTCATTAAACCCAAGTATGAGTAAAAAATTTCTATAATTCAGAAAATTGTAATGATAATAGAGAGTGAAAGAAGATTAAAAATTTGTTCTTTGTGAATATTTTGGGAGCGAGATATTTTGGTGAAAATTTAGATTTATATTGTTTATATATTTATGTTATACTAAGAATATGATCTAATATTTACAAGTTAAAAAAAATATTTAGTTAAATATTATAAAATTCAACTAGTAAAATCGAATTGAACAATTTTGAAGGACAATATAGTAAAATTAAATCATTCAGTTATAAAAATGATACCGTTATCAAACAAACTTAAACGATCAACATTCAGTATTCAGAGATTGCTCTTAATTATTAAGATGGATATTCAACATTCAATGTTCAGTGCTTAATTTTAGATGTTTACAAACAAGTTTTTGGTTTTGTTTCTTTTAGAATAAGCTGTTTTAATCTATAGTTTTTAAAAGTAATCATGTACCTGCTTTTTCTATATTAGAAAAAAATAGGCTAATTTGCAAATACCCCAAACTTTTAGAAATAAACATTTAGTCTTAATTTAACTCACATTCATTAACTTCTACTTTTAGGGCATTCACATGCATTTAACTAATTTGTAATTAAATTAGTGTTATAAGTTCAATATGAGCTATAATACCGAGTGTGAATAATTCCTAGTCATAAATAAGTTTATCAAAACTCGATATACATGACTAGTCTGTTTTTTCTTTTCCTTATTTTTCATGATTGATCTATCATGGGAAATTAAATGTTATTTCTGTTTATTTACACTTAGTAGATTTAAACCGTAAATTTAATTAAGTTACTACTCACTAAAATATATATGGGTGTAGATCTAAAGTTCAAACCACCCAGTGTTAATAACTTGGTGTAGCATCCAATTTCCCGTCTATTTATTCCTTTTATAATAAAAAAAAGGGTTTGTTGCATTTAGTACCCCTATGTTATGTCGAATTACTAGAAAACTACCCTATGTTATTTTATTAGCAAAATACCCCCTATGATTCAATTTTTTTAGCACACAACCCCTGACCCGGGGTACTAATTGCTAAAAAAAACTAAACAATAGGATTGTTTTACCATTAAAATAAAACGGGATAGTTTTTTACAATTCGATATAACACAATGGTACTAAATTGCAATAAACCATAAGAAAAATATGGATGATGATTTTTACTATAATTTATCCTAATAAATAAGAAGATGTAATACTTAATATTTTTATATATATACAATCTACCACGTCAGTTTTATTAATTAAAAATGGAAAGAGAGAAAAAAAAAATCAAACAACTACTACAACGACTATTATTCTGAGTATAGACAACAAGTCTACAACCACAAAATTTAACGTTACTACTTAAAACAAGAAAACTTGGAAGAGACGTGCCACCATTATTCCTCGGCACAATCGAACTGGTTATTAATATTTTTTATTTATTCATTTATTGGTAGAATTTATAGTCTTTGGCTGATAGGATTATGTTCCTCATTCCTCCGATGGGTGCGACAATCATCAGCATTACCCCGACTATGATGAATATCTGAAAATCGAGAAAAATAAAAAAAAAAATTAATAAAATAAGCATTATTGTCAATATAGAGTAAGCAATAAATCCAAGAATTGTAATATTTTCAAGATTTGATTTTTATTTTGTGTGTGTGTGGATACTTACCCAATTGAAAATCCAGGATATGCTGAACTTCTTGGGTTTTTTGACAATGAGCCAAATGATGCAAGGAAGCTATAAGAAAAAAATATATTAATTAATTGTTTTTTTTTTCTTGTGAATTAATTAATGTATAATAAATAAATATATATATAAGAAAATAAATAAGTAGAGAGTTGTAATAGGTAGGTTGAGTTACATAGTATGTAGTTGGGGCCAAAGCAAAACCACCAAAGAAACCAACCAAACCACCAAAGAAAGGGAATGTCATGCCAACAAACATAGTAAATGCTGCACAAAATCAAGAAACATAGTAAAGATTAAGGTCTCTTATTTGATATTTGATTAATTAGTCTAACGATTTTCCGGGTCGATCCAATTTTTTTCGTTTTTACTATTCGATTAATCTCGTCTCCTTATACGATATATAGAAGCCTTACCGACATATAAGGTACGAGTTGTGAAACGAAGGCAGAAGGAAGGCCTGAACTTCATTTGTTTCACCAAGAATGTCTCCAACATGTCAAACACCGGCATAGCATAGATCTACGATTTTCCGGGGGAAAAAAACGAGTAGCGTTATAATGTTCGAGCAAAACATGAATAACATAAGCGAGTTGACCTAATTTTGACCTAATTAAAATAAATAATATATGGAGACTGTTGAATGATCACCTCAACCAAAAGTCTGATCGTTTAATATTAATATCTGCAATAGAGACAATGAAAACAAACCTGATAACTTCCAATGACATGTACCAAGACGAACATGTTAGCGCAAGCAATGAGCCACCTCGGCTTCTCTAGTGTCAACAAGATATTGTCGTCCACGGTGTTACCGAATATGTAATAACCGACGAAAGCAACCGGGAAATAACAAATGGCAACGACGGCGTAAGCGAATATAACCCCCTTCCACATAGCTTTCTTCGAAGGCTTTTCGGGAGTTGAAGGAATCGTTGCTTGAATTTCCAAAACGACATTATGTCCGGCGTAAGCAAAAGCTATATCTCCCAATGCATTGAAGAAGTTGAAAACATTGGCTTGTGTGTTTTCTCCCCTTAGGGTATAGTCCACATCTTTACTTGTTCCCTTCACTAGTGAAGCTATCCATGCAATACTTGAATACCTACAATTTTTTTTTTTTTTTGAAGGAAAAATAAAATATGTTAGTTGTTTGAATTTATTGACAAGATTTGAATTACGTCGATTTCTATAATAAAATATCGACTTCGGGAAAGAAATGAACATTTCCAAAATGACCGGGATCGGAATTATGTATAAAAGTTTTGATTTTCGAAAAAATAGAACAATTAATTACCTTTGTTCCAATTTTCGAAAAAAAAAATTCTCACATTTACTGAAATATTACGGATCGGAATTGGAATTCTATATTAAATCCCGAATTTCAGTCTAGCTTTAATTTCGAAATTTTTTTTTTTTTTTCTTCCAACAAAAATTGTATTATAATATTAATATTGTTGTATATCCATATTACAGTATGAATTCTGCGGATTCTGATCCAAAATTTCTGAAGTTAAAACAATATTTACTTTCCAATTTCTGATTTTGTTTCAAATAAACCATAACAATCCAAATTATTATTATCTTTCTTCGGAAAAAAAAAAAGATTT
Source organism: Erythranthe guttata (assembly GCF_000504015.1). The sequence goes on from NW_012194522.1 coordinate 1,330,092, forward strand.
ATCTTTCAAAAATATTAAATTCGATCCAATCCATCCAATTTCCACCTCTAAATACAGAGAAAAAATAAAATTTGAAAAGTGTGTTTTAAAGGGGAAAAAATATACGTACGTTAGAGACATGACAGCCGCAGCGAGGGAGACGACAGAGATGGAGTTGAAGTTGGGGAGATGCGACAAGACAAAGTGGATCGAGGCGAAAATGAGGATGAAATAGGTGAGGCGGATCTCGTGGCAATCGGGGCAAACCGATTGGTGGAATTTCTTCAACGATTTGCCACCCGTCACCATGTAGATAATGCACGTGCTTACTTCGACCACGACTTGTTGTGGTACCACAATGTACAACCCTAGCTTCTCCCCGAACGCGTGCTGGCCAAGCTCGTGGTACCTGTCGAACCTCTTGCCGGGTACCATTTCGTGCATCTCCACCATTTGCCATAGTGTGTACAAAGTGATTAGCCATGATAGTATCATCATTGTCACACCAGGGCCCCTGCATAAATCAATTAATTAGATAATTAAATTATATATTTGTACAAACCCTACTATAAATATTTATAAATTAAAAAAAAAAAAAAAAAAAAACCATATAGATTTAGTATTAATTCACAAATTGCAAATTGAATAATCTAACGTATTTGCAATTTGCAAATTAGAAACAAGACAAATCATCCACAAATTAAGATATCTCATTGGTGAAAATCAGACGGATCAGATCAGAATTAGCACTTTCAGAATATAATCCATTTTTTTTTTCGAAACACTAATTCCAAATTTGTTATCATAAAAGAATCTTAAAAAACGGAAATCGAAATCTTGTATGTATTCCAATTTCATTCCAAAAAAGAAATTGGAAAATTTGAAAATGGGAAATTTGAGAATCGGAATGAAAAACACTGTTCCACGTCGCGAGATTCTTGAATGCGGGGCCCACATCAAGATATATATATACATACATACATACCATCCCATGTTAGACATGGCATAAGGGAGACTGAGAACACCAGCTCCGACCATGGCGGTGACATTGTGGAAGGCGGAATACCACCATTTGGCAGTCCGAGACGACGTGATCGGCAGCCAATCGTCGATCGCTTTCTCCTCCGCAGTCTTCTCGATATTATTTCCCACCATTTTTTCTTGCTCTCTCTCTCGTATTCCCTTTTTCCCTTTCGGTCGATCGAGCGAGAGGGAGAGATGTAAGAATACAAAAAATGGCAGCCGGAAAAATTCAACCAAATTTTGTGTGTATGTGTATGTCTATACAACCCTCCTATGGGTTTTTTTTTCCCTCAATTTCCCAAATAATGGGAGAGATATTTATATATATATACATATACATATATCATGAAATATAAATGGATGGATAGCCTTATTTTCCTCGGTAGCTAGGATTAATTATAGGATTGTTTTGATAAATTTTTTTAATTAAAGAATAATTGGTCAAAGTTAATTTTGTAACTGATTCCATAAATGTGGGAGTTTGAATACTTAGAGAGATTCTTATATGGGGATCCCGAATTTTAGATTCTTATTGGTTACCAGAATTTTGATTCACTTTAATCAAATTCTTGGTTTTTAAATTGCTCTATAGTATATTCTGTTACCGGTTAAATTTGAATCTCCGAGGCGTATCTTTTGTTTCCTATTCTAACTACACTCAAATCTTAATATAACAAATTGGAGTAAATTTTGCTGAAATTATAGGAGATAACTTTAATTACACCCGCGCCTTTGAGGTATGCTAAAATAACTTAAATGTCCTTGTTGTATCGGTAATTACAATTATTACTCCCTTAAACATTGTTAGAAACTCAAATGTAATAATGCATTGGATACGTTATTCCGATAGAGTTCTAACGGACTATTAGTTCATGAAGTGGTGGACTGGACTATTACTGAAACTAATAGTCCATTAGAATTTAATCGGAGTAACGTCTCCAATGCATTATCCCGTTAGAGTTTCTATGAAATGCTTCAGGGAGTTAATTGTAATTACCAATACTATAAGGATCTTAAAGTTATTTTAGCATACCTCAGAGATGTGGGTGTAATTTACCCTTGTTATTATTATTGTTTTTTTTTTTACAATTACTTATGTTTCGAAAAATATGTAAGAGCTAATACGCTTGGTACAGCGTTGAAAAACATTCAAATTATAAAACTCACCAATTTAGTCTCGGATTTAGCACTTCAGTATGGAAAATTAATTAGAAGATTTATACATATGTAAATCACCTTAATTTAGAATCCTATCATAATCTCTCCCTAAAAAATACCTCATTTCAATAATTTTGTTTCCATTTTTTAATTTTCAATATTTTTTTTTAATTTCGTTGCAAAAATTATTAATTAGTGTCTTTTTTTAAAACAGATTTACGAAAAAATGAAATTCACTAAAATTGAAATTCACTATTTACTGAAAATAAAATTTTGAGATCCACTACTTCCTGAAAGCAAGAATTTGGAGCTATTAACTAAAAACAATAATTATTTGAAATTTATTGAAAACCTCATTATGAAATTAACGTAATTCACTTTAAATATTAATGTCAATAGTGGACTTAATAGATGAAATGTCAAAATCCACTATGCACAAATAGTAATTTAATAAATGGAAATAGCGAAAATCACTCTGCGCAATAGTGGAAATGTCGGAAACACTGGGAGACGGATTCAACATATGAGGGCGATGGTAGGCGTCGACGGAAAAGAGAGGGCATCGACGGAAAAGAGAAAAGAGAGGGGAGACAACGATTGCTGGAAAAAAAATATAGGAGCGTGAGGTGAGATTGGGGAGGAAAGAGTTGGGAATGTGAAGAATTAGACTAGATAACAAAAACACAAGGTATTCATGAGAAACAAACTTAATGTTTATGCTAGCGATTATCGGAGGAGTATACGTTGCTCAAAACTATAACGTATCGAATATGAAAACTCTGATCAAAGCCGCCTTGTTGAAGAGGAAGAATCTAGATCAGACCTACCAGAAATCCAACACTACTAGCTCCTCTAATCTCAATATAGATGATTAAATTTAATTTATTGGGCTAACTTGTTTTTAGGTAAACTAGAATAATTTATTAGGCAAAATATGCAATGTTTGAAGGGAGAGAAGCTCCTTCAGAGCAAAGAAATAATCCTTGACTAGCTAAAGCATGGGCTAAATAATTGCCCTTTCTTTTGACAAAATGAAAATTACATAAGGAAAATGAACAAATAATACGTAAGCTATCTTCAACGAATGCTCCATACGATGCTAGTGACTCATCTCCATCCTTAAAAGTGTTTATAACCTCTAGACAATCACCTTCAAACACCATCTAACTCCATGTTTGATTATGTGCCATTTTGATTGCATGCATTGCCGCGTGTGCTTTTCCGTCAATAGATCGCGGTCTGCCTTTGAAGCTCTGTACCGACCACCATTTGCATCGTCCACCATGATCTCTACCGACTGCAGCGACCACATAGAAATCTTTGTTCGGCGGCAAAGAGACATCGAAGTTAACTTTAATAATCCCATCAGGTGGTGGGGTCCATGTCTGGTTGTGAGCATAGTAGTTAAACTCGCGAGATACCGCGATTTATATCGCGAGACGGTACGGTCCCAATCAAAACGATACAACTCATAATATGTATCGGCTATGCATAAATACCGTTAAATATCGCGAGATATCGTATCGTATCGCCATATCACGATACGATATGATATTTACGATATTAGACAAAATATTAAAAAAAATATATATATAAAAATTATAAAAAAAAAAAGAAAAAAAAAATAAGAAAATGAAATATTCACACTATCAGGGCTTGAAAACGAATTTCAATATTATTTAATATTTTTTTACATATATTGGATCCAAGAAATTTACACGCCAGATTTTATATTGATAAGAGAAAATAGGAAAAGGCCAAAGTTGGAGTTGATGAAGTTGAAGAGATTGATGAACATGAGGATGAAGACACTCGTTTGAAATTGGTGGATGAAAAAAATTTAAGTTACATTGATCTTGAAGATTATGAGTCATAGATTAGTTTTTTACAAATTAGATATCAAAATTTGAACTTTGTTGATATTATTTTTATGAGCAATTATGACTTATGTCCTATTTTATGATATATATATATTTTTTTTAAATTAGGAATGAATGGTTTGACTTTAAAATGTTAAATTTTACATTTTTATAGTATTTTTATTATGTAGATATATATATATTTCATTATTTTTAATAGTTGGTTAAATATCGTACGATACGATACGATAACGATACGATACGATACACGGAGGAAAACGATACGCCGATATTTTCCGATTCGATAACCATGGTTGTGAGAAATCTGCATCCCCGACGCCGGTGGAAGTTGGGCCGCACGATAATAGTACAAGTACTGACTGCACCAGGATAACAGATCAGCAGTTGGGATGCCTTCTTCTTCGTGCAACTCCTTATTTCGATTATCCCATGATTTCTAGGCCACAACGATGGCGAGTTGGATTTCATCTTCTTCGAGGCTGTTCCTCAACCTGTCGAGCCATTGCCACATAGTAGAACAAGCACCCATTCCTTGAAGCCAAAACGGACCCTCTTCCCAAACTCTGCCCATGCCTTTACATTCTTGAACAACGTGCAACAAAGTCTCCGAAGAGGATCCACACCGAGAGCAAATCGGATCTGTGACCAACGTCGGTCTTGATTCCCACTAGAGGACTCTACTTCGTTGTCACCTCCAACCAACGTTGCATAGTTGAGTAGTAGCATGAGCGAACCGAGAAATGGCCATTGCGAGTAAACCGTCAAACCCAACGATCCTGTGATAGAGAGCTCCCAATAGGCACTGCATAGATGCGGCCACAATCAATTGGCCAAAATATATCCTCAATGAGCGACGTATTCCGTGAACCGGTCTCCCTATCTATAAGATCGGCTACACAGTTTGGTTGAGACGTGTTTATCGTTCGACGAGTGAAAACTTCACACTACCCTCGTCCATTAGGCAAGGATCTGCCCAAATGGATGTTGTTTTCATTGGGCTAACTGAAATTGTATCTTTTTATATTTCTATTTTCACATAAACTAAGCGTATTATTATGATATTATATTTTTTTAGTAATTAAAAAATATTTTGAATTTATCTTAAAATTATAAAATATTTTGGGCTTATCTTAATTGGACATGCCTCATAGGGGTTTGTCTAACTATCCCAATAAAATATTTTTTTATTGACAATGCTAATACAAATGCTAATCATAATCACAATCATGATTTAATCATATACTAGTGTGCTAATGCTAATTATAATCATGAATTGATTTTTTTAAACACAATAAGGGCAATTTCATTTTTATTGTGTTTTTTTTCAAGGTACAAAACAACAAAATTAAATTGTTATTTTCTTCTACTCTCCAACCAAATTTTGAAGCTGCAAAGTGTGAACAAAAACACCGAGTTACTTCAAATAATTTCTTATAACTAAATTATTTGATTTGTGAATCTTTTATTGTAAGTCATAAAAATATTTGCTAAAAATCTCTGTAAGAAAATATAATATACTCAAACAACTTGATGACAAAATAGATGAAGGAATTTTTACTTTTTTTCAGATAAAAATTTATAAATTTTAAATACACTGATGAGATATATTTTATTTTCTACTTTGTAGTAGTTTCAAAATTGCCTTGAAGGATTGATGAATGTAAAAAAAAAAAATTGATTTGACAATATTTGACAAAAATATTACTAAAAATATTAAATTATATGTATTAGTTTAAAAAAATTATTCATGATGCATTGAGTATGATTTATTGTGTTTAGGGTGCCAAGTGTCAGCAATTATTTTCAAAGGTGCAAAGTGCAAAAAACTATATTTTATATAATTAAGCCTAACAATACACAATACACAAGTAACAATAGATTTACACAAAACAACAAAACTTGGTATTACAGATTCTGCAAATTTAATTGGTTTAAAAAAAAACAAAATTCACTTCTTATTAGCAACTAATTCAAAAATTAAATACACATATAACTCACTACACAACTATACTTTGTGGATCTTGGTTTTCTCTTGTTGCATCAACACTCTTCTCCACAGACAAACCCTGTGCACCAAAACACAAGTAGCTATTCATCAACCTCAAGTTAAACGAGGCGTGTTTACGCTTCATCTTAACCTTATCCAAACTCGGGGATTGATTCGCCGGGGAGGGTTCCACGCTACCATTGTACGAGGACTCGGAAAGAGCGCTCGAAGGCGATCCAAAGTACTTCTTCGGCACCACTTGTAGAACTCCGTGCGTTAATCCAGCAGCATACTTCTTCTTGGTCAACGGGCTCGGAGTGTAATTAAAGTCACCCGCGGGTAACGAAGGTTGCACCCTCTTGTTGTTCGGCATCGAAGACATTCTCGAAAACTGCTGCCTTAACGGAATCGGGCTGTCTTTAAAACTCCGCCCATAAGACGCGACGGAATATTCCGAAGCGTCTTCCAGATCCGAAGGGGCGGCGGTATCTTTCTTTGTCGGCAAACGGAACAGATTCCTGAGACGGCTATTTATCGATCCCGTTTTCTTGAATTTCGATTCCGATGACGTGGGGCCCGCGCTTTGGATTTCCCCCGAGTAACCGCACTCCGTAGTGCTCGTTACTACTTCGACGCCCGTGTACAAGAAAATCTCGGCGTCGGGTATCCGGAAAGAAGTTCCGGGACTGCCCCCGATGCCATGCATCCTCAGGTGTGAGACGAGGGCGTTTCGGGTATTTCGATCGGAGATCCCTCCGGCGGATATCAGCCGTTTGATCAGGATCTCGGAGGAGGCGGATCTCGGGCGCTGCTTGAGGAGGTCGAGGGGTGTATTTCCGTCATTATCGCATATATTAAGGTTTATGTAGCGAACGGACATGAGCAGCTCGACGATTTCCGATTGGATGTTGTCTATCACGGCGGTGTGGAGTGCGGTTCTCCCGTCGTTATTCTGAATATTTATAATGTCCTCGAGGTTTACGAGCTTACCGGAAACTAATTGCTGCATGAGATGTATCTGTCGGTCCATTCTCCGGAAACTAGGCGCCCGAAAACCGGAAACTGCCATGTGGAGAAAAGTGTCCCCGTAGTTGTTTGCTGACGTGGCTGATTTCGGAGAACTGGAGATGAGGATCTCGAGTACGGACAAGTGGCCCCGATAGGCAGCTATGTGTAACGACGTGTTGCCTCGGTTGTCGACTGTATCGATTATGTCGTACGAGGCTATTAAGTACTTCACCACCTGCGTATATTATACAAACAAGAACATTAATTATAAGGATTTTCAAATGCAACATAGCAAATTTCTCGAGCTTTTTTCGACGAATTTGTTCTACAACGGAACTTCAAATTCCCCAAATTCTTGCATCAAATTTTCAAGAACTCAAAATAGATAGATACACGTAAAGAAAGGCAAAGACAACATGCAATCTATACTACTTAAGCATGTAGCAAAAGGTAATTACAGTACAACCTCGATAAATTAATATAAATTAATAATCTCGCTTAAATATAGTTTCTTTCTCAATAATTTAATAATTCGTTAAATTAATAGAATTTATTTGCTCCCAACTGTAATAAAAAAGAATGGCATAAAGGTAATTTTCACCTCAACTTGCCCTCTGCCGGAGGCTGTATGCAATACAGTAGAACCCCTAGCATCCCTATAAGTCAAAACATCACCACCACCACCGCCGCCGCCGTTCAAGATATCTCTCAGCACCGCCACATTGCCGCCTCTAGCCGCGGCATGGACCGCCCTATTCGTCATCTCCGACCGGAAAACCGGAGAAACCTCCTTCAACTGCGGACCCTTTGGAGAGACAGAGCAATCAAACACAACCTTAAAAACATCGAAATCCTTGCTCCTGGCGGCGGCGTAGAATATATCGGTAACCCCATACTCCCCCTCGCCGAACACCAGCAGTGGGTCCCTCTCCAGCAGCTCCCTCACGAACGCCACGTCGCCGGCGGAGGCGGCGGTGTAGAGGAGCCAGCCGCCGTAGCCTGCGCCGATCAGGGAATTGTGGCCCGACTTCTTGACCTCGCACTCCTGGAGGAGCCTCCTCGCCACGTGGGACCTGCACTTTGCCACGTGGCTGAAGCTCCCGTCGCCGTCGCCGTCGTCCCACACGGTCTCGAGGCGGCGGATCCTCGGGAGGGACGTGAGTTTGATGAGGAGATTCGTGTCGATGTGGAGGAGCTCCCGAACGACGTCGTAGTGGCCGTTCGCCGCCGCCCAGTCGATCGGCGATGCGAACCACCATTGGTCGCCGGTGCTCTCCCATCTCAGCGGGAAGTTCGCCGGAGACGGCATTTTTTCCTTTTTTTATTTAATTACAGAAATAAAAATTGAATCTTTTTTTGTTTTTAATTGTTGGGATCGAATTCCCAGAAAGAAATCAAATGATGAATGTTTGGATGATGATGGGATGATAATGGGAAGGAAAAAAGGCCACGTCTTTGGTTGATTAAATCTTGAAATTCCCTCGAATTTTCCAGATTCTCTCTCTAAATCTCTCTCTCTCTCTCTCTCTCTCTCTCTCTCTCTCTAGCATGAGTGGCTGGAAATGGCAGGACAGAGGGGAAGAGAGAGAAACTTGTCTTGTTCAAAGTCCTGATCTATTTTGTGTTTTGGGTGTAGCGCTTATTATTATTACAAGGTGCAAATGTGTGAAAGCATTTATATCATGGTGATTGTGATATTTGCCGGTTTTATTTTGTTAGAATTTGTTCACCACTAAAATTCATTTTTCATCAAAAAAAACCATTTTTCATTAATATATTATTTATTTGATTTTAAATATTTTTTTTTTAATTAAGATAATCATTGGTGAAAAAATATGGATCGCGGTCTGCAAATAATGTTCATCGATCCATTGAGTGACTTGAGTACGAACTTAAGTTAAGTGTCATCGTTGCTTACACACTGTGCGATCTGTGACCTATTTTTAGTTCATGGAATGGACCCGTAACAAACAATTGTTCCTACAACAAAGTGATTTTGTTATAAGAGACTTAATGGTGGAAATTGGACAGATTGAATCGGAATTAACACTTTTACTTTTTTTGGAAAGTGTTTTTTGGAAGTGAAAAACTAATTTCAATTCATTAATAATAATAAAAAGAAAATATTTCAAATGATTGGAATTGGAGTTTCAGAATTTGGAATGAAAATACTTATTCATAATCGCAATTTCTCATATCAAAATCGGCAGAATTAGAAAACTCATATTTTTATAATATAAATAAAAGTACTTCTTTGGGAAAAAAATGATTTGTTGGAATTACTTTTGAAAATTAAAACTTGGACGCATGTTTGAATTCAATATAATAAAATTTTCGATAAAAAAGGAAATGAAAATTCAGAAAATCAGATTTTTCAAAATTCATAAAAAAAATCTTCCATAATTGAAGATTTTCTAATCAAACTGAAAATCGGTGAAATTCGGAGACTTAGAGGGTGTTTGGCTAAGCTTATAAGATGTTAAAAGGAGCTTATAAGATGTTTTAGAGCTTATAAGCTCTTCCAAAGTGTTTGGTAAATTTTTAGAAAAAGATCTTAATTTTTTTTAAAATAAGTTGTTGGAGAGCAAATAAGATCTTTTTAAATAAGTACCTCTACCCCACCTTTTTATTTAAGATCTTTTAATGAGTAAAAATATGAAATAAGCCCATTATCCAAACACCCTAAAAATTAATCCTAAAAATAAGATGTAAGAGCTTATCAGCTCTTAAAACATCTTATCAAACGTAAGAGCTTATCAGCTGTATAAAATAAGCTTAGCCAAACACCCTCTTAGTTCCAATTCCCACCACACAAGGACTTTAATGGCTTAGACAAGCAAATAAATGCTGGAAATATTTTGAAATGAAATTAATAAATAAAATGGATGTGGAGTATCAAATTGTAAAATATTTTATTTATGATGGATATAAAATATTGATTAATATCAAATATGAGACGATTGCAATATAACAAGACCTTGTTTGATTGTCACGATAAATTAAGATTAAAGTTATACTATGTGATGACAAATTTAATCACAATTACTCAATAAGTCAGTATATAATTGTATAACGTTTGACAATAGCAAAAAGGAAAAAATAATAATAATATATAATAAATAAATGGATGAGATTTTATGAGTGGATACCAAAATAAAAAAATAAATAAAAAATTAGTTAATAAATAACCATAGTGAAGTGTAGCCCATAATCCACGTCATCACTTAACGTGGGGCAGGGGTAGGTATTAGTTGTAAATACAGCACATTTTTTCTGACTAAAGTTCAATACAGTTGCGCAGCTGTAATACATTGACCTTCTACAATATTGGGTTGACTCAGTTTATGAATTTATAAATTATTTTTTTAAGAAAGTTCATAATTTTATTTTAAGTGTAGTTGGCATAATAAATAATGAAGATTTTAGTTTATTTTCAAGGTCCGACATTTGACTTAAGGTTGATGATCACATGAATTATGAAAAAAGTGTTGGTCAAATTTTAATTGCTTTTTAGTAGCCCTAATTCGAAATTATATCGTAGACAGTGGCAGAACCAGAAATATATAGTTTGGCGACCGATATTTTAGATAATATAGTAAAAAAATATACAGGCTCGAGGGTAGTGCAATCGAATTCTTTTAAGGATATATTTATAGAGAATATCATCAAATAATTGAATATTTATCGACTTTAGTAACTACGATCGTTAGAGATTGAATATGTAGATGAGTTATGTGGGCGTGCGACAAAAAGAAAAGAAAAATTGTTCAACATAAATTCATTTATTTATGTTCTATTTTAGATAGTTTCCGCTACAAAAATCATGGGCGCTTCTTTCTGACCTCGTTAATTTTTTAATTAACCCTGTGAAATTCTCGACCACAGCGAAAAATTCTTCGTTCCATCGTCTATATGTAATAATGTATATCTACATATATACATATAGATTATATAACTTGATGCATGACATAAACGTGACAGTTATCATTATTTTAGTACCGACAATCGAAAACGAAACAAAGATTAATAGTGTGCAGTATTTGGAAGCTAACTAATTGTCCCGAGAATCCCGGATATAATTCTGCTGCATAATTCATAAATCTTTTAAGAATCGCCAAACACTCCACGTGAAGTTGAAGGTTTTCGGATTTTCTGATTGTTCGTTCTTGAGAAACTCCAAATCAAGCTCTACCAACTTCTGTTTGTTTTCGTTTTCTTCCTTTCGTTTACGAGACTGGATAACTTCACCAACGATCACGTGAGGTTGAATGAATACCTAATAAAGTCACACAAACACACACTCAGACACATATCATTCTCTAACAAAATATTATAAGATGCTATATAGTATTAGAAAACCAAGGATTAGCCGTTGAGATGTTCTAGCGGCTTCCGGTGGTTTGGAAATAATAATATCACGGAAAATTGCACATCACCCCCTAAAAAATTCTATTTTTTGCACTTTACCACCTCAGAATTTTAAAAAGTGAATGTCCCCCCTTCAAAATGTTATTCTTGTTGCACATTGGCCCGATTGCAAAATTTCGATGGATTATTCTTCGGCATTTGAGTATTTTTGTTGCTCATTGCCCCTTTATATGTTATTTTTGTTGCATGTTACCCGTTGAAAACATTATCTTTTTGCACATTGCCCCTTCAAAATGTTATTTTTGTTGCACGTTACCCCTTGAAAACATAATTTTTTTGCACATTGCCGCTTCAAAATGTTATTTTTGTTGCACAATGCCCACCAAAAATTGGCTTCTGGGGCAAAGTGCAACAAAAATAATATTTTGAAGGGAAATTATCCAGTTTTTGATTTTTTTAGGGGGGGAGTGCGAAAATGGGAATTTTGTAGGGGGTGAAGTGCATTTTGTCCATAATATTAAGCATTACCAACGATTTTTTTTCCAGCAAAAAACAAAAACAAAAATAAAATCAGAATTTCTAGAAATTAAATTTGAATAGGAAATCGGTATTTCTGCAAATGCTATATTATTGGAAAAAAACGAACATCAGAATTTTCGATACTGATGAGAGCAAAAACTAACCTGAGGTTATCTCTCAATCAAAAAGCATTTTGCCAACCCAGATATATAAGCATGGCATGACAAACAACCGTACAGTATTTTGTAAACGTTCTTCGTTTGGCAATTTTCTGAACGAGGGTTTACTGCACAGAAGTAGAACAATAAATTAACAATTTGCAACTGTAACTCAAACGGCAACCTAGTTCCCGAACTCTCGTCTAATTGACGGGTCAGTGGTCGTTTATCATTAAGCAACTAATTAAAGAAAATCTTGATTTTAATTCAGATTAAAGCAACAAAAATCTGATATTTTCTCAAATCCTCACAAGACATTTCAGAAAGTTAATCATCGAAACAAACTTCAATCAACGCTTCATCTTCGTGTTTTAAGAATTAACCAAACCAAACTTACTTCACATAAAGCAAGTAGAAACTATTGCTACGCTCACAGGTCATATAAACGAGACAGAGAATTATTAGTACTAACGTAAGTCCGTTTACCTGCAGTTGGTTAGTTCTCATCATTCAAGAAGATTTCATTTTCTTTATAAAGTCTTCAATCATCTCAGCCTTATCAATCATATTCTTCTGTCTGATTTCTTGCAGAAGCAACGAACACGTCAGATACCTAGGCTTTATGTTCTGACCGACCATTTCCGTAAACAGCTCGTACGCCCACTCGCACTTACCCGCTCTGCACAGCCCGTGTATCAGAAGCGTGAAAGTCGCCAAGTCGAAGCAAAGATGGTGCTTCTTAACCATATCGTCCAACAAACTAATCAAGCACTTATCCGTTTTCCCATCTCGAAAATACATCTTCAGCAGAGGATAAAACGACTGCACGTCGGGTTTACAGTACGGCGAAATTTCTAAATTCCTCAGATACTGCAATGCCTTCGGCTCTTGTCTGTGATGGCAGAACATTGCGATCATCGAATTGTAAGTCGATGTATTCGGATTAATATTATTCTCCGGCATCTCCTTTGTAAAGACACGTACCGCCTCCTCGACTTGTCCATCTCTGCCTAGCGTATGTATCAATGCATTGTAAAACTGCGTATCGGGTTTACAGCCAACCGATTTCACTCTCTCGACTATTTGTAACGCTTCTTTTAACTCTCCCGCCTTTGTCAAAGAATGCATGACAGTTGTGAGAGTGACTACGTTAGGATTACACCCCTGTGCTTGCATTTCGTCGAGCAGCTCATATACTCTGTTAAAGTTGCTCTGAGAGCAATAAAATTGGATAATAGTCGAGTAGCTAATGACACACGGGCGAAGACCGAGTCCCTTCATTTCTTGAATTGTCCACTGCGCCTCCTCGACCCTCTTTATCTTGCACCACCCGTGGATAAAAATGTTGTACGTGTTTGCATTAGGTGGAATATGGGATTTGAGCTCCAAGAAAATTGAACGGGCCTGCTCGACTTTTCTCTCTTTGCATAAACTGTCGAGTAACAAGTTCATCGACTCGGTGTTCTTCTCCAATCCAAAACTTTCCAACTCGTCGAATATTCTCACGGCATCTTTCCATCCCCCTGCACCGCAACACCTTCTCATCATCTTGGCTATGGTGTTGAGAGAGACGAGATGGTGTTCGCGCATTTGCTCGACTAATGCGTTCATTTTGTCCATCTCTTTCATCTTTCCCAATATATCCACCAATTTATCGTAGAACTCGGGCAAGGGTTTGTACTCCGTGTACGTTTCGACCCATCTGAAAACACCCAATGCAGATTTCCAATCATCTTGAAAACGACGAAGCAGCCTCGCGACCAACGTGTGAGATATCGGTATCCTTTCGCATCCAAACTCGTAAACAAGAGAATCAAAGACTTCGGTTTCGCAGTTTGCTTCGAGGGCTTTGGCAATGATGACATCAGCATCGTGGATCTTTCCGGAATGCGTGCTTTCTACGGGTTGATTGTACGATACATGTCCTGATAACGAGTGAGTTCCGACGGCAGTAGAAAAACGAGGGGAGTAGCTTCTGAAGAAAACTGGCGAAACGGAACGAGTTTGAAGAGGCAAAAGAAGGAAGGTGCTGATTTTAAAGAGGATTCTGCCACACAAGACCATGAATGTTTAAATTGTTCAACCCTGCAAAATATTTTTCAATCAAAATGAGTTTTTACGTATAGAAATTTTAATTGCAAACTCTTTCTCTAAAGAGGATCAAATTCAAATACCGGTGTTGATTTATCAACCAAGATTGTTTAATACGAGATATAAATTAATTAAATAAATAATCTTTTAGCAGAAATTTCATCCCACATTCAAAAATTCATCATATGGGATTTAATCTCTCACAGCCAAATTACCCAAACAATAATAGAAATCCTACAAGAAAAGACAACTAAAATACCTCCAAAATAGGTTCTTTAAGAGCTCTTCAGGTGAGTGACCCGGAACCGAGTCCGAAGCTTATGAAGCTGCCGCCGACAAAAACCGAATAATGGTTGCAAATCCTCGTCGGCAAAATTTATCACAAAATGAGTCAAAAACCCAGCTCCATTTTAATTTCTCAATCCACTTCTAAAAATACTCGATAGTAAATTTCCTAAATTCAGTAAATTGCAGTGGATCCTTTCATCTCTATATTTTGGGAGAGAAGGGTTTAGTTTTTTTTTTAAGGCAAGAGAAGGGTTTAGTTGAAAGAGGGGTTATGTAAATTATTTACGGGAGAATTATACTTTTCACCCTTCATTTTTCACCTGATTCCATTTTTGGTCCCCATTGTTTTAATCTGTACAAAATAGACCTCCTAAGTTCAATTTTAAACACATTTGGTCCCCGTCACATGAGGTTTAGTAGAACAACTCCAATGAGTAGGCATTAAAATGGACTATCAAATTGATACTTGATATAATATTCTTGTGTTCCAACCCATATTATTCTCTATTATGTAGCAATTTGTTGAGATTTTTATTTTTTGCCCGGTTAAAATTGTGGTTCTTAATATTAAGAAATATTTGATTCTTTGTTTTCTCGGGTGCATGTTTGCAACTCAATGACATGAAGTATAAAAAAAAAAAAAACCTACTAATTTAGTGGCTCCATTGAAGTGTGATTTGTGTATTTAAGGTATCAAAATGGGAGTTTTATCATTTGATACTCCATTTAATTCCTCGAGTTGCTCGGAAAACACTATTTTGGGGTTAAAAATGCAATTTAATATTGTTTTGGGGCTAAAAAATATTTAAAATTTTAAAGTACTAATTATGACCAAATGTATTTAGAATTAAACTTTTAAGGTGTATCCTATACACTTTGGAACAACGGGGATCAAAAGTGGAATTGGCTGAAACATGAAGGACGAAAAGTGTAATTCTATCTTATTTTACAATGTTTTAGCTACTCATTTTCACAGTTCTCAAAACCGGAAGGTGACTGGTCCGATCCGAGTCGACTTCAAAGCCCGTACTCCAGAAAAACCGGGTCAACTGCCAATGAACCGGTTTATGCAAAGGGAGAAGAAAAATGAAGACTAGTAGAGACGAACACAAACTAAAAAATATTTACGCTCCTCTTTGAATTTTTTATTTATTTTTTTAATAAAGGAATCCGCAACCAACCATATATGTGCACTGGGTAAACTTACAGTCTCGTATAATAGCTTGCAAACCATACGAGAGAGGTAAACCACACTAGGCTAACCAACCATGTGTGACAAGCTTCACCTAGCAATCGTTGGCAAGAGGATTTGAAATTAACACCCTACTAGTAATTTGGCCCGTGCGTTGCACGGCCGCGTATTGAAATTAAAAATAAAAATAGACATAAATAAATGATAAAAAAAAAAAAAAAAAACACAAAATTGATAAATGTCATGTTTAAAATAATACATTAGAAAAACCAAAGTGTAAAAACTCCACTAATTGCCATCATAATGTATATATCAAGTTTAGAACTTGAATCTAATTTACATATATCTATATACTCAGGGAAAAAAAGAGAACCAACATACTATTATTATTAGTTTTACTATCCATCCAGTATTAAATAATAAAAGAAGTGCTACAAAGTTTATATCTTCGTGCTCCAAAGAGATCGAGATGTGCTACAAAGTTAATATCTCCGTGCTCCAAAGAGATCGAGATACATCCAACCAGTCGAGTCAGCAAAAGAAGAGATACGCTAATTTGTAAAGAAAGAAGATGCATTCTTCTGTTTCTGCTTAATGTACGCAAAACAAATATCGCAATAATACAATCACAAAATCAACAAAACAATAAAGAAAATAAATCCATAGATACATTTTTGCCTCATAGTTACAATACACAAATAGAAGCTTGTACAACTAAATTATAAAGACGTATTACTGTAAGATCTTTACTTGTAATAGCAGTGTCTAGATCTTTACTTGTAATAGCAATGTCTGTAAAATCTCGAGCATGCATTTAAAAATAAAAAATAAAAAATAAAAAATAAAAAATAAAACCATAGGGGAAAACCTTTCCTTTATATATAAAGATGAAAAAGGGAACATTTAGAATGACATACCGAATTACTGACATGTTCCTATCCTCTCAATGAAATGTGCATTTACAGCTTTCATTGAGATTGCCATGGTGCTCCTGTCCAACCAAAGATATCAAAATTATCAAGTCAAAATGCTATTAAAATCCCAAAACTGCACACTCATCTTGACAAACTATTAAAATCCAATATTAACCATACCATCCCAGCAAAACTCACGTAAAATATGCAAAATTAAATATTCGAATTCACTCAATTCCACCACGAAAACAAATATTCTACAAACCTGGGAAAAATGACTGGCCTCAAACAACTATTGTATCTTCAAGCTTTGGACAATAGATATTCTACAAACCTGGGAAAGATGGTTGGCTGGGAAAACCTGTAATCCAAGAAAATTTACACACTTAAGAAATAAAATAAAAACATAAATAAATAAAAGGAACACTCATGAGAAATCAATAAGGAAACAGCTGGAAATAATTTGACATTGTTCAAGCAATTGATCTTGGAAGGAAATTTCTTCGCATTGAAAAAGTTAGCAAATGACTTTTTCAAAGGAACGAACAGATTAAAATGAACTCCGTTAAATAACTACTCTTAACACAATCGTATGAAATGCACTCCAATATCTCTCAAAACTCATTGCCATATTTATCGCATGAGATCTGCTACTTCTTTCTCTGTAATGGAATTTATAAAGAAACGTCTGCAGGAAGGAGCAAGATGTGACAGAAACTTGCCGATGAACACAAAAATAACTGGCTAAAACTGGAAGAACATGTATGAGCGAAAGTCTTTTTTTTTTTTTTTTTTTTGCATCTAAGTGAAATAAAAAACTGAATAAAAAAATAAATCTGTAAACCGCTTCATAAAAATTGGAAACAAAAAAACTACCAACGAAAATATTTAAAATTAAATACATACACATACCTCATGTTTTAAGTTTTAATTCCCTGGCATAGTTTTCTAGAGGCAGCATATTCTGATTTCCTCCCATTTTGAACTGAATCATCTTTTGATTGATAAAGAAGAAAAGAAAAAAAACAATTATCAAATTTAAAATAGCACTTCATCCAGTAAAAAACCAGGTAAAACACACACGTATACTGTAATAGTGTAATTTCAATAACATGATAATAATTCATTTCTTAATTTTATTTTTCCCAAACTGAAGCATCAGAAATGGATTCAAAGAAAAGGAATTTTATTTCTTAATTTTATTTGCTAAATTCATTTTTCTCATGTACCGAAAAAGAAAAAAAAATGAAATCATACCCAGAGAGTAACATATTAGAATTAAAGTCTTTGATACGAAACATCAAAAAAAGAGAAACACATAGCTATTCCCAGCGCGGCTCCTCCACATCATAAAAATCGATAGAAACTAAAGTGAAGTCATCCATAAGTCTAAAACTCAAAAGCACAACATGAACAAAATTTTGAATATATTAATTAAATCACTCTTCAGCAACAAATAACATAAACTTGAAAACACACACAACAGATTTTTTATTCTATGATGATGAACAACTATATTTGGTTGAAACTTGAATCTCATTTTAGAATGTATAATATAGTTATCACAGAAATCATGTGACTCTGGTCTCTGAGGTTGATTTATTTCAATATTGGAGCACAAAAAAATGAATTTCATGGTGATTTTCAGCAAGGCGTAGGTTAAACAACATGGGCACTGACAATACAATCATAAGAAGCAAGACCCAAATTAGACGGTTAAATGCCAAAAAAAAAAAAAAAAAAAACCAACTCAAGCACATAGGTAAATCAAAGGAAATAGCAGAAAACCTTGAATAGCTTAGGCTCCATGTCTGGAAATTGCTATTAGATCTCAGAATTTTGGGGATCCTTGAAGGTCAATGTCTTCAGGGTAATCGGTACAATTAAAATTTTTAGCGTAATAAAGAATGTTAAGAAAACGAAGAACAAATGACATAATTGAATTGTGAACAAAGACAAAAATATATACTTTCTCACCGTGAAGATTATTGATGTGATGAAAGATAGGACAAAACAAATAATAATAATATTCTCTATACAGCTACAGTGTTCTTTGATGTTCTTGGTAACATGTATATATAGAAAATTTTATGGGTTAAGATGGAGAAAAGTGGGGCAGTTAGAGCAACTCCAATGGGATTATCAAATAGAGTATTCAAACATTTAACTCCCATTTACAAACTTAAAATTGGAAATCTTTAACTCCAATGGGGTTATCAAATGAGGTTTCAATTTTGATAATTCACCTTTTGGGTTGTAAAAATACTTGCTGGAAATTGAGTTATCAAAAATGTAACCTCCTAAACACCCAATCAAAAGTTGACACGTGGCAATTACGGATAAAACCACCCATAAACTTCCAATTGATAATTAATTTGATAACTATGGTTGGAGTAAATGAATTTTAAATCAATATTAAAATAATTTTCAAATATCAAATGACTATTTGATAACTCAATTTTAATATCTAGCATTGGAGTTGCTCTTAGAGCAACTCCAATGGGAGATATCAAAATGGAGCATTAAATATTCATTTGATACTTGATATAATACTTTGATACTTCTTGAAAAAAAATTCGCTCCAACCACAAGTATCAAATAGATTATCAAATTTTAAATATATAAATAATTATATTTTTAAATGCCACGTGTCTAATAGTGATAGGTTAATTGGGTGGTTATATTTTTGATACCTCATTTTCCAGGGAGTATTTTTGCACCTCGGGGTGGTTGAGTATCAAAATAATTCTCCATTTAATGCCTCCATTGGAGGAGGATTTTTTAATTTTAGAGCATCAAAGTGGTAGTTTTTTAGTTTGATACCTCATTTAGTGCCTCCATTGGAGTTGCTCTTAGAAAAGCAAATGAAAAAAGAAGAAACAAAAAAAATGACAGTTAATCGATCGTGATTAGTGGGGAAGGAAAAAAAATAAAAAAATAATTATTCAAAAAAAAGAGAAGAAACGTGAAATAAAAACTATTTCAAAGTAAAAAAAAAAGGCATAAAACAAATATAATGAATTATATATCAAAAAAACGTGAAATAAAAAAATTTCCCATCATGCGATAAAAGAGGAGAAATGGGCAAATCTTCCGATCGTGCAGAAAAGTATAAAAAAAATGGAACATACATAGAAGAGGAGAAAATAAAGGAGAAAATAAAGGGATTTGTTTAGAAATCCTTAAAAACTATTTTTTTAGGGTTTCGGGGAAAACCTTTCTTTTATATATAAAGATACGGCGAGAGAGGTTGTCCGATCCAATTTTTAAAACATTGCTGTCTCTTTTTTAATCACTATCCAACAATATTTAGTAGATTTTTTTTTAGTTAATTGTTAAAATTTATTATTTGTTGAAGTTATTGTAAACAAATTAGTATTTGTCGTATTCATATAGATGAAATGATAACAGTAATAATAATAATGTAGTAGGCATATTCATTTATTGAAAAATAAATATTACTTTATAATTTTAATATATCAAATCAACATTACTTGTGAAATAATTAAACATTATACAAAATAATTTTCAGAAGACATTAAGAAAAGTAATAAACATAATTGAATCTTAATACTGAAAAGGATCTAAATCTTGATATTGAAAGGAAAATCCATACCAAATATTATTTAAAAAAAAACTGCAGAGCCAAAGCTGTGCAGTAACAACTTATTCCAGATTCCCATTCTTTCAAAGTAAAACCCCCACAAGGGCCATAAGTTAGACAAGTGCTTTTCTCTACTCAAACAAAAAAACAAAAAAACTTAAATAGTATACGAAAGGGAACGATTTTCTCTCGTAAAGCTCTTCATGCAACAGAAGCCATGTGCACGATCAAATCGATCACTCGTGAGCTGCAGTAATACATAACATTATGTCATCATTTTCGTATATATATATATATACTCGATTGAATTATTTTATGTAACAAAAGATTAGATTTTTGTGAATTTTTATATTACCTGTATCCCCATTCGTTATCATACCACGACACAAGTTTCACAAAGTTCTTGCTCAACGCGATTCCAGCCTTGGCATCGAAAATGCTTGACCTGCACACAAAATCGAGTAGGATCCACATCAGATTATTTAGATTCGAAACACTAATAAATGGCTAAAGGACAAAGGGTACTCAAGGTCAAACTGTCATTTACCGGCTATCACCGATGAAGTCTGTGGACACCACATCATCTTCGGTGTAACCCAAGATGCCCTTTAGCTTGTTCTCCGACTCCTCTCTGAGATAAACGGGCAAGCATAAATTAGACAAACCGTAATCATAGTTAAACGTTAAACCATGGTTAGCTAGTTTGAAAAACCAAACTCACTTGATGGCAGCTTTGATCTCCTCATAGGTAGCCTCCTTCTCGAGCCTCACAGTCAAGTCAACAACGGAAACATCAACTGTCGGCACTCGGAATGCCATCCCGGTCAACTTGCCGTTTAGTGCTGGAAGCACTTTACCAACAGCCTATCAATTAAGACAAACAAATCAGAAAAGAAATAGAAAATTGCATCATTTTATTACAATCAAATGCTGAATATAAATATTAAAGATATAAATATATAATACCTTGGCAGCTCCAGTGCTGCTGGGGATGATGTTGAATGAGGCAGCTCTTCCACCTCTCCAGTCCTTCATCGATGGACCGTCAACCGTCTTTTGAGTGGCTATACATACACACAAAACAGCATCAAGAATTCTGATAAAAAAAACTCTGTTTTTCAGATTAAAAAAATACATATAAGCAAAGGGGGGCAGTTAAACTCACCGGTCATGGCGTGAACGGTGGTCATGAGGCCCTCGACAATACCGAACCTATCATTAATGACCTGAAAGAATTTAAACAAATACACTTATTAGCCAACACAAAATCGTAGATAATTGATATATATAGATTTTTTTTAGTTGAGATGTAAGAGAAAATGGTTCATCAAACCTTGGCTAATGGAGCAAGGCAATTGGTTGTGCAACTAGCATTGGAAACAATGTCTAGATCAGACTTGTATTCCTTCTCATTCACACCCACAACAAACATCGGGGCATCTTTGCTCGGGGCTGAGATCACAACCTTCTTAGCACCACCCTGTTTTTTTTTTTTTTTAGATCATCAACAAACATAGAACAATCAATAACTAAAAACAAGAAGAGCTTCATACATAACTATTCAAATCAAATGCCCTAAGTAACTATCTGTACCTATGTCACAAATGACAAAGAATTAACGCAATTTCAGACAAATAGACATTAAGTAGCAAATTGAAGTAAAATAAACCAGAGATCAACAATTCGTAACATAATAACTGATGCGAAAAAAAAAGACGGTGACGTAAATCGGAAAGAAGTGTGACCTTCAAGTGGGCAGCAGCCTTGTCCTTGTCTGTGAAGACTCCAGTAGATTCAACAACAAACTCAGCACCAGCTTCAGCCCATGGAATCTCCTCAGGGTTCCTATAAATTCCCCCCAAAAAAATAAAAAAAAAATTCAGTAAAACCCTAATTTCTCTTTTAATTTCATTCATAGATCAAAATACCAAAATACAGATCCTAAAAGGGGAAAATCAATTAATACCTGAAACCAAACACTCTGACTGGTTTATCACCAAATAAAAGATTCTTTTCATCCTTCACCTTCACCTCGTGATGCTTCCATGGCCCGTGAACAGTGTCATACTTGAACATATATGTCTGCCGTAGATTTTTTTTTTTACAAACAATTTAAATTAGATCACACATACACACACAGTAAATTCATTATTTATACATATAATTCGATTCACATAAATGAAAAAAAATAAAATTACCATGTAATCGGTGGCAATGAACGGATCATTGATGGCAACAAGCTCAACATCATCCCTCTGCAGAGCAACTCTTGCAACCAAACGACCGATCCTGCCAAATCCTACACATATACAAAAAAAAAAGTTTTGATTTTTTTTAAATAAAACCTAAAAAATCACATCGGAAACGGCGATGAAATCGCACAAGGAAGAAGGCGAAACCAGTGACAGTGACAGATCGAATGAATTTCAACCGATTTCCAATTAAAAAAAAATTGATTATGGAAACGCGAGAATGAATTCAGAATTATTAGGGGAAGATGATTGTACCGTTGATTCCGATTTTGATCTTCGCCATTAGTTCAGAGAGACGAAAATGTAGTGAGAGAAACTGCGTGCGAGAGAGAAATTGGTTGAGTGAGAGAGAGAGAGAGAGTACAGTGTGGAGAGAAACTGGAAGTTGGGCCGGTATTTAAAGGGGATTCTACAGCCGGTTTTGCGAAAACCGGTGGTGGCAAATCAGCGGTTTTCTACATACACTTTACATGGAAATTAATATATTTGTTTCTTGGGAAATAAGAAAAGATTAAAAAGAAAAATTAAAAGGGGAAAAAATGATTTCAACAAATTTATTTAGTTTATTAAAAAAATTTACAATTGATATTTGCATTGATGTGTACTTGTTATGGTTGGGGTTCTAAGGTAAATAGTCACAATTGTAATGTGTATGCTTGGAAAACAAGCAATGGTCAATTCTGTAATTACTGGAAATAATGGTTTCTTTATTGGAATATTCCAAAGAACATTCTAAAAACCTTAGTTCATGCTTGTATCTGGTAGCCATAACTTATATTTAATTGCTAAACAACTCTTCATGTTATAAATATTAGTATTTTATGATTTTTATTTTTTAACATACAATCTTATATAGGGGTGGAAGTCGGAAGGAACGCATCTGAAATAGTTTTTTTTTCCGATTTTCTTTTTTTCTATAAATCAGAAGTTAAAAATGGGTTTTAAATTTTTAATCGTTCCAAAAAAAAATTAGAATTTAAAAATTCATTCTTATTTCAGAATGCTTTGGAATCAACAGAATATTAAAATATTGGAAACTGAATTAACTCATGATTTCTTGTTCCATTTCGGATATAATAGGAAGTTACATATTTTTTTTTTCTATTTTTCTTTCAAAAGTTTTCAGCAAAATGCAATAAATCCAAAACGAGTTCAATAAAACACAATGTAAAACACATGTAAGAACAACGTACGCAGTTCAATATAGAGGTGTGTACGAGACGAACTCGCCATAATTTACTTGGGCCTAATTTGATATCTCATAATTTTGATATAAAATATATGATATATCATAAATTAACTTATAGAATACAACATGTATCATAAAATTATTTTTAAACATTAAACACCTCTAGTTGATGAGTAGGATTAAAAATAAAAAAATATGAGTTAGATTTGGTGTTTTGTTTTTTGGATTACACGAAAAGACAATTAGTGTTATTAATGACAGTTATCATTAATTATACTACTTAAAAGATACTTTGCAATAAAGAACAAACATTTTTCTTTGCTTTTGATTAATTTTATCATGTAGGATGTAGGTTTATTAAATGTGTTCTACGGAAATTTTATTTATATAGATTTTTATAATAGCAATAATAATTAAAAAAAGGGGCTATATGCCAAACACCCTTCATTGGAATTTTAATTCTTGATAAATCCTTTATTTATAAATGATATTTGAGATAAATCCAATGGACCTGAAAAACCATATATGCCCCCACTAATTATTAATTAGTATAATTATTTAATTTGAAAAAATTATACCCATAATCTACATTCAAATCTTCTCCAAAAATTATTCCCCTCATCACGCCAATTCAGTTTTTTTTCCTTTTTTTTTATTTTTATTTTGTTTAATGGTTTTCTTTATTTCGATTTAAAAGAAAATTTTGTAATTTTTTTTAAGTTTTCTTATTTTCAGTTTTTTATTTTAATTAATTTTTTTCTTATTTATATTTTCCATGTTTTTTATTTTAATTTAAAAAAATTGTTTTAGTTTTATTTTCGGGTTTTCATGGTTTTTATTCTTAATTTCGATTTTTTTTTAAAAATGGTGTTTTTTATTTTCTTTTCAGTTTTTTTTAAATAAAAACCACTCTATATCAACACGAAAACCACTCTGTATAAACACCTATATAAACATGAAAACCACTTTATATAACAACCATGTAAAATGAAAACCACTCTGTATAACAACTATGTAAACTTGAAAACCACTCTCTATAACAACTATGTAAACATAAAAATCACGCTATATAAATCACTCTATAAAAATCACTCTATATAAACACGAAAACTACTCTGTATAACAACTATGTCACACATGAAAACCACTTTGTATAACATCTACGTAAACATGAAAACCACTCCGTTTAATTACAAATTCCCATGACCAAGAATCATTAAATTAAAATCTACTATCAACGAAATCCACTACTAAGAAAACCTAACGACACCATCGGCATGTGGTGATTGATGCAAGCAAATACAACCAACGGAACCTCGTAATTTTCAGTCAAAGATTTAGTATCGAAAAACACAACATCTCCAAAATAACCATAGGCTGCCCTACACCTCGTTCTGCCCAAAATACATTCCTCAAACACCCTTTGTCATTAATATCCATAACATAAAAGAAATCAGAACTACTCAACTGCATTCTCGTGAAAAAATCGAGAATTTCTCGCGAATCACCTTGTTTAAGCTTCAATTTATTGTCCCCCCAGCAATTTTATTCCCAATTTCACCTATGTTGTCTTCTTCAATTTCGCGCGAACCCTGGTGTGCGAATGGTGGTCGACCGGAGGGAGAAAAAGAGAGAGTGTGGGGTTGGGAAAGAGAGTGCGGGGTTGGTGAAGGAGATGCAGAAAAGGATTTGTTGCAGCGGTAGAGAAATCAAAACGGCAAAAATAGAGAAGGGAGAGAGAAGATATGAGTATAAGATCTAGGGTTTGGGTGAGATATAAAAAAGGGTATAATTGTGAAATTGTATTAATTTTTATTAATTAAGAATATTTTGGATTTAACTTAAAAATTGAATTTTTTTTTGGACTCCTCGTAAAGAGAGGGTTGCAATGAGGGAGTTTTGTCATATTACCCCTTAAAAAAAATGTTGTGAAAATGTACACAATTGTGCCACTTTTTTGTAGGTAGCATGGCAGTTGACATCAATAACTACGTCACATCTCACTCTTATCATAAATAATAATTCTTGCATTTAAAAACAAAAAACAAATAATTCGTATTATAGTAGTGCGTTAAGGCCCAGACCAAGTTCTTACAAGATCCTTTTTTTTGGGGTTACAAATTATCCCCATAAGCCCAAAACTTAAATAAAAAAATATGTAAAATAATTAATTTAAGTGGCTTCGCCCGGGTTCGAACCGGAGACCTTCAGTGTGTTAGACTGACGTGATAACCAACTACACCACGAAACCGTTGCGTTTACATCTTTGCGTTTACGTTATATACAATTTATATACAAATAAACATTTATTTATTGTTTACCAATAAATAATTTATGAACTAACACCTTTGTTTTGGATAATTAATGTGTATATACATATATTAGGGTTTTGAAGGAGAAAAGAGGTGCATGTGTACTTGAAAACTACGAAGAGGGAGAGAAATATGCGGAGCATGGCCTTAGAAAGTACCCACGGGGCAGGCGACCGGAGGTCATGCCAACCATCAATGGCTTCTTCTCGGATCCCAAGTGAGATCGACGAATTATTAATATTCTTTCCTTGTATCGAATCGTTCCATTTTCCGCAACTACTAGCTAGGGTTTTTTACATTTAAATTGTGATCGATCCTTCGTAAGAGATGAATGAAAACTATAGAGTAATATTATCTATAAATCGAGAGGCACGGTAAACGCCATTGTCTCGTTTTGTCTGTAAAACTGTATTATTAATCGGCTGTGTCGATCAGTTGTTGAGAAGGATTATATATATATATATATATATATATATATATATATATATATATATATATATATATATATATATATATATATATATACATATAGATATATATATATGTGTTTGTATGTATATGTGCATGTGAGAAAAAAAACAAGTTTAATTAGTTTTTGTATTAATTTGCATTAACAAAATGAAATAAATAATGTTCGCAAACCAATTACCCTATACATTCATACATATGTGGTGGCTATTATATTTAATTTTCCAATGTTTCATCCTTGCGTCACACTCTCAGCGGGAATATTTGCGTAAAATTCCTGTCGGATTGCAAGAAAACCTCTCGTATCTCATGATCCGAGTGCTCTTGTAGAGGATCAATATTTGTCGATGAACTGAAGAATCCTCTCCGCAAATATAGTTTACATTGCAAGCCACCCATGCTTAGACTTCGTTTAAGTCCAAGACATATGTACCTGCTACTCCTGCCATGCCTGTTTAATTTGTGACAACAAATTAAATTAATTAAACAATAATTAATATTAATCTATCTATTTATATAATTAATTACTTATAACTGAAAATAATTAAGATAAAGGGAGGTTCTTGCTTACTTGGATCAATGGCCGACCTCGGATTTTTTTTATTACAGAGAGCCATTCCATTGTCAAAGCCACTTTTTCTTCTTCTTCTTTTTTTTTTTTTTGTTTTTTTTTTAGTTTTCGGTGCTTCCATTTTCACAGAATGATTTCTTTCACATTTGATTTCATATATATACACACAAATAATGTACACATGTTATGTATGTATATGTGTGTGGCTTTATTGTTGGATGATGAATTCACATGTGAAGTGTAGTGCAGTGGACCATGCATGCATTATTGCTGCAAAAATTAGGTTTAATTGACATGTGAATTGTATTGCTGCAAAAGTTACATAACAACCTTCCTTAATAAATTGTTCCCATTTTCTTTCACACATCAAAAGGAAAAAAAAAAAAAACAGATAATTGCGTGATATATGAAATTAGGGATGAAAGTCGGATGGAACAGATTGACACTAACCTTTTTAGGAAAATTTTCTTTTTCTTTCTCGGAAGTTCAAAATTAATTCCTATTCCAGAAGCTATGGAAATTTCGGAATTTCGGAAATCAAATGATCGTTTTAACATTTTTAAAAGGCTTCGAAAGCTTCCATGAATTTTCAAATAATTTCAACTATTGTATGAATTCAGCTTACTATTGAAGCTTCTTTCAATTCAATAATTCATAATTTCCAGAATTTATATGAGCGCCATGAGACTGCTCAATGTCACAAACGAGACACAATACATGAATTCTTCAATAAATTAAACACTATGAGTTTATTTTTTCACGTATATATAAATTAAAACTTAGGTTAAAATAACATGAATCTGACAACACTGATTGTTCAAGGATTGGTTGTTGGGGTAAATAAATATGTGCCAATAATCAGATAAGAATTGCAGTTACTTGTTGGCCGAAAATTGTAGTAAATATAAAACCACGAGAAATCGACAAAGGGTTGCAAAAAAAAAAAATGTCCTTAAGAATTAAGATAATATTTTCGGGTTTCATTCCAATTTCTATAATCCTAATTTTTATTTTTTATATTTTTCACATTTTCTCGATCTAAATTGAAATTATAATAATATCAACAATATTTTTATCTTATATTTTAGCATGGATAAAGGATAAAGAGACGTAATTCCATTTTCCCATCGATTTTGATCCGATTTTTTTTATTTTTTTTAATTTAGAACAAGTTTTTCCATTCTGATTGTTAGCTTATAAGAATTTTTGGATAACAATTGGGTCAGTTTGTCCCTTTCCGAAAAAACTGGAATTAAAAAAAATAACTTATTAATTTATGGAATTATTATTAAACAGAAAATTAAAACATATCCCAAAATAACTATAATTATTGGCTTCGCCCGGGCTCGAACCGGAGACCTTCAGTGTGTTAGACTGACGTGATAACCAACTACACCACGAAACCTTGCTGTTTATTTTCGTGTGTTTACGTAGTATGAATCCAATATAATTTTTTACCGAAGATGTAAAAATATTTTTACCATTATTCGTTTTTAATCCCTACTCTAACTGCGATTAAATATTCGTCCTTAATCATGCCAAGTGAGACATGTACTTAAAATTTCAAAATGAAAACATTGATCACGAGGACAATTAGATATATAATTGTACATCGCCATCCCTATCATTCATCAACAAATAATTTCTGTTCAAAGTCGAAATTAGTGCGATGAACATATCAAAAAGTTGGTCAGTTTATACTGTAAAAACAATGACGGGTGAACAAGAACTTATTCGACAGTTTCGTGCTATGCATTCTATCGAGGTATAAGTCCACAAATATAGTTTATATGTTGCATCATAAAATTATATTAATTTTTGTTAAATACAGGAATTTGTTGATGAGGATGATCACTCATCCAACAACAATGCTCAACGGCAAGGCGACAATTTGGATGTAAGAGTTGTTTATAACCCAACTATTATTTTCATTTATACACAAGTTAATGAAATCTACCTTCCTCCAATAATATTTGTAGGATTTTGTCGAACCCGAGGTTGAGACGACACCAATCAGTAAATTACGTGGTAAAGAACTTGGCAACAACAACTTAAATGTAAGAATTATTTATAACACAACAATTATTTCTATCATTTATACACATATCAATAACATCTACCCTCCTTTAATAAATTTTGTAGGATTTCACCGATCCTCATGATAAGGCGACACCAATCATTAAATTGCGTGGTAAAGGACTTGGTGTAGAATCTGCGTCTTCTAATCTATCCTATGATGAAACTACAAAAATGTCAACTACCAAGTCATATAAGAGGATCAAAACGGAGAAACCATGACATAATGGTCTACCACATTATTGTATTGTTGGCGGCAATACAATAACATTAACTATTGTGGTGTTTTCATTTTAAGAACACCTTTATCTGGGTGTATGTTTCAAGATTTTTATTTATGTGGTTGCTATGTTAATTTTATTTATGTTGTCTTTCTAGATTTTCAGTTTCAGTTGCAATTTTTTTCAAATATCATTGAAAAATGTTCATCATATTTGTTTAACGATCACTATTAATATTCACTCCATATATATATATATATATATATATATATATATTGACAATAAAAAAACCATATTTTTTTCTAAATTTGTTAGAATTATTTTTTCTCTATGTACTCGATTATGTGTTCCAATATGACGAAACAATTATCATAATATTCACCGTGCATCGCACGGGTGTATTACTAGTTATATATATTTTACGTACTCTGGCCCCATTCCAACAACTCCGACGTACAAGCATCATCATTCATCCACCGTACCGTACCACCACCACCGCCACCACCACCGGTGTTTTGAGAGTTTGTTGCAAATTAATTAATTAAGCACCATGCATATGTGTAAATGAGTTAGTTCAATACCATATATATACCCTTTTCTATTTCACAAGTACTAAAAACTAATAATATATAGCCTTTTAATGGACATATTGTACTTTATTAATCACATATTACATAAAAATAGGATACTTCATATATGCCAACCACAAAAAAAGATGGATGTATTAATTAGTTAAAATATTTTCTCAATGCTAAAATGATGATGATATATAGAGGAAAAAAGATAACTTCGAATCCATCAAATTAAAACGACATTCCGCATACATCTCAAAAAAAAAATTTACAAAATTTTGTTCACGTCCTCGAGATCTTCCACTTCTTCAAATTACTAGATCACTTCATGATCAGGAAAAAAAAAACTAAAACGAAAAGCAATTTATGACGAAGACTAATTAAGGAAGACCAGGATTGAAGAGAAAGTTGATGCGAACACAGAGCCATTCCATCGTGCCAGAGTTGCCAAAGACGACAACACAAACACAGAGAGAGAGAGAGAGAGAGAGAGAGAGAGAGAGAGAGAGAGAGAGAGAGAGAGAGAGAGAGAGTTCTCGATCTGCATGTGTTGATCGAGACGGCATGAATGCATGCATGCAACCCTCGCACAATGGAATGGCGCTCTGTACGGACCAACTCTCTCTTCAATCTCGTCGATCTTCCAAAATATATATATTATAATATATGTGATCGATTCGTATAACTAGTGTTGGAGAAGTACTGGAGCGCCTAATTCTCTCCCCTTATTTCCGCCTTCACCTTCACATCAGTACAAGTTAGCTACACACACATATATATATATATATGCATATATACATACATGCATATCATGATATATGTATGTACGTAGGTTAGTAGAGAACTAGAGATGTGTGTGTGTGTGTGTATAGAGTATATATATATGAGATATATATAGAGTAGTTATTATTCGATGAGGTATATTACATGTGACTGTACCTTCCATACTTGCTGCAAAAGTTGTTGCCATATAACAACCGTCCACTAATATTTTTTTTTTTACCCACTGAATTTACAATTCCACACAAATTATTTATATACCTGGCTAGCTAGTTACAGATGTGAAGTAAAGCAATTATAATTCATTACTTGGTAGTATATTATTATTATTACCATTATTAGTTGGGCACTTTTAATACAAATGTATAACAATATTGATATAATAAGTGTAATTTTGAAGAAAAAAAGTCGGAATTTTCGGATGCTGAAATTAATCGAAAGTCAGAAGATATATATATATATATATATATATATATATATATATATATATATATACAAAAAAAATAGAAAAATAAAAAATTGAACTTTCGAAATTCAGAATGAAATATTATTCCAAAATAAATAATAAAAAATCATATTGGAATCTGCGAAATTTCAATTTCTAGTTCTTCTGATTTTCACCCATAGTTTATATATTAGAGTGTGCCTCAATAAGATAAAAGATAATTTACATCTTGACATCTTGCCCCTTGTACTATATCATTTGTAACACTTACCTTTCCGTAATTTAAACAGTACACGTATCCTTATATTCAACAATTTGTTTTTTAATGTCTATAAGACTATAACACATAAACACCTAGTTTTTATATTGAAAAAAATAATAGATATTCAAGATAGTATAAGTTCTCAAATATTATACAAAATTATTTACCTCATTAGATATTTAAATAAAAAAAATATTATTTTGTGTAACATCAAATTTGGAACATTTAATTCTATAAAAGAAAATTATTTCCAAAAATAATTTCTCAGTCTTGGCTTCGCCCGGGCTCGAACCGGAGACCTTCAGTGTGTTAGACTGACGTGATAACCAACTACACCACGAAACCTTTACATTTACTCGTTTGCGTTTATGTTACATACTATATACATATATATATAAATAAACATTTATTTATTGTTTACCTTGCATATATTATGAGAGCAACAATTGAAATGTGGGTCTGGTTATACTGAAATAAGCCTTTCAATGGACATATTAATTATTATACTTCACTTTATTAAAATACAATATTGCCAAGAAAAAAAATATGGATATTGCTTCAAATGTTTTACCCAATTTTCAAATGTATTTATTAATTATTATTATTTCTTAATGTTGTGTGTTTCTTCTTTAATCCTCAGCATCAGTGTTTTTATTTTACAGGCAAACTTTCGTCCTCGAAGCATTGACGATCGCATTGACGATCATGCATGTGTTAGGTAGTTTGCTTCGGACTTAGGTGTGGTCCGTGTGGATATTATTCATGCCTACCACTAGGCCAAAATGCATTTCAGGCGACGGAAATTTGCGACGAAGAAAGCTTATTTGCGACGGAAAAAACCTTACAAAGTTTTGATTTGCTTTAATATATTATTCATCGATCATTGTTATTTTTCTTATGCTCGATCGAGGGCTTTTTTGTAGCATATTATGAAATATTAATTAGAAATTTAAAAAAGAAAAGAAAAAAAAAAAAAAAACGAAACTTCTCATTAAGCCCGTGTGTACAAATATACAAGAAGATGTCCAAAAAATTTTATACATACCAATTGCAAACTGAAATCCCAAAATCGAAACTTTTCATATCAGAATTTAATTTATTTTGTGTTATCGTCTAAAATATATATAAACGCATGAGCCGCCATTTGCGTTACGAGTTCTCCATCAGGATTTTGAAATATTTTCCGGACTCGACAATTCTTCCATCTTTCATTACCAAAACAAGGTCAGATCAAGCATCGATCTAAGAGTTCCAACTGGTCGATGAG
This sequence comes from Erythranthe guttata, assembly GCF_000504015.1. The sequence continues at coordinate 1,362,676 of NW_012194522.1, forward strand.
CAACGACATAGACGACTGTCTTCACATGCAAGAGTTGCATCACACATTCCTGCATATATTATAATGACGAGATCGAGTCGAAAAAAGAAAAATAAAAAAATAAAATTAATTATATTAGTTACAACCACATGCATGAAAAATTTACAATATTGCGAAAGAAGCTAAGAATATATAATACAAGAAATAATATAAGTTTGCGCTTGCCTCGTAAACTTGTGCTCCAGTATGTGCTGTTAGAAAATTTATCGTATATGCATACGAATCCCAAGAACCAACATGCTTGAATCAACGAGAATTATACATAAACATAAACACGGAAGCGTACCTTACATCACGAAATCGGATCTTCTAATCTCCACCGGATTTGGGACAGGTCTTCCAAAGAATCCGCAGTTCCTTAATTATCTCTCTAACGATGGATTTTAGAAGAGACGGAATCGTTGCGTTTCTTTGGGGACCACGACCCTTTATATAACTGTAGAGTCCAGTTATATTATAATTGTGATTCAGCCCCATCAATAAATCACAACTAAGCCCTAATTGTCTCTACACATTAGGCCCATAATTATAGTTTAATACCCATAAGTCCAACCCAATAACCTTTATTAGATCACAATTAATTCGGACTTTCTTTAAGATAGCCATACACATTTACGTCACATATGTGAGCCCACATAATTATTGAAATAATTCCAACAATCTCCCACTTGGGCCACATATGTTATATACCTTATAAATGTGTACACCTTATGTGCTCAAAATTGCTATCATATAAAAAGGTATTCCTTACAATCTCGTCCATTGACCATACTAATATAGGACTAAAGAGGCTTTCGTCACATTGATCGTGTCTAAACCCAACAGTAATCACATATACCAATATAGCCAAATGACATAGATCAAATTATGGCGTGTAGCATGGAAATTACATATAATGTGATCTTAACATGCCTATTTCCAACTGGTCCTACTTTAAACTTTATTGAGACCAAATCTTTACATAATTGTACAAAGTGTAGCCAAATACTTTATTTCTGCAGAAAACCAAATACACAAAATTGTGTCCAAACATATCATAGAGCTACCAAAATGTATTTATATGTACACATACATACAAACTCCCACTGAACCAAAATATCCTTAAATGATATAGCACCTACATGAGCAATGCTCATGAATACCTTATGTGTTAATCCTTTAGTAAGCGGATCCGCAATTGTGGAGTTTATCTTAATATGCTCTATGTATTGTTCACTTTGTACCTTTAACAACAAAGAACTTTCACAAGCTCTTGTTGTTGTTCGAAAGTATAGCTGTTAAATATTGTCACCGTATAACTTTAATACAAATCAACATGTGCAGCCTAATGACAAGTGTTTATAGCTATATTCAAAAATAAGATGCCAAAAATTACCATAACTTAACCATCGTGAAAAGAGCTTAAAGTGTTTGCTTAACACCCATGTCAAAATAGCTCAATCACTTAGGTTTACATTAACCAAAATGGATCTATACTTTATACGCATCATAAAAATCAAAATCATGAATAAACCACACGATCTCCCAAAATATCTGATTTTGATAAATGAGCATATGTATATAACTTACATTCCCTATGATTACTGTATAACCCATTTGGCTGCTTTGCTAAATGATCCACTTCATAGGGTTATTCAAATATTTGCCTATCTTTATGCACACCTTAACCAAATGCGTACATTCTTTTATTTAAAATATTTATTGGGCATTGAATTGAGATTAAACAAGTCTCCTTTGTTGTGAGATTATCTCCCACTGATCCTTGAGCATGTATAATCATTAACTTTATTTATCTCAAAGTACATATGAGATAATTATAAGCTTAGGATTGTAACATCATTTACGGGAATTTTAATTTCCTTAATGGACTACTTTAGTTGCAATCAATATCCTTCAAATCTTTAAAATTTTATGGTTGCACTTTATTGTTCCAAAAATATTACTATTTGAGAAACATATTCCTTGTGTCCATAAATCTCTTAATATAGTCGATATGAGTGATATATTTAATGACTAAACGTACCATATATCTTTCAATATTGCCCATTTGAATTACATTTGGTCTCAATTATTTGTAACCAAAGAAATTCACACCTTATGGCATTTCGATAAGATCCTAATGTTTTGTCATTCTAAATTTCAACTCATCTTTAATGCCTTATTCTCTTAAGGTTGTTGAGTTTGCTCTCAAGTGAGTACTATTACCAAAGCTTGATTGGGAATTGTTCAACATTGTCTTATCAAAACTCTAAATCTACTTTTCAAACAATGACTAGTATAAAAAAAACATGTACATTGTCAAAAGAAGTATTAGGAATCGAATTGATTCCTCTTTAAAGACAATGTCTATAATCTAAATTTCTCCCCTCAAACTCAACATCCTTAAAAGATTTTAAATTTCCCCTTTTTAAAAATAATATATTGCAACACTTATGTTTCTCCTAAATATACCTTAGTGAAGAAGAATGACTTATCAGACTTCTTTGAATGTCCTTGAATGTTCTATTCTTAAATTTTGTACCATTTAAATTGCTTATGCAAGATTTTACCGTAAGAGACTTTTACTTAAATTATAGGTTAAATTTTGAATTATGAAATAGGCCAAGCTTAATGTTTTCAAATGAACAAACTAACCGAATTTGTTCAAGAGAAAATCTAAATCCATCTAATGATGGTACCAAATGTCTATTTCATAATTCAAAAGAAAACCTAAGAGTCCTCATAGCCTCAATCCCAAATGTCTTACATAACCTTTATAGATGTATATCTTTCAACATCAATTGAATGTTGGTTACGTGAATAACCCTTTATATACACACACTTATGTGAATAGTGTAACACATGATCTATTCACTAAATGTGTCTAGGTACAAAGTCCAAATATATTTTAGAACAATTAAAGTGAGAAACAAGCATAATTACGTTATTCGACTTACCTGAGATGTAAACTGCAATTATAATTATTTATCTTAAGGTGTACTAGTCAAATTAGCACTTAGTCTCTTCTCCCTTAACTATTTATACTTCGTGTGTACGGTCAAAGTTTTATTCTTTATGTTTTACAACAAACCTTATATTGACCGTTCACGGAGAAAAATAAATTAAGCCATATCCACTTTCAAGTCAGCGAAACCACACTAACTGAAGTGCTATAACCGAAAAATGAGATTAGACTATTACTTAATGTGCTTACTTATGTTCCTTTTCTTTATACCTTATTTAAACAATAGATATCAAAATCTAATTTGTTGCAACTTTATCGTTTTAAAATAAAACGTATCCTTACTATCTTTAAGGAACCTTCTAGTACGTAGCCCCAAATTAAACCTTATGCCCCAAAAAAAACATTTAAAATAGATGCACCTAATGATCTTAAATTTTATAATTAGAACGATGATATACTCTAGGTTCTTCTATTGTTCTATCCAAAATAAAAATAAATTAAGATCTATGCACCATAATAAATAATAAAAATATTTGTGCAGTTAAGCACAAAATGTTATAGGCAGATAATGTGTAAGCGATAAATAAATTAAGTAGAGAACGAAAATAAAATCAATATGCTCACATTATAATCCAAAGTTTGACTTTGAAAACTTTAACTAATTATGGAATACATCTCAAGATGCCTAGCACAACATTAATATCAAGCCGAGGGGACAATAATATTAACTGTAAGTGGCACTCTTGTTGTAGTAATCAAACACTGATAGTAAATCCTGTCAAATAATAAGTCCATCGAGGGATGCAACTATCATTCACATGGAGCCCAACAACCATCACATATTTATTACCACATATGCATACGTGGTTCTGCCAAATATCAACATACCGAGGGGTATAGTTAAATATTCGCATGAATTCACATACACACAATCATCTTGACAATCTCAATAAGTTAACCTACGCAGAGAGGTCACGAGGGTGGCTTCATGCTTCAATTAGTTCTTTTAAATGTCAGACAAACTTAATAACAAGTCATTAGATGTACCCAAAAAATTATTCAAAATTTTAAAAGTCATTGAACGCTAAGGCTCTAAAGACATCACCTGAGCGCTAACAGTCTGTATCCAACACTAAGGTTGCCTCACTGTATTATTTTCGAATCAAACTCAGTAATATGGTTATTCATAAAAATGAGTATTAATTAAAAACATCAAATCCATCTTTATTTTGAATTTGAGCTAAAGATAATGTGGGGCTCACAATTCAACCTTATTTAGATTTAGAGGCCAAAATAAATTTTAACCAATAAATCTACCTTTATATGGATTTAGACTTTATTAGTAACTCAATTTAGACTTAAAACAAGGATTTCGACTCAAATGCCGAATGAATCAAACCTTATTTGGTTAACTAATAACCATTATCCATATTTTGACTCAATAACGATGAAATGACAATGGATCAGAAGCTTATTAAAAATTAATTTGTATCCTTAATTTTGACCCATTACTCAAAAAATTTAAGTCTAAACGGCATAAACTTTATCATCTGAAAATTCCCCAAATTAGCCTTAGAAAACCAAATTTGAAATTCAAAATGAACTTCACTTTATTGACCAAACAAAACCTCAAAAAAATTTAAAAGAATTCACATATTAGTTATGTCCCTCAAAATAATTGGAAATATTTTAAACGGCCCCAAAACCTTAAATCAACTTTTTATTCCTTAAAAATTGCCTTTGTCCCAAAACCAGAAAATCTTTCAACTTAAAGGACTGAATTGAAATTTTGAAAGAAAAGCTTTTGAGTGAAAAGGGACCTAAGATTCAGAAATACTTAATTTGAAAAATATATGACTGTTTTGGGAGAAACTTTAAAGTTGGGGACTGAAATGCAGTTTTCGAAAGCTTGAGGGCTGTAATACTGTTTTTTTTTTTAAATCGACCCGGGCTCAAAATCAGGAAACCAAAATATGGGCCAAATTGAAACATTGCTAAATTTCTCAAACTTAAATTAGGGGACCAAATTTGAAATTACAGAAACCCTAAATCTGGGGTTAAATTGTAATTTCCCAAAACTTCATTAACCAAATATTCCTTCTTTAATCAAATCCGCCGCCACCACATACCACCGCCCACCGTCGGTGGTCTGATAAGTGATAACATAACATGCACTCAATGGACATAGAAAACCCAGGAGAATACATCGTGGGCATCCCCGCGCAGCACCTTCAACGAACCACAGCCTGATTTTCGCCGTCTCCTCGCCGGAGCCGAATGGCGAGGGAGGCGAACTGAAAAGAAGATGGTGGTGATGGGGAATTGAACTAGGTGGTCTTTAATTCACCTCTTAATTTCAGGATATCATAATTGAGATGAACAAATCTGAAAATTTTCAAACTTTAATCCGGAATGATTTCCGTACTTGGAAGTCCTTACTCAGTAAATACTAAATAGATCATCCTTAATTCTTTAGAGAAAAATTCAGATTTATTAACTAAATCATAATCCACCAAGACATTGAACCGAAAGAATTTAATTCACTTTGATTTGGAATTTTCAGATTTATACCTTAAACCTTACCTTTAATCCAAATAGATTAAACAGATAAACTATTCCGAATTTTCAACCATAAAGGTTGGACCAAAGAAATCGTAAACAACAAAACTAATACCTTACATATTCACAACTAGCCATAAGTGGAACAATGAATAAATCCACGTAATTGAATTAAACTTGACGAGAATTTTAACACATAAAATTCTCGATGATTCAAAACATGGTGGCTCTGATACCACTTGTTAGAAAATTTATCGTATATGCATACGAATCCCAAGAACCAACATGCTTGAATCAACGAGAATTATACATAAACATAAACACGGAAGCGTACCTTACATCACGAAATCGGATCTTCTAATCTCCACCGGATTTGGGACAGGTCTTCCAAAGAATCCGCAGTTCCTTAATTATCTCTCTAACGATGGATTTTAGAAGAGACGGAATCGTTGCGTTTCTTTGGGGACCACGACCCTTTATATAACTGTAGAGTCCAGTTATATTATAATTGTGATTCAGCCCCATCAATAAATCACAACTAAGCCCTAATTGTCTCTACACATTAGGCCCATAATTATAGTTTAATACCCATAAGTCCAACCCAATAACCTTTATTAGATCACAATTAATTCGGACTTTCTTTAAGATAGCCATACACATTTACGTCACATATGTGAGCCCACATAATTATTGAAATAATTCCAACATGTGCATCGTCATTTATTATTACAGAGAGCCATTCCATTACGAAAGCCAATTCGTCGACCCTTTTTTTTTTCCCTCGGTGTATATATATTTTTGAGGCGCCGTTCATTTTTTTTTATAGAATGAGTTCTTTTCACATTTCACCTCCTATATATATACAAAAATTATATACACATATATGTATATATAATTATATATACACATACATATTTATGTATGTAGATGTGTGTTGAGCTAGCACATGAATTCACATGTGAAGTAGTTGGACCATTGCTGCAAAAGTTAGGGTAATTGAGGTGTGAATTGTATTGCTACAAAAGTTCCATAACAACCCTCCTTAATTAATATTGTTTTGATTTTTGTTCACCCACTCAATTTACAATTATTGCACAGAAATTAATTATTTAATTATTTAAAGATATATATATATATATATATATATATATATATATATATATATATATATATATATATATATATATATATATGTGTGTGTGTGTGTGTGTGTGTGTGTGTGTAAAGCAATTCTAGTTACTAACTTATTTGGTATTTGTGATGCATTTTGTTCAAAAAATGATTCTTTCATCGTGGATTGATCAATTCGAGACGTCATATACAGTAGAACCTCGATAAATTAATAAATTTATCCTTAAATAATAATTTCTCTCATTCCGACTCGGTGAAAACGTATTAAACTATTAATTCGATGATTTAACATTTCGTTAAATTAATAGAATTTTACTAGTCATGACTGTATTAATTTAGAAATGTGTAACTGTAATATAACATATCGGAAAATAATTGTGTGATTGGCTTATGAATGTAGGATGAGGCGGCGATGTAGCTTAGTAAAAACTTTCATTTTCCGTCATTAAAAATAAAATAAAATAATAAAGTCATACATTATCTTATAGTCATTACTATTTAAACTATTTAAACTAAAATAATAACAAAGGCCCATTAGCTCAGTTGGTTAGAGCGTTGTGCTAATAACGCGAAGGTCGCAGGTTCGAGACCTGCATGGGCCAAATTTCATATTTTTCTTTTTTGGTATTTTATCAGATTTTTTAATTCATTTTATCAGACTTTTTAATTCAAAAATAAAAAATTGAAGGCAAAATATGAAAATACACAAGTACGCGGCAAAATAACAATCAATCCCTCTTAGAAATTGTAATGAGATTATCGATTAGATTTTAATTTTCAAAACTAATTCCAAAAAACATAACATTTCCCCGAATATTAATATAATTTTTTTCTTATATTAGGTAGATAATTATTTTTTTCAATTCTGATTTTTCAAATTCCAATCTTCGATTTTTCTGAGATTTTTTAATACATAGTTGTGATCAATTTGTCACTTAGAAAGAATAAGCAATTCTGATTTTTTAAATTCCAATCTTCGATTTTTCTGATATTTTTTAATACATAGTTGTGATCAATTTGTCACTTAAAAAGAGAAAGCTAATTTCATTTTGGCAAGTCCGAACACCAAATACCAAGACAAGTCTCCGATTCGTTCGACGACATCTACGTACGTTAACACGTAGTTGATGATTTCACCGCTGCTTAAACCATCGTACTTAATGGACATAGATTTTTTGTATATCGATCAGCGCCAACAGAGCTGCTCGGAGTCTGATTCCGATACGACTTGCACCAAAATACCACTGCGTCCGAGAGAGTAGTGACTCTACAGACTTTGCGGTACTTAAGAACATCGATACGGGAATCATACCGTTTTCGCACGTCCTCAACCGATAGGAACTTCACGAAGCTCGTAATCAGCAGTGGACTGATGTACGAGGCGGTTGTGTTGGTTCCTAGAAACAAATCATGGAATTATTATTTTTTAATTGCATATATAATTTGGATAAATTAATTAATGTGCTCAATCACATTTATAACAACAACATTTTCAAGTGTATTAGTACAAAGAACGTTCGATCGAAAGCGTGTGATTATAATAAAAAATATTAAAAAAAAAAAACTCACCCGATTAAGAATACAGAGAGCCATTCGATTGTGTGCATTTTAAAGCCAATTCGCCGACTTCCCTTCTTTTTTTCTTTTTTTTTTTTTTGGTCCATTTTCAGTGTTGCTGAAAATCAGAGGAGAGAAGTATGTAAGTGTGTATACTTCTGAGGGACTTGTTTTTTTTTTTTTTTTTTTTTTTGGTTCTTACAGAATGATTTCTTTCACATTTCATCTCCTATATATACACAAATATATTGGATACATATTTATGTATGTATATATTTATGCACATGCATGCATATGATGAATTCACATGTGAAGTGTAGTGTAGTGGACCATGCATGCATGCATGCATTATTGCTGCAAAAATTAGGTTTAATTGACATGTGAATTGTATTGCTGCAAAAGTTACATAACAACCCTCCTCAAATGTTCACCCACTGACTAATTTACTATTGCACCCCTGGATAAATTAAAGCAATTCGAATAACTCGATATTTGCCTTGCCGTGTTACACTAGTATAGATTATCGCAAAAAAAAAATTATTTTCTTTATGTAAGGGTACGGTGTATATAAATAGACTCGAGTCGAAAGCATGATTGTTTAATATTTAATCAAGCTTCCAAAGTTGTGTTTAATCTTGATTTAATAAGCAATCGAATCGACTACTTCTCTCATAAAAACGATTTACTACCTCCTTATTGTGATACTTAAAAAGTATTTCTTTCGAAGTTTCAAAGTCTTATATATATATCGAACCTCCGCTTACGAAGTCGCTTAAAAAATTGGCTTCAATTTTATCATGGAAGAATGAAACACACACACACGCACATAGAAGCTTATAGTGACGAAAGAAAACGAAAAATAAACAAAAAAAAAAGTAAGAACTCAATTTTCGACAACTATTACCAGTTCATATTTACATATGGTAGAAAACATGTGCAGAGATTCTAAATCATGATCAAGAAAGAAAAGCAACTGCATCTTTCTTTCGTAAGTAATTCATGTTAGCTTAAGTAGTTAAGATTTTTGTTCCTTTATCGAATAAGCACATGTACAAGTATACGAGTAGATATTCAACAAATTAGAGTTGTCTTCTCTCGATCTCCCAAGTCTGCAAGATATTCGTCAAACCTTTAGCTATGATATTCTTCATTACACACAGTGAATAATGGTCTGAAATGTTGTCTGACTTGTCCTCGTCATTCATAGTTATCGTTTGTCGATGATCTTCTCAAGAACTCCATCACCAAACGTGAAAACGCAGAATTCACATCTCCGAGCAATTCGGCAGGTGACTCGTACTCCACAACTTTCCCTGCATCAAATCAAACGAACCCAACAGGGTCAGTTTCATCTTTTTGACAACCGTAAGAAATAAGACTCGGAAAAATTCTGTACCTTCGCCAAGAACCAAAACTAGGTCGTTGTCAACGACTGTGGGTATGCGGTGGGCCACAGTTAAAACCGTGCATCCGTTTGTTTCTTCTCTTATCGTCTTCTGGATCAAGTTATCTGTCGCTGTATCTACCGAAGCCGTAGCTTCATCCAGGACTAGTATTCTTCTCCTCTGTAGGAGAACTCTAGCTAAACACACGAGTTGCCTTTGCCCAACGCTCCAATTCTCTCCATCTTCGGCAACTGCACACCATTTTTTCAAATATTCAAAACATAAAAATAAAATCACCAAATTTTTAAAACATTAACCATTTTCAAGAATTGATTCGAACTAAAACAAAACCTGGCGCATCAAGAAGCCTTTCGTCTTGCTTCACGTTTTCAGCGAGATGGCATTTTCGCAAAACCTAGAAAAAATCAAAAATAATTCATATATTCGACCAGTTACGTATTATGATCAAGAAAAATAACATATAATCCTTAATTTACCTCCCAAATCTCATGATCTGAGTGCTCTTGTAGAGGATCAAGATTCGTCCTCAAAGTCCCTTGAAACAAAATCGGATCTTGCGGGATTATACTTAACCTGGATCGCAAATCCTGCAGACCTATCTTCGAAATATCGACCCCGTCAATCAAGATACGTCCTTGTGAAGGCTCGACAACTCTGAAAAGAGCTTGGATTAGGGTTGACTTGCCGCTCCCAGTTCTTCCCACAATTCCGATTTTCTTTTTGCTCGGAAAAGTGCACGTGATTCCTCTGAGAACTGTAGGAAGAGCAGGGTTGTACTGTATGTGCAGATTTTCCACCTCGATTCTTCCATTGAGCGGCCATTCTTTCTCCGGTCTTGATTCTTCGACAAGCAACGGCGCTTCACTTTCTATACCACTGAACTGAAGAATCCGCTCGACAGATATCATTTTGTTCTCTACGTTACAAAGATTCCATATCACCCATGCTTGGAGTACGTTTAAGCTCAATCCGTACGTGGCTGCTAGTCCTGCCATGCCTGTAACCAAAGCCAAAACTCTTAATTATCAATTTCGATCGTTTATTGTAGAATTTATTAATTATTCAAAATAAAAGGATATATAAGGAGGTGCTTACTGGGGTCAATGGTTGACCTAGGAAGGCTGACCAGGATGACGAGAAGAAGGAAGAAGACGAGATTGAAGAGAAAGTTAATCCGAACACAAAGCCATTCCATCGTACCGGAGTTGTGAAAGGCAACACGAGAGTAATCGTTAATGAGGTCTGTGTTTGTTTTCCAGAAACGATGTTCTTGGTTGAAGCTCCGAATTATTGTAGCTCCGGTGATTGATTCTGAAAAGTGTTGGAGAATCGGCGCTTGTTGAATTGGAACCATTCGAGCTAATTCTCTGGCGGTGGTGATGTAGTATGCCTGCATGGAAGAATTATCAGTAGCTGATACAAACAAAAGCCCTATAAATTTACGGAAAATGCCGACTGTTACATCTGTAAGTATAGATTCGGTCTGTTATCTATAAATACAAAAACTAAGGGGACGATTACCTGATACCACGCAGAGACGGCGAAAACAACGACAAAGAGGAAGAACACCTGCCATGCAACTTGGGACATGAGAACAACAATACTCAATAGCTGAATAAGTGCAAAAGCCAGCCCGGCTAATCTGTACGGAATATCTGTGTCCACTATACTTTGATCGGTCGAAGACTGTTCATCCCAAAAAAAAATTAAAAAAAAATCAGAAACATTTCAAGTTTTAAGTATAATGATAAAAATGAATAAAACGGACCCGATTAAGAATTCTGCTTGAAGGAGTGGAGTCGAAGAAAGACAGAGGCGCACGAAAAACAGATGTGATCATTCCAAGGAAGAGGCGCTGAGCTGTCTCAATAGCAATGGTCGACAAAAGAACTGCTCTTCCCAATATGAACAACGAGCTTCCACCAGAGAGCAGAGCAAATATCACGATCAAGTTCTTTTTCGTAACATTTTCGTCCTTTTCCGATCCCCAAGCGATCCAATAATTGCTCACCATTTGCAAGAGCTGGAAGAAGATCTGGCACAAGAGGATGAGTGGAACGAGGCCTCCTTTGTACGCACATGTGATGAAAGTTGCGTAAACGTGCCATTTCACTCTGCCACTCTCCGTTTCTTCGTGCAGATTTCGCTCTGAAACTCTGCTGCTTCTGCTGAGATCGATGAACTTCACTTCGGTAACTTCTATTTGCTTAGGCTGGTGGTAGCTCTTGGAAGAGCTGATGCACTTTGGAGGGTTCACTTGATCTAAAGACTTACTATGAGCCGCCATTTGTCTTATGAGTTCTCCGTCGGGATTCGAAATTAAATCTTGATATTTCCCCGACTCAACAATTCTTCCATCTTTCATAACCTACACAAAATATGCAGCTCGAGTAAGTATAACTAACCATCATCAAAACTATGAATCTGTAAATATCATCTTACCAAAACAAGGTCGGAAGCATCTAAGAATTCGAGCTGATGAGTGACATAGACGACAGTCTTCTCGTGCAAGAGTTGCATCAGGCATTTCTGCATTATGACGAGCCGAAAAAAAAAAAGTAAAAAAACTATTAGTTATCCACATGAATATTTTCGTTGCGAAAGCAGAATTACACGATAGAATATAATTAAATTTTGACTTGCCTTGAACATGTGAGCACCAGTATGTGCATCGACGGCGCTAAAAGGATCGTCCAGCAAATACACATCAGAGTTGCTGTAAAGTGCCCTCGCCATTTGTATTCTCTGTTTCTGGCCCCCGCTCAAATTCACCCCCCTCTCCCCCACGACACACAAATCACCATCAGCCCACATCTCGATATCGTGGTTCAAAGCACAAGCTTCCACCACATCTTCATACAAAAGCCTATTCATCTCCTTACCAAACAACACGTTATCTCTAATCGTACCCGTTTGAATCCAAGCACTTTGAGGTACAAAAGCCTTGGACCCACAAGTTTTAATTCTCGGCCCGGATATTCTAGGTATCTCGTCGAGTATACTGCACAGAAAACTAGTTTTCCCGGAGCCAACCGAACCACAAACAGCCACTTTACTCCCTTTCTTGATTTTGAGCTTCTCGGTTATCTTAAGCGAAGGTCTGGTCTTTGCATCTCCATTCTGCCACGAAAATTCGCTGGCGTCGATCTCGATTGCGAAGCCCGGCACGGCAGTCGAAGCATGATAGTGAGCCGATTTTTTCTGATCCTCACATGTGATAAAACTCTGGACTCGGTCGATCGAAACTTTTGTCTGAGCGATCATGGAAATAAGCTCCGGAAGATTGTAGATAGGTTCTTGAAGAATCCGGAAAGTGGCCAGAGCGGAGAGGACCGTGCCAGATGTCAACGGCGTCCCCACCACAACACACACAGTGAAGGTGACGACCGAAACTAGAGTCGGCGAAGCCCAGAACAGGAAAGCAACAGCCGAGCTTGTGTAGAGGTATTTCTTGAGATAGCCTCTCTCCGTTTCCCTAAGGTGGAGCAGTTTTTTCAAGAACTTCGATTCCCACGAATGCAGCTTCAAAACTCTCATGCTCTTTAGAGTCTCCGAGGTGGCTTTTATCCTCGAATCTTTAGCTTCCATTATCTTCGTGTGGAGGCTCTCTTGCATATTTGCGAGCGGAGTGTTGCTTATCATGACGAAAATGGTGGTGAAGAGAGCGGCAAAAGAGGGGGCGGCCCCCAAATTCTTGTACAGGATTACGAGGGCGAATGTAACTTGAACTGGAAGTAGCCAAATACCGTGGAAATACCAACAGAAGTCTCCGATTCTCTCGACATCTACGTTAACGTAGTTGATGATCTTGCCGCTGCTCGTACCGCCATACTTGATCGAGAGAGACTTTTTGTATATCAGGGCCATTAAAGCTGCTCGGACTCTGATTCCAATACGATGAGCACCAAAATACCACTGCCTCTGAGAGAGTGACTCTACACACTTTGCGGTAAAGAAAATCAATGCGAGAATCATACCGTGGTGCCATTTTGAGTTTTCGTCATCCGCCGATAGGAAGTTGACGAAGCTTGTAATTAACAGTGGACCGATGTAGGAAGCAGTCGTGTTGATTCCTGGAAAAATCATAGAAAAAAAAAACATTACATATATATTTTGGATAAGAGTTATATCATTTAAAGAAATTAATTCACAGTTCACATCTGAAAATCAATAAGGAAAATCAACACAGATGTACCTAGTCTTGATAATTTTTAGTAATTAAATTAACGCCCCTCGATTTTTAGTAATTGCGATAAACATTACGCATATACTTGTGATAAGTTCTATCACAAAACGAACCTAGTGCACAATTAAGTTTGAAAATCAATAAGGACCACGTCTGGACCACGTCTTCCTACTTTCAGTAATTAAATTAAAATTAATGCCCCCCGATATTTTTACCCTTTTCACTAAAAATCATTTCGAGTACATAACCACTAATGCTCTGATTTGATGTTTATTTACTTTGGAGGGATTAAAAAAGAAATACCTGCAAAAACTGCCATTATGGCTAAAGGGGGTCCATATTGCGTTGACTTATAGCATTTGGCATGGAAGTAGTCTGGTTCTTTTGCCGCCTCCGAAGGGACTCTTCAAGCAAAGACGAAGCTTCGTCGGCGCTCTCCGAAGGAGGAATCGGAGGTACATCTTCCAATTCGAGTTTCTCGCAGTGCCCCTTTTTAAATAGTGGATTGAGCCACATGAACGTGAGCTGGCTCCAAATTCCGGCGCTCGAAAACGGATCGCTCGAATTTTCTACACTATTTTCTAATCGAGTTTCAAGTAATGGCTCAGAAAAATCGGTCGTTTTCTTGGCTATATTGTTGTGTATGGCATTGAAGCAAAGCACCACACACAGTGGAAGAGAAGCGAAATCGATTACGTTAGCTTTTGGAAGAAACTTTGGAATTTCTAAGAATTCGAAACGGTGAAGGAGAAAAAACACGACCAAAACAGAATCAAAAGTGGCCGAAAAACCCCACCAGATAACAAGAACTAATGGCCACTCTTTCGGCACTCTGGTCAGTGAAAAAAATGCAAGAATGCATGCAAAAAACCAAGCGACGGCCGAGAAAATAGGCTGAGTCGAAGCGGTCTCGAATATCCAAATCTCACGAAGATAGAATCCGAAATACGAAAGGCTGATTACGAAATTCAACAAGACGGTAACTTTGGTGAAAAGGGACAAACTCACTCTATCCAAGAACTGATTATCACCACCCTCTCCTCTTCTTTTCTTCAAAACATCCCACAAAATCGAAACCGAAAACACGAGGCAGAAGGCCACATTCACCAGGTTCAAGCTGACATCCATATCAACAACAATTTCGAGAATCGAAAAAAAATATCAAGAACACTGAGATATTAACACGAATTCGCCCACTCGCAGAATGACAGAACACAACCCTGCATAAATACCACCCCACCATCAGAATATTAATATTAATATTCTTGCCACAAGAAACAATCCCAACACTAAAATACACAACACCAATATAAAACATAAAAAAAGAAAATAAAAAAAAGAATTGCATCCCCAAAACATGAACACAAACAAAATAGACACATGTACATACTGTAGTGTATATATATCCAGAAATGGATCAAGTGTGAAGAAACCACGTGGGCAGTTCAAGGTTGGTGACAATAATGTAATGGAATCTAAGCTTTATTACAGGAGTATGGTATGCTGCCGAGGATGAATATTTATAGATATAAAATACAAATATTACAAAAAAAAAATTAAATTTTTTTTTTTAAGAAAGGCAGTCAATATCAGTGGATTCTTAGGAAGCTATCACTATCCTTATCTATGTAATTTATTTTGTAAGAAAAAAAAAAATTAATTAATTGCTAATTTTCTGCAAAGAATAATAGTAAGAATGTCATCATGCATGTGTTCATATTATAGTATCTGAGTGCATAAATTTCCTAATTTAATTAAACACTGTATTTTGTTCTAACCTCATAAAAACAAAAATGTGTGCAGTGGGCACACCCCCCCAAACCCTACCCCCCACCCCCACCCCCACCCCCACCCACCAAAACCCCACCCACCAAAACCCCACCCACCCACTTCTTCTCTATCAATAAACATTACATCCCGTGAGTATCTTCTTATATGTATATCGTATTATATATACATACAGACGAATTGTACTGCGTGTGTGTGTGTATCTATATACGGAACGGTAAATTCTTCTGAAAAATTACCGAGATAAAAACAAAATTGACGTTTTGGAGTGATCGGAAATGTGAAAAATTGAGAAATCGATTCGGTAAAAAAAATTGCCCAGACTGAGAGAAAATGGAAGTAAAAATGGAAAAAGGTTAATTCGAATGGTCCATGGAATTTCAGACCCGCTCAGTGCGTGTATCTGTGCGTGTGCTGGTTTGTCACATTCTATATAAGAGAATCAATCCCTCGGAGATTTTGGGGGTGGCGAGTGTGCTGGCCACCTGGCATGCGGCTAAAAAGAGCTTAATTCCACTTTGTACCCTTAAAAAACAATAATTACACTTTGCACTCTCCAAATGCAATAAATCATTCACGATACACACCGAATTGAATAATAAATGCAATTTCATTTTTATTGGGTTTTTTTTTCCAAGGTGCAGAAGTACAAATTAAGTTTTTATTTTTTCCAACCCTTCAATCTAATTTCGAGCTCACCAAGTGCAAACAAATAAAAATCACACTGAATTAATGAAAAAACTATATTTTCTTATAAAATAAAATAAAATAATTTTTTATTACTAAATTATTCGATTGATAGATCTTATATTATAATTGGTGGACATATGAGGTATTAATATTATAATTGGTGGACATATGAGGTATTAATATTCAGAAGAAATATAATTTTGAAATAACTTGATAATAAAACCGTTGAAGGTTTTTTTTTTTTTCGCAAAATATTCTTTTGTGATAAAAAAAAATGTAATTTTTAAATGTATTGAAAATGTATTTTTATTTTTGCAGTTTCAAAATGATTGGTGAATAAAAAAATGATTTCATATTTCCTAAAAAAAATAGCTAAAAATATAAAATACAGTCGAACATCTATAAATTAATACAGTTGGGACTAGTAAAATTCTATTAATTTATCGAAATATTAAGTTATCGAACTAATAATTTAGTAGGTTTTTACCGAGTCGGGACCAGAAAAAAAAAAACTATTATTTAAGCAAGTTTATTAATTTATCGAGTAGTAATTTATTGACGTTCTACTGCACCTCTATTAGTTTTAATAAATCATTCGAAGTGCATTATGAATGATTTGTTGTGTTTCGAGGGTGCACAATGCTATTAATTTATTTCGAGGGTTCAAAGTGCCGAACTGGTATTAGTTGTCAAGAGTGCAAATAGGGATTAAGCGTGTTAAAAAGCGTAGGATTTAACCACGTAGGAAGGAAAAGCGTGTTTTGTAAATGAAAGGCGTGTGTTGGTTAAAAGGAGGCTCACTGTACAATTGTGGTGTCACGTGGGTAACACACAGGAGATAAAATATATTTGATTTGTATCCTGCGATTTTGTTTTTTGTACCACATTTCCACTAAAACTGAAAAGTTGCTAGAGTGGTCCAGCGATTCCAGTTGCTACTAAATACAGTACTTCGGTACAACGAACCCGTTTTCGACTCGACTGGATTGGATCGATCGATTATCGATCCATTCGACAGATTAATTTTGCTTAAATTTGAAAAATTATTGTCGACCCAATCTTTCTGAGTCAGTTGATGGCTGGCAACCAAATATTAGTTCCGAAATAGGTCGGTTGATTGGTATAGTTTATTTATAAAAAATCTAAAATTTGAAGTGAAATTATTCACATTCTGCTTAGTGACACTGGCTCAATGCTCTATTATCATTTATCAGTTCAAAATTGTTAATAGTAAATTCCAAAAAAAAAAATATGACTCTGAAATTCAAATAAATTCCAAACATGTACATTCAAAAGTTCTGATGGAAGATTTATGCCGGTTTATTTTTCCTTGTTGATTTTTTTTTAATTTAAAATACTGACTATTTTGTTAGTTCCGGTACCCACTTTATAAAAAAACCAATCCCTTTATTTTATATTTTGTTTAATAAAATGTTATTAATATGGTTGGTTGACCGGTAATTATAAGTCCACTAACTTTTGGTAATATTAGAAACCGTCAACTAACTATAATGAATTGGTTGAATTTTTCGACCAGATCCAATTGATCGATTAAATAATTATAATCCGTCTAAAACTATGATCGGTAATGAATCGGTTGTTGGGTCGCAATCGTAGGCAATTTAATCATGTGAGTTTTAGTTAAAAAAAACTAAAAGTTATTTATTATAAAGTAAATATTATTTATTTTTTGGGAAAAAGAAACACACAGAGAAGACAGAAGTATAGATTATTTTAGGCTTATGATGACAAACTTGATAAGGCTTGTTCTCATTGGACAATCATTTTATTCCCACTTTTTCGAGCAAATGATTTTTATTTTCTGCAATTTATTAATTGTTTGGGCCATGATTACTTTGATTAACATATAAATAATTCATTACCATTAGATTTGACTACTATAATTAAGCTCGTCGACAAGGAAATAGTAACTTAATTATAGCATAAATCACAAGTTAAAAAAATATATGTATATAAATTACACCTACACCCCGAAATATGCTAAAATAACTTTAAGGTCCCTGTGTTATTGGCAATTACAACCACACCCCTGAAACAATTATTGAAGCCAAAATTTCATGTCCTGAGGACCGATATCCATTATATTTGTTTCCCTCGGGGCCGTTAATGCTACCATACACGAAAATTTATAAATCTTATATGAAATAATAAGGATTTAAAAAATATTAGGACAGTCGTGGCAACCTCTAACTCTATGTTGTCTACACCACTGTCTGAAATTAATAACCGTTAGAAACCCCATCGGAATAACTTATCAAATGTATTATTCCGTTAGGGTTTCTAACAATATTTCAGGAGTAATTGTAATTACAGACATCACATGGACCTTAAAGTTATTTAAACATACCTAAGGGGTGTAAATTAGCAAGATTTACACTTAAATTTAATAACTAGCCCAATTAGCAATATATTTAAATGAAATGTTCAATTATTTAAAAAAAATTATATATATATATATAAATACTAAATTGCAAGATTCCCCTGTGACGTTTTCTTACTTTCCACAAGTAGAAAAAGGGCAGTAGGTAAGGTCCACGTGTCATTCTTAAAATATCCAAACAACAAAGTAGTGCATTTTGATTTAAACCAAACTCACTACTCTTCCATCTCCACTCGCCACGTGTTTTGAATTTGAATTTTCGTCCATCCAACGGTCAATATTTCCAGCTTTTATTTTAACTTTTTTCAAAGCTTTGGACTAACGCCGAACAAATATATTCGATATTGGATTCGAGACTTTTCGATATAAGGTCAACCGAGCTCGATTTCTTAACCTAACAAACCAAATTTGAACATATATGTTTGTGTCCAATCGATAAGCTATGAAGCTTGCCTCGAATTCGAACTCGATTGGAAGGAAAAGAAAATGATAAAATGTGGATAAAAAATCGAGTTCGATTTGTGGTTGGCTTGATTAAAACTTGCTGTTCGAGATCGACTTAATTGCTTATCATACAAAATTCAAATATAAATATGGTCTTTATAATGTTTTTCGTTTTTAGATATATAGATTATAAATTATTTTGTAGCTCCTAAACTTCAATCGGTTGGACGCTAGACACAACTTCATAATCTTTATAGTCGTATGAAAGCAATTCGACTTAACAAAACAAAAATCTCCAATTGAAAATCTCTGCTCGTTCACAACTTAACAATTTCACTCGATAATTAGCAGAAACTGCGAATTAATTTGAGCTCTCTGTTGAGTGTAGATTTTACGCTCAATACGTTTACTTAACGTGGATATTTTGTTTAGATTTAATTATATTTGTGCTTTAATTGATTGATTTTGTGTTTTATAGGTGAAAACGAGAATTAGGTATCCATGAAGGAAAAATGATCAAAAAGAAAGGAAAAAATTGCAAATAAGGAAATAAATCAAATTGGAAGAAGGAATCTCGCCACAGCTTTGGCAGTGTCCACCATTTCGAGCATATCTCTCTCATACGAACTCCAAATTATCTGATTTTGGCGGCATTGGAAAGATAATTTCAAGGGCTACAATTCTTATTTACGCAACATTCCAAAATTCGGACTCCAACGTGGCGAAAATCGAAGAACAACTCCTGATGGGGGAAAGTGGCGGAAATTGATTCCTATTAGGTTTTCACTACTTTTTTATCAAGAAAAGCCTATAAAAGCAACAAGTCTCTACACCATAAGCACGAAATTATACATCATAAAACGCGAGAAACGAAGATCAACGAAGACTCAAGCATAGTTTTTCTTATTTAATTTATTTCTTTTATTTTCTTTATCATAAGAATCACGAGTAGCTAAGTCTTTAGTTTCTAGGATTTTATTTGGATCCCGATGTGGGATTTATGAACTCAATTCTATGATTTTATGCAAGTTTTAATTCCGAATTATTTCTTCTACTTGTTTTATTAAGTTCATGAAACTGGCCACTTTCTGTGCTTTAATGTTATTGTTAATCGCATGAATCGGAAGATCGGGTTAATAATTAGAACTGTGGTAGAAGAGCCTTTGTGGTATTAACATAGGAATATAGTTAATCTCTTAGGTAGCCATTATTGAGATTTGTGCTTAATGTTGTGTTCTAGAATTAATTGCATAGGAATATAGTAATTGAATCTAGAGTATTAGAATCGTAATACACGCGGAAGCGGGTTATGATTAATTTAGCATCTCAAGTTAATAATCCGGGTTAATTACTTGCATAATTGAAGGAATTGGGGGAGTAATAATCACATAGGGGGAAGAATAAAATCATAGGCTTGTTTACTTTGATTAATTCTTCATTTTAAATTGCTTTCTTGTTTTTGCTTGCTTTTTAATTTAGTATATATAGTTTAGTTAATTCTCTCCAAAGTCGACTGTGTAGGGTGGACTTGATAATAATTGCTAGAATTTAGCGTCTAAGATTAAATAATTAAATATTCTCTGTGGGATCTATACTTGGACTTAAAAATCCACTTTATTACTTGTACGATACGTGCACTTGCGTGTTGGTACGTGCACTTGCGTGTAGGTATTACAACCAACACTCTCAAGTCTAATTATGTTTGGTTCTCAATCAAATGCGATGTTGGTCGTATTAGTTAGTGGTGTAAATGAATTGAGTCAAACTCGTGATTATTCAAGCTTTACTTAGAAATATTATCGAGTTTTCAAACTTGTTTTTCAGTTTCTTTGATTAGTTATCCATTCGAGCTCAAATGAACTTTAATCAGGTCGAACGTGAATCGAGTTCTAATAACTTAAACTTGTATAGGTAGTATGTTATATTTTTATAATTATCGAGCTCCAGTTCGAGCCGAGATTTATAGCAATCGAACAAAATGAACCAAGTTCAAAAGAGATGTTAATATTGATCAATCTTGAATTGGTATCAAATTGTTTAATTTGATTTTTAAACCTAGATCAAATCAAAAACTATATATACCCCAAAAGAAAATCATGGTCGACCTTTCAAATTATAAATGAAAACTTGAAAGGGCCTTTGCGTCATTTCACCTTTCAAACAATAAGTAACGATGAGAATTATTCCATGTGAATTAATCATTGAAATCTCCAACATGTTCGGATCATATATCATTCAACGAAAATGACTAAAAATTAAAGCCGAAAAGAATTTGTCACACCCCACTCGTGAAACTCATCCAATTTGATAACACATTAAATTTAATTCATTTAATTTAGTTAACTATATTCTTCTTCTTTTTTTTCATCATTTTTTTAAGCACTTCACAAAACACACGTGTGAGATTACATATTCGAATATTGATGTAGTTTATTCCTTGATTAAAATAAAAGGAATATTTAACCAACATTTATTTAATAGTAAAAAGTTCTTTCGAGCTTTCATCCATTTATTTAATATTCAGCATATTCCCTACTTCAATGTATATGATCTATTATTTAAGTATTGAGTTAATTATCAACACACGACATCATCTGACTTAAGTGTCACATAGTAGTGTGTTAAGTGGTTTTAAAGTAAAAACATATATTTAGATTAATGCAGAGTTTCTGGAATTCGAACCCAAATTCCTAAACGATTCTCCAATACTCATTTCAAGTGGTTCCGCGTCAGATATTCGCTGAATTTTACTGAATGTAGACAAGCCATGCATGCACCTCACCAATAGCCAAGATGTAGAAATTTGTTTGATATAATGTCGACATTATTTATTTGAATTTTCGTATTTGACTGTCACACTATTACATATACAAATGACAATTTTCTTTTTTTAACTAAACTTTTCATTAATGATAAATAATGGATTTGGAGGACCACCAAGGATTACATTCTTTTTAAGTTTTTGGCCACATTGAATCTGGATTATTCCAACCATGGAATTTTACCTTTTTTTTTTTATATATATATGGATCTTGATCAAAAGCTACTAATCTTATGGCCCCCCCTCTTACACAAAGATAAAGTTGTTTCTTCTTTCTCTTCTTTTATTTTCTTGTTTGTAATGGATTATTGCTAACTACAATATGATTTGAGAAAAATAAAAAGGTGTGAGTATTCAAGTAAGTGGGCATGTGGGAATTCACATCACCACATGCAATAGGATTGATGTTGATATTGAATAGTAAGTGTGCATGACACTTGAAAGAAATATGTCTTGTACCCTTTATCTTTAGAGGGCAAACCCTTTATTAAAGGGGAAAATTAGAGGTAACCCGTCTATTCTATGATGTACATGGTGAAATACACGCGGGTAGATCTTTACTATTTATATACACACGCACACCCACATTAGTGTGTGTAGATATATCAATAGTAAAAATTCTTTCGATCTAGTCTTTGCTGGGTGCAGCATAGAAATAACCAAGGGAACACTCATGAACACCTGGTTTTAGTAACTAATGAGAACCCCTTTAATTGTTAGTTTTCAATTAATACAAACAAACTATTGATTATACCCTACGTCGTTCTAGATCGAGGGGTTTGGTTGCGCAGTGGGACAAAGGCCCTAGGGCTCGCGCAATTATATCGTGATAGCCGGTCGAGTGCGATGGAGACGGCTTTTGTTGAGTGTTGTTAGCACCGGTGGCGGAGCACGCACCAACTACAACACCCACAGCCTCCATCGTGCGGACCGCAGCTTTCCATGTCGGTGCGCACGATTTCACCGCTACTCCGCCGTAGTCCATCACCATCCCCTGGTGGTTCTGCTGTGGAGATCTATAATAAAAATATTATACGCTTGTTGGATGAATATAGGGTAACTTAATTTATTGCTATTAATTATGATCATAACTTATTATCTATGGGCCTTCTATTGGGTTGTGATTGTTGGTAACTCGGAAATGATGAAAAGAAAATTGTACGAGAGATTTGAATTAGTTTGCTGTTTCGAACTTGGGTCAATTGACCCAAGCTCCCTTGCTCCAACCGCTAGGCCACCCTTGCGGGTACTGTTGCCATTATTTGTATTTGCGGTTTTTGGTGGTGGATATTTTAATTGTTTTTTGATGAATTGATGTAAAACATTGTATATATCAACTACGATTTTGGAACCTTTCTTTTTTTTTTCGTTTTTTTTTTGTAAATATAGTTAGTTTTCTATTTTTATAGTTGTTTTTGTTATTTTTGCGGTGTTTATTATTATTTGGATTCTATTGTTAAATCATGTTGGGTGTCGTTGACAGTATTAGGTTTGGTTTTGTTATTTTTAAAATTAATTATATTAATAACTATTATTTTACTAGTGGATTTCATTATTAAACTACGAACTTTGCAATTATTTTACGACAGCCTTAGGTGGTGTTTGCAAACGCTTTATGAGCTTTTTTTGCTCATAATTTGTTTTCAAGTGTTTGCAAAATCAACTTTTGTTTTTGCTTCTTTTAAAATAATCTGCTTTAAGCTATTTTTTTAAAAGCACCCATAACCCTCTTTTTTCTATTTAAGTTCATTTTCCGGAATATTTGCAAACATCCCAAACTTTTAAAAATTAGCACTTAAAACTGACTTAACTCACAATCACTAACTTCTGCTTTTAAATAATCATTTGCAAACACAGTAGCATCGATACAGCCCACATTAATGGATCTAATCCTTCTTAACTATTGGTGTCACGAGTGTTCATTCGGTGATGCCGTACCATAATTTAGGTCAATCGAAATTTTGTACCATTTATCAAATCAAACTATTTGGTCCGGTATGCCTTTTCTTACAAAATAAAATAAAATAAACTGCTATCACTAAATTATTCGACTGATGAGTTTTCTTATTGTAAATGATGGAAATATTATGTAAAAATATTTGGAAGAAAATATGATTTTCAGATAACTTGCTAACGAAATAGCTGAATGATTTTTTTTTCGTAAAATATATTTTTATGATAAAAAAATGTAATTTTTAAATATGTTGATGAGATGTATTTTTATTTATTTTTGCACTTTATTGTTTCAAAATGATTGATGAATAAAAAAAATATTTGACATTTGTCATCCTAAAAACGGCCACAAAAAACATTGGGGATGTTTGTTTCTATTTCCAAAATGGATTTCCAGTTTTATACTATTCATAAAACCGAGATTATGTTTGTTTGACAATTTTATCCAGAAAATCCCATTTTTCATTCTCAAATTTCTATTGGAAATTCACTATTCATACTTTTTTCAATTTTCAAACCTACTAAAACCTACTAACTAACCTATATATTTTATTCCACCAACTCATTTCTCTCTCCTTCTATTCATCACTCATTAATATTTACACTCTCTCTCCTCAAATTTCTCTCTCCTCATTAATATCTACACTCTCTCTCCTCCTAATTTCTCTTTCTTCTTCTAATAATAATAATAATAATAATAATAATAATAATAATAATAATAATAATAATAATAATAATAATCATATTAATATTAATAATAATAATATTATTATTATTATTATTATTGTTATTAAAAATAATATTCATTGTAGAACTAATAATAAGAATAATAATGGCAATAGTAATAATAATACTAATAAATAATAAAATAATAATAACTATAATAATTATAATAATATAAGAATATAAAAAATAATAAAAAATAAAATAATAATAATAATAATAATAATAATAATAATAATAATAATAATAATAATAATAATAATAATAATACTAATAATAATAATAATAATAATACTACTAATAATAATAATAATAATAATAATAATAATAATAATAATAATAATAATAATAATAATTATTATTATTATTATTATTATTATTATTATTATTATTATTATAATCATCATCATCATCACTATCATCATCATCAATCATTATATTCTACTTTTCACGTACTTTCGTAAAGAAAAACTAAAAATACACCTTCATCCAAACATATTCCCATTTTTCTACACAAAAACCAATAATCTACTTTTTCCATTAGAAATTTTGAAAACTAGAAATTCATTTTGGAAACATAACCAAACATCCCCATTAAGTTCCATTTATTAGTTTTAAAAATTCATTTGGGGTGCGCATGATTTATTGTGTTTCGAGTGTGCAAAGCGCTATTCATTTATTTCGAGGGGTGCAAAGTGCCAAAATGATATATTTCAAGGGTGCAAAGTGGGATTAAGCCATTTATTAAAGAAAATGTTCTACAAGTCCAACCGTTGATGTTTAAAAATAATTCGACCGTTGCCTTTCAATCAATCTCCCCCCACTATCCAAAAAACGATGCAGAAATAGCCGTTGCAATTCCATCAAAAACCCTAGAATTTATCTCTTCATCATTCGACCGCAGATAAGAAAACCCCCTTTTTTTTTCTCAATTAACTCCACAATCAGTCGAACATTAATCTAAGTTTCGCTATACTTCTAGGGTTTTGCTGTACAATTCAATAATCGAAAGAGAAGAAAACAATGGCTTCTAAATCCGCCACGAAAGACATAATCACTCTGCGAGGATCGGCCGCCATTGTCAGTGAATTCTTTGGTATGCGCCTCTCTCTCTCTCTCTCTCTCTCTCTCTCTCTCTCTCTCTCTCTCTCTCTCTCTCTCTCTCTCTCTCTCTCTCTCTCTCTCTCTCTCTCTCTCTCTTCATTTCTATCGAAGAAACTTAAATTCTTCTATTTTTTGTGATTCCGTCTGTCGATTCATCGAATAATCTCGACTAATTCGCGTGTTTTATCGAAACCCCCTTTCAGGTTATGCTGCAAACAGGTAAAAATATGCTCTCTTTTTTAAATTAATCTTTGGAATTTTTCATTTTAAATTAGTGTAAACTATTGGGTGAAAGGTGTGATTTTGATTTGGGGGAGAAAATTGTTGTAGTATACTTTACAATCGAGGGGTATATCCGGAAGAAAGTTTTGCGAGAGTGAAGAAGTATGGGCTTCCGATGTTGCTTACGCAGGACGAAGGGGTCAAATCCTTCATTTCTAATTTAACTTCTCAGCTTTCTGGTAATTTTTTTTAATTTTTTTTTATCCGCAATTTTTTTTTTTTTACGAACGTAATTGAAGATTTAATTAAATGGATTCGTGTTAAATCAATTTTGGTGCAGAGTGGCTTGAAGAAGGGAAGTTACAGAGGATGGTTCTTGTGATCATGGGCAAACAAACTGGTGAGGTTTTCGAGAGGTGGAATTTCAGTATCGAGACTGATGGCGAGGTCGTCGAAAAGGGGTAATATAGTCTTTTTATCTGAATAGTGAAATTCCTTTTATTCCTTTTATTTAGTTTTGTTTCTTGAAATGGAATTTCGGTTTTGATGCTCAGAATTTCGAGGGAGAAAAGTGACAAAGAAATAATGAGGGAAATTCAGGCTATAATGAGGCAGATAGCGTCCAGTATTACGTATTTGCCATGCCTTGAAGAACCCTGTAAGAGAAATCTTGAAATTGATCGGTGTTCGATCAATTTTGTAATTTTGTAAGACCTTATTATATGTGATTTTGATCGGTGTTCGATTGTAGGTGTGTTTGACGTTTTAGCGTATACCGACAAAGATTGCGCAGTCCCGTTTACATGGATCGAGAGTGACCCTAAGCTGATTGATAACCCACAGATGGTGAAATTGCATTCTTTCGATACCAAGGTAAAAAAACGGAAATTTATAAATATATATTATCCACAAGATTTATTTTTTTGGGGGTAAAAAGAATTTAACTGTAAGCTTTATAAGTAATCTGATGGAGTGAGGCTTTTCTTTCTTTCTCCAACTGCAGATTCACAAAGTCGACACTCTGGTGTCGTATAAGAACGATGAATGGGACGAGCCATAATTTCGTATTCTCCACATTTTAACATGTTCTTAAGGAATCACTGTTTTGATTCATATTTTTTTAGTTTCGAGTGCAAAAACCGGAACTACGGATTCTCTTGTGAATCATTGATTCACATTGTGTGTATTAGTTTGTTTGTTTGATTCATACACATTGTGTGTATTAGTTTGTCATTGTGTGTATTACTGTTATGCAATTATTTTTATTTTTTTAATCCAAAAAAAACATATGTTCACAATTTTTTTGTTTCTTGTAGCATGCTCATGTTTTTTCAGCAAAAACAGATAAACATAAAGGAACACAATATTGCATTCAACAAACTTTCATATGTAAAAGAAAGGATAAATTACGGCAGTCCCTGAGGTAAGGTTAAATTAAGAAAAACCTCTCATGTTTGAGTAATTACAACCACCCCTCAACTATGAATCTTTTTACATGTTCATCCTCATGGTGTCAAATTCAATATAATTTTCTAGATTCCGTGAAATGTTCCTTTAGTTTGTACTTATTTTCTGCAAAACTGCAGTTTCCAATGCACCACAATCTGTCTGATATTTACAGGCCAAAAGACACATTTTATAATCATCTTGTTTCAAAACGTGGAGCTTGAATAGGTAAAACACGTACAGCCTGAAAAATATTCCACATAATCTAAAAGATTCACTAAATTTGACACCACAAAGATAAACTTGTAAGAAAATTTTAACTTACAAAAATATGAGGATTTTTCGTAATTTAACCTTTTTTTTCTATAAGTTTCGTAATTTGACCTCACCACTGGGGTTCCGGGTGGGTAATTTACCTTTAACATAATTCATAGAATTTAGAACTTGTATTTCTACAAAAGAACAAATACTCCACATTTCTTACAAAGATTCTTCACTTTTAATATATATATTAAAAAAAAAAAAAAAAAGAGTTACTCTTTTGATGCTTATTCTCTCACTAAATTGCCGAGGTTTCATACTATAGATTTCATAATTGATTGACACCACGATAAATATCGCCGGGGCAAAGCTCATCCAAACAATCGACGTTACGAAAACCATCGTACTCTCTCAAACAAGTCCATCCATGCCGTGACAGAAAATCACGAAAATCATCTTCTCTATAAAACGTCTTCTCCTCCGTGTGTACCGGCAACTGCTCCGACTCCTCGTAGCAGCAAATTTTTATCGTCAAACCTGCAAATACAATAATTCTCGTTTTCAACCCACTTATTAAAAAAAACACTAATTTATTATACGTAATAATTACATTTATATATCAATTAATTAATAAATAATTACCTTCGTCAAAATGAAGAGTGTAGTTCCCCAACGGCATATCTCTGTCGACTGTTCGTACAACGTTGTATTCATCTTCCAACCAGAACGGCCGATTTGTCCTTAATCGAAAAGCGGATTTGATTGCTTCTTTTATCGCTTCTGCATTGCCATCGATTCCTATCCTCTTTGTGTACTCCCCCATTTTTACCGCTATAACCCTTCCCCCATATGTGTTGCTTTCTTCACCTGCTAAAAATAAAAAAAGGGGAATAAAAGTCGGCGAAAAAAAGAATTGAAAAAAAGAAAAGAAAAACGGCATTAACTTAATTGTGGGCCCCACCATTTCCGGGAGTGTCTCTCCAATTCCAAGGAGAAACTCCACTTGCGGTGATGGCAAGAGGATGATTTTCTTCGTGATCCGAATTACGTCTTTCTACATTGGCTGCATGCATCGCGACGATTTTTTTACCGAATTAAATCAATATTTCCGTCACTAAAACAAGAATTCTTTACTTCATTCGGAAAAAAATGGATGGAACACATTATACATTTAAATATTAGTATAACTGTATAATTATTTCATTCTTTCAATAATATCGATCTTCAAGACAGTTAAGGGAAGACAACGAGAGGTAAAAAAAACATAGATAAAAAAAACGAGAGGGCATATATATTTCTTACGTATTAAATCGTATAAAAAGTGAAGATTGTGATGTACAATTGATACTTCATCGAATCACATATGCAAATGCACACAAGTAAACGCAGCAAAGACGAAAAGCCCAAGCTAATCGAAAAAAAAACATCATCGAGTAATTAGGAATGTCGAAATCGTGTAAAATCCAACGACTGGTAAGAAAAAAAACGTACCTTCGACAGGTCCGAAATTAAGACTGGCATCGTCAATACCTGCAGACGCCAAATAAAACTCGTACGTTAATGCAAAAAATATGGGGAAAATACGATATGTTAATCATCTATTTCAAGTTTCGAATATATAGAATTAAACAAAAATAGGCCGAGATAATGAGCACTGATTCAATAATACGACAAGATTATGAGATACAGAGGGACTATGTTTACAACACTTACAAGATATACCGTCTGAACTCGGGGGGTGGGGGTAGGGGTGAAAGTCGGATTGATCGGATCGGAATTAGCCTTTCCGGAAAAATTCCAAAAAAATTCGGAAGTAGAAAATCAATTTCAATTCCAATTCCAAAATTTTCGGAATCTAAAAATTCATTCCAATTCCAAAAGGCCCGGAAATTTCGGAATTTCGGAAAAAAACGGAAATCACATAAGCTTTAAAATTTCAAAACTTAGCCGAAATTTTCTATGATGTTCATAATTTTACAAAAATAAGAACATCCACATCAATAAAGGTAAACCTAATAACTACTAAATTTCAGTTCAAAAAAGTAAATAAAAATAAACAGAGTATAATATCCGATAAAACTTCTAACAAAAATTCATTCTGTCAAAATCCTAAAACAGAACTTATAGGTGTATTTTTCGGAAAATAAGTATTATATAATATAAATTATTTATCGGTGTATTTTTTGGAATTAAATCGGATCGGAAATCGGAAATTCCGAATTTATTTTATATAATTCCAATTCCAATCCAAAAAAATTGGAAAAATTCGGAAAGTGGAATTTCGGAAGTCGGAATGAAAAAAATTGTTCCAAAATCAGAACTTTTCGGATCGGAAAGCGGCGGAAACCAAATTCCGCGATTCCACATTTGCTCATCACTAACCACAACAAAGAACACACACACACACACACACACACACACACACACACACACACACAAAAGCATATAAAACCCTCTTCAATTCACATCAAAAAAATCAGCAACAACAAAAGATGCTCGAAAATCAAAATAAATTCGACGAAAAAAAAAAAAGATCGAACCTTTATCAGCAAACTGCATAAAGGGATCAACTTTCGATTCACCGGAATGATTACCGCCACCGGAATTATTACTCCTCCCCCTCAAAATCTGATCAATGTCCTTGTAATAATTCATCTTGGAGTAGCAATTCCCATCGTTCTGCTTCGATTTCTTGTACTCCTTCAGCAAATTCCTCCACTTGTCCGTACACATCGTCGGCGATCGATCGAACCCCCTTTCCCTCATATTCAGCGATATGTTTTCCCACAAGTGCTTGTTCGATTTCGAAGTGTTGAACATCGAATCTGTTTCTTTGCGGAGTGATATCAGGGCCCGAATTTCTTCTTGAACCCATGTCTCGGCCCGTTTTTTTGGCGGTGCGGCGGCGGAAGAAGGTGGTGGGTTGGATGAGATATGGGTACCCGCCTCCGCGGCGGCGCCGCCGCCGTCGGTGAGGAGGAGGCGGGATTGGGAGGGGGGTGGGTAGATCATCTCGTTTTGATCGGATGGTTCTTGTTTGGGGTTGTAGAAAACTATGGCGGATTCTGCTTCTTCTTCTTCTTGGGGTTTTCAGACTTGTACATTTTTCTTTTTTTGTATATATATATATATATATACATAGAGAGATAGAGATATATATCTATATATCTATATATATATATATATATTATGTATATATATATATATATATTACGAAAATGTCGAGATTAATCCGGAGTTATTGCGCTCGTTAAAGTAGAATCTGGTCGATTTAATTAGTACTATCGTCTAAATGATATTTTAGATTGGTCAACGCCGTATATTAATAATTCGTTAAATTAGTAGAGTTTATAAGACCATACATATACATTTACGATGATTCACATAGACGTCAGAAAATTTATAATTTAATTTGTACAAATCACAAAAAATGTCGAGATTAATATGGAGTGATTGCGCTCGTTAAAGTAGAGTCTGGTCAATTTAATTAGTAATATCCTCTAAATGATATTTTTGATTGGTCAACGCCGTATATTAATAATTCGTTAAATTTGTAGAGTTTATAAGATCATACATTTACGATAATTCACATAGACATTAGAAATTTTATAATTTAATTTATACAAATTACGAAAAGTGTCGAAATTAATACGAAGTTATTGCGCTCGTTAAAGTAGAATCTGATCATTTTAATTAGTAATATCGTCTAAATAATATTTTTGATTGGTCAATGATGTATATTAATAATTTAAATTAGTAGACTTTATAAGATCATACATTTGTGATAATTCACAAAGACGTCAGAAAATTTATAATTTAATTTGTACAAATTACGAAAAGTATCGAAATTAATACAGAGTTATTGCGCTCGTTAAAGTATAATCTTGTCAACTTAATTAGTTATATCGTCTAAATAATATTTTTGATTGATCAACGCCGTATAATAATAATTCTAAATTAGTACAATTTATAAGACCATACATTTACGATAGTTCACACATACATCATAAAATATATAATTTAATAAATCTATATTATATAGGTACATTTATCACTAATTGATGAAAAAAAAACAATCTATGAAGGTTGGAAATAAGATTTTGTATGATATATTAATTTAATATTTCAATAAATTAATAAAATTTTACAATTCAAATTTACTAATTTATAGACATATAGGTGTAAAGTGGAATTTAATAAATTAAAAAATATATTAATTTTTATTTTATTTGTTTTTTTTCTTTTATGAGATAAAGTAGAACTTTCAACCGTGTAAAACTCATTTTACTACCATTGCGGGAAAAGAAAGAAAAATCATTACAACCAAACAGGGAGCAATCCCTTTTCTCTCTCTATCTCGCCGCCCACCACCGCCGGCCGCCGCCCCCGCCCCGAAACCCACCGCGAAATCTCACTCACATTCAACTTATAGTCATTTTTCCTTCATTAGGGTAGACCCATTCATTCATCTTTGCAAAACTGGCCGTTCATCTTCACGGTACTTTTAACAAACACCTTGTGTGCACTTTATTTCTTGGGTTTAAAAATCTTATCTTTATAACTCAATCACTTCTTTTCTATGCGTATTCATTTTATTTATCTGTTTTATGCTTCTTCTGCGTTTTTTTTTTATTAAATGGGATAACTGTCAGCACCTCATCTTTTTAAATTTAAGGGAATTACTCGGATAGCATATTTTGTTCTTGTTATTTTGAAGATTTTGCCTTCCCTAAAAAAAAAATTAGGGATAGAACCAGCTGCGTAATTTGATACTTTTTTGAATTATTTGGCCAGCAAAGAAGCTTTGATTCTTACATGGGTAGCATTTATTATCCCAATTTAGACTTGGCTATACATATCATCCCAATTTAGATTTGAATGATCGAACAAGTTACATTCTATAGTTACATTCGAATCCGAGTCTTATATGGTGCGAACCCGACCATTTTCAATAGTCGAATTGGCTTTCGTCGAATGATTTGTGGAACAAAACTTCGATGCAAATCAAATTTCTTTCGGTTCTACTACGTATTGTGTTTTTTTCTGTAGTTTTAACCCTTTTTTATTCTGCGGTCGTTGCTAATAAATGTGTAGTTTCGTTTATATAGCTAGCAGATATTATCGTTCGAGTTTGCTGTTCTTCTCTTGTTCATATTGTACCGTTATTTTCCAGGCCATCCCATTTCGTTCGCCATGACCAACGCCTGCGTTGCAAGATTCGGAACGGGCATCCACAAAGCAGCACTCCCACTCCCTCGGAAACGAAAATTCGGAATAGTATTCACAAGAAACTTCTCAACATTCGCCTCGCACACTTCCCACGTTTACCCCTCCTCCCCTTTCGTATTAAACTGCCACCTGGCACCATCATCGCCGTCGTCGGACGCTCCACAACGCTCCGAAGAATGGTTCGCCCTGCGCAAAGACAGGCTAACAACCAGCACATTCAGCACCGCCTTAGGAATATGGAAAGGCAACCGCCGCCACGAACTCTGGCAAGAAAAAGTCTACGCCCCCGTCCTGCAGTCAACCGAGCCCTCGAAGCAGAGCGCCATGCAGTGGGGGGTGCTCAACGAATCGATAGCCATCGATCGATACAAAACCATCACAGGCCGCGAAGTGGGTTCTCTAGGTTTCGCGGTCCACTCCGAGGAGCGGTACCACTGGATCGGAGCCTCGCCGGACGGTATACTGGGGCCCACGCCAGGTGGCGGAATTCTTGAAGTGAAGTGTCCTTACAATAAGGGGAAGCCAGAGACGATGCTGCCTTGGTCGAGTATGCCGTTTTATTACATGCCTCAAGTGCAGGGGCAAATGGAAGTTATGGATCGGGATTGGGTGGATTTGTACTGCTGGACGCCGAACGGGAGCACGATATTCCGTGTTTGTCGAGATCGTGAGTATTGGGAACTGTTGCACGGGGTTTTGAGGGAGTTTTGGTGGGGGAATGTTTTACCTGCCAGAGAGGCGCTTTTGTTGGGAAACGAGGAAAAGGCGAGATCTTTCAAACCAGGGTCCACGCATAAATTAACGGGGCTTGTTATTTTTAAAAGTATTAAATTGGCCGGGGAGTCGAAGTTGCTTTGCAGGGAGATTGCTGGACACGTGGAGTTTTTCCGTTGATTTTGGGCTGCCTTTGTTTAGGTAAGGGAAACGAATTTTCTATCTCGTTTTTCCGATTAGATTGTTCTATAGTTTCGATATTTAATTGGACTCGTAAAATTTGTAATGGCAAATGGTTAAAATCAAAATCGGTTTATTATACGTGTTTATTCTTGCTATGCGTTCTAATTTAGAACAATAGAATGATGAATGGATGAGAGTGTAAACCTCAGTTTTTCTAAAAATAGTGGCTTG
>NW_012194522.1:1396807-1456636 GCF_000504015.1 Erythranthe guttata
GGCGGATCAGTGGGACCCGGAGCCTCTGCCATCGGAGACACATAACGGTAAGAAGGAGAAAGATGGTTCGGACAAGGGCAAATCGGGGAAGAAATTACTGAATCTGAAATGGATGAAGAACATCTGCAAGAAATCTAAGAATAATAATTCTGAGAAAGTTTAGATTTTTTTTTCTTCATGAGTTGGTGAATCTCTTTTGCCTCTCCTCCAAATTTTTTTATTTTTATTTTTCATTCTATTTTATTTATTTATATATATATATATATATATATATATATATATATATATATATATATATATATATATATATATATATATATATATATATATATATATATATATATATATATATATATATATATATTAATTTTTTTTTTTTATTATTTTTATCTATCATGTTTCTATGATTTTTATCTATGATGATTTTCAATCTTGAATATGTGTTTTTTTTAAATAAAAAAAAAATTTGATTGTCTTTATTGAAATTTATGAGTGGATATAATGGATGTTAATGTTATATGTGCAATTTGTTTTCAGAAAGTCTATTTGATATACATTCGTATCGGGAATCAACAAATCGACAAATATATTTTATATTAATAAATCAAGTTTATTAGAAAAAATAAATTAAGAATTAGTAATTTATAAACATAGCATATGAAATTAATAAATAATAATAAAAGAACTTATGAGCATGGCAATATATTCGTAAATTTGTATCTGCCCCATTAGCTAACGGGTGCGAATTACCGGATGAATATGGGACGACATGTTAAAATTGTCGTTTGTAAATTTGAACCTGCACTATTAAACGATTTCCAGAGCGCTTAACAAAATTGAACGATCACTCGTCTACATTCTCGACAACGTCAACTACTAGTTAATAGTCGATATTTCGCAATTAGTTATAAATCTACTACTATTAAATAGATCAATGAAGCCTAAGTAGGGAGGAGTATTTGGTGGCTATCAAATGTTCAGATATTATAGAATATAAGAAATGCATGTACTAGTGTTAGATCGATGGGTAGTATATAATATATGAATATAGAAAATACATAATGCCCTATGTCTAAAATGGCCTGAAACTCACCTACAAATTATGATTAATAAATCTTTAGTGGTATATGATAACTGATTATTTATTTATCGACACTCAGGGGGCAAAGTCAGGATTTTATCACTAGAGGGTCCTAATATATATGAAGTAATGAAAATTTTACGACAACAAGGATTATTTGAATGGTGGTGAATTTAAGATACTATTAAAGAGCGGACTTAAAATTTCAGTGATTCGAGGGCAGTGCCCTGAAATAAAAATAAGTATATTACGGTCATCCCCTGAGAAAATGTTAGATTATGAGAAGAAAAAACACCTCATGTTTGAGTGATTACAACCAACTTTCTCAATTATGAATCTTCTTACGCGTGCACCCTCACGATATCAAATTTAATGTAATCTTCTAAATTATGTGGAATATTCTCCAGTTTATACCCGTTTTACCTCATTCGAGCTCCCCAATATAAAACAAGATGATCATGAAATGTGAAAATCTTGGCTTGTAAATATCGGATTGTGGTGCATCAGAAATTGCAAAACAAATTTGATTGAAGGTGAACTTAAGTCCACCATTGCCATTGGTTCCAAATCACGATTCGTAACTTTCATCATTGTTAGTCTCATATTATTTTTCTGCGTTTTATTCAATTAAAAATACGTAATTTTACTTTTTATATAAACTAAATTGTTAAACATTATAAGAATACTATTACAAAGACAATAAATTATATGTACATATATAATAGTAAAAATAAATAAAACTTGAGGGGGTCATTGCCCCCAGCCCTACAATGGGGAGGCTTCCCCATTGTCGATACTTAGCCAACAATAAAATTCTATTATGATCACAAATTGTGATTAAAAAAGCGTACACGCAAGTACTCAACTTAATTGAACTTATTAGGTGAATACCAACATTCAACAATGAACAAATAGTCTTTAACATAAATAATAAAACAACTCTTATTCATAACAAGTTGATCTCCAAAAGGAGATTCATTCAGCACTAAGTTCTTTTATTACCAGAACAAGCAATATTCATAAAATAAAAACAACCTCACTTAACAGTCAACATACTTTATTAAGGACACATTCCCAGAATTATAGTTAAAGTGGAACGAAACTAAACACGATAAATCCAACACGAAGTCTTCTCACTTCTCGTAATATCCCCACAGCAATCATTAAATAGCGCGTACGTGTGGTATACTTTCAATCTTCAGATTTACGATATAAACAAACGACCGATGGAGATGATCAGATTTCAAAAAGCACCATCAGCCGAAGGAAATATACGCATGGCTCGAATAAATCAAGGTTGAAAAAGCTAACGATTTCCAACTTCTCCATGCAATTCTCCAAGTCGACAAAAATCCAATACCCTTGTCCTACGCTCTTTTTTTCATGAATTTTCTTTTTTACGCATTTTTACCTTTTTTTTGGGTCTATTTTCGCTTCTCGTCACTACAAACACCAGAAATCAGAAAGCCCCACCAAACAATCACTTTCTACGAACTAGGAGCATCAAACAGTGGAGACCGAAGCCCAAAACAGCTTTCCCAAATACATTCTTGATTCGAGATTTTAAACGCGGGTCCTACGTAAGTCTGTCACCCATGAAGACTGCTGACGTGGCAACTCGGCTCGACGAGAGCTGAGCAGGATTCAAACTTCTCATCCTTCTTGTCACTGTACTTCACCAGCTGCTTAAAACAATCCGAACACAACAACTCAAGCGAGAACGTTTCTTCGAATTCGGTGTCGTTAACGCACCTGCCACACTGGGCGCACCTTGCGATGCACAGGGTACAACCCCTGCACGCTTGAGGTGACTTGTCTTTCACTCTACAACCTTCGGCCGGACAATCGTAAACCAACCTGAATTTCTCGCACTTCGGGCACATTTCAATATCTATTGCACGATCATCGTCGTACGAAATGTAACAGCTACCCCGCTGGTATAAATGCGGCTTGCGGTAGCTTCCGATGTTGTCGTTAGCACCCAATAATAACTTCAACTCGTCCACGTGCTCGTGAGTAACGCCATAGATTCCACCAATTCTAACGAGCTTTATACCTCCGACATCTTTGTTGCAGTTATTATATGCCTTGATGTTGTTCAGTATGCATTCAATACTGATCCTCGTACACCCGGGAACACACAGCTGCATACAAGTGACGCATGAGAGTAAGAAAACTAGAGCTATTGATTAAAGAAACAAGCATGTGTAACGTGTTTACTGCCCATGATTGTTGGCAACTCCAAATACCAGTCTGAAACCAAATTTAATCACTAACGGCAAAAATATCCAATTCAATCACTTGTATTGTCAAAGGCTGTAGCACATTAAAACCATTAAACATTAAAAAAAAAAAAAAAAAAAAAAAAAAAAAAAAATCCGAAGTAAACGAGAATGGTGCACCACCAAAAAAAGAACGGAAAAAAGATGATTGCTGATTACAGCTGCTACATTAGGATTATTATTCAATTGCACTAAAGTCTTGAAATGTTATACTTTACAAGGATAATCATCGATGTATAATCCCTGCCAAAAATTTGATTAACTGCACCAAACAGAGTTGACATTCGGATTTTCAAATCGCATTTTCAGTTATAGGACTCCTCACATAAACATAGAGTGGTCGGACATGCGTGCGTGTTGTAAGGCAATTTCTAGACGATTTAAAAAAGTTTTTTTTTACACAGCATACATATCCTCCAATAAGCACATTCTCTCATTAAAAACAAGCAGTGGACTCAGTATGAATAAATGATAATGATTATGGGTGTTTCTAATTGTTATGGTATGCTCCAGCAATTTTTATTAATTAAATCCCACATATTGAAAGAGATGCTAAAATTTAAAATGTAATATTTGAAGATGTAAACCAATAGCAGTAGCATAATATGTAAAGAACCACTGACCTTAGTTAAACGTGGATTTGTTGCAAGTATGTGCCTCAAACTATCTTCAGTTACTTTAGGGCACTCCACTAAGCTCAAACATTGCAAACTACCTTGAGCTCTGCTAACCAATTGCAGAAGAATATCATCCGTCATCTTTTCATTAAGAGGTTGATCAATGTGGATCGTCATCCAGAACAAAGGATCACCTCGGACAGTGGAAAGTAAAGACCTACAAACCCTTTCGACGGACAAAAGATCCTTCACTCCCAAATAGCTGAGAGCAAAAGCTAAAGCTTCATGAGGCGCCCCGTCGAATTCGGCAGCACCCTCCACCTCTTCTCTGGATTGCAGCTCGGCCGAGCTGCATGCAACACTCACATTCGATAAGCCCGCGATATCCCCCAATCCAGCTGTCGTAATGGGCTCATTCAATTTCTCATCAAAGTGAAGACTTTGAGGTAAATAATTGCTACCCACAGTCGGTTTCTCACGAATGTGAAGATAGCTTGGAAAGGACCGTGCACCCATACTTTCAGGAAATGGCTCCAAATTTAAAGAACTGTTCCAAAATAAGTTCCATCTAGCGAATAAACCATAACCTTCCGCGTCGGGCCAACTACTGTCACTCATCATATACCCTTCAACCTCCAAATCCTCGAGCCATCCCGTGATGGCAGTGAAAGTAGTCTTTAGATCCATACCCATGTTAAATGGATCGGTGGGCAAAAGGTTCCGTATATCCTCTGATTCAGACGAGTCTGAAGAGGACAACTCCGACGAGCTACAAAGATCAACTATATCAATATCGCACTCGAAATTTCGCTCATCGGCTTCTCCCGCGCTTACATGCCACGTGTTCGAGTAACCTTCTCCATTCTTTTCAGAAGAACCCTCCACAAAATACCCATTCACAATCCTCCTCACCGGTGATACCAAGTTATCCTCGGCAATGTGCGGTGAAAACACCTGCCTGTGTGAATAGTTCAAGGCCATCTCGATATTTCTACATCAATCACTAGCTCAGTTTTTTTTTTTTTCTTTTTTCTTTCCTAGTACCCCAAATGGATAATGAACAACAATCTACAAAACTCCAAACAATAAAAATCTTTTTTTTTTTTACTTACGTTTTTTACTTTTTATGGATTTTTGAAACTGATTTTAGGGAGGTTGGGGGTGGGGATATACTAAATTTGTTTTTTTGCAAAAAGATTCAAACAAGAAAACCCTCGATTTTCAATGACACTAAAAAAAGCACCAAAAACTTCACTGAGTTTTTCTTGGAATTGACCTAAGGGTTGTAATCTTTCCACCTACAGCTATCAAATCGATCGTCAAATCGAAACTTTCAATATATACAAAAAAATGAAAGAATCCCAAAGCAACTACTATCCAGAAAATATGAATTAATTTACAAAAAAAAAGGACCTAATTACCAAACTGATATATACGTAATCAACGAATTAATCGAATAACAGAAAAACCTGATCTTTTTTTTCTTCAAAACCAAACCTAATTTTATTTTTACAACACAATTGATAGATGGGAGATATCGAGTCCTTGATTTGAGGTTCTAATAGTAAAAATGAAATTGGGATTTGGGAAAAATAGAATAAAATCAGACGATCGAAGTTTGGGAAATACAATACATGCTACAGTGAAGGGGGAATTGGAAAAGGGGGAGAGGAAATATGGGTAGAGGGAGGGGGCTGTGTGAAATTAAGATAGAGAATTGAGGCAAATTGACACGTGTGGCGAAGAGGGATTTTTTTTTTTTCTCCGGCGGTTTCGGGTGGAAAGCGGCGGCGGCGGGAGAGGAAATAGAAAAATGAAAAAAGAAAGAAAAAGGAAAGGGGAACCTTTACCCTAGGAAGAGGAAACCTCTCTCTCTCTCTTGTTTTTCGCTTTAATGTGGACAGCATTTGACGAGTGAAAATTAGGTGGTCAAACGGTAAATAATAAATATGGTAAATTACACCACACCCCTGATGTATGGTCAAATTATAAAAAAAAAAAAAACCCTCATGTTTGGGTAACTACAATCACCCCTCAACTATGAATCGCTTTACACGTCTGCCATTGTGGTGTCAAATTTAGTGGAATCTACTAGATTATGTGGAGTATTCTTCAATTTGTACATATTTTATCCCATTCGGACTCCATATTTTGAAACAAGATGATAATAAGATGTGTCTATTGGCTTCTAAATATCAAATTATGGTGCATCAGAAACTGTATTTTTGCACAAAACGAGTACAAAATAGAGAACATTCCACATAATCTAGAAGATTATGTTGAATTTGACACCATAAATATAGACATGTAAGAAGACTCATAGTTGGGGGTGATTGTAATTCCTCAAACAATAGGGTTTTTTTTTCTTAATTTAACCATACCTCAGGGGGTAACGGTTACCCTAATATATAAACTATGTTTTTTGTATAGTAAATTAGCTAATTATTATCGTATAATCCCACCTTGCACCCTTGAAATGTAGTATTTTAGCAATGTACACCCTCGAAATAAATTAATAGTATTTTGCAGACTCGAAACACAATAAATGATGCATAATACACCCCAAATAAAATTTTCATGTTAATAAAGATAATTTAATATTTTTAGTGGTAGTTTTTTAGGATGCCAAATGCCAATCATTTTTTTGTATTCATCAATTTGAAACTATAAAGTGCAAAATGAAAACATATCTAATCAACATATTTAAAATTATATTTTTTATCACAAAAAAATATTTTACGAAAAAAAAATCTTCAGTTATTTTTTATCAAGTTATTTGAAAATTATATTTTCTTCCAAATATTTCTACCTAATATTTTCAACAGTTACAATAAAAGATTCACCAATCGAATAATTTAGTGATAAAATTTTATTTTATTTTATTTTATTTCGTAAGAAAATATAGTTTTTTAAATAACCCGGTGTGATTTTTAATTTTTCGCACGCTCGAAATTAAGTTGGAGGTTGAAGAAAATAACAATTTAATTCGTTATTTTGCACATTGAGAAAAAAAAAAACAATAAGAAATGAAATTGACTCTATTATTCATTTTATGATGCATTATGAATGATTTGCTGTGTTTTGAGGGTGCAAGTTGCTATTTTTATTTTTGAAGGGTGCAAAGTGAGATTTAGCCAACTATTATCCTCTTTTAGTTACCGGACACGAGTAATAAGTGGAAAATACTTGACGGTAATATGACCTTGTCTAATTAACCATATGATAAATATTATTTTGCTGGTTTGTCAAAGTGATGATATTATTTCCTATAAAAAAAAAAGTGATGATATATACAGTGAAGTGTACATAGATTAAATTGGTTGAATGGGTTTGGATTTAGTAATCAAATGTAGTTTAAGATAAGTTTCTTCAGAAATAAATGATTAAATTTTAATTTATGATAATTGTATGGAAATGTGAGCTATAAGATATGAAGAAAATAAGGGAAAAATTAGGAATAGGGATATCATTTTTTTTTTTCGATTAAAGGTTCTAAAGTTTAAATTTCGATTTGCGAAAAAAGTTGTTTCAACTAGGCATCTCAAACACTCTGATTGTCTTTCATCCGGTCCACCTTATTCTTCTGTTCCTGGATAGAGGCTTCGCACGAAAGAAGCTAGTGTTACGATCCCCCTTTCTAATTCAACGCACCCTATGGCATTGTTTTCGGTAATTATCATGATTGACATATGCCATCTTCAAATACGCTTCTACACCTCCGAAATTTGTGCACTTGGGATTCTGCAGATTAGCTTTATTCAGTTGTGAAAGAGCAAGTCTGCAATTACAGTTAAATATAAATTAATACAGTCGGAATTGGTGAAATTCTATCAATTTAGCGAATTATTAAATTATCGAGTTAATAATTTAACACGTTCTCACCGAGTCGGGATCTAGAAAAACTATTATTTAATCGAGGTTATTAATTTATCGAGGTTCTAATATAGTATTGGAGACATGTCATCAATGCCAAAACAAAAGGATATGGTTTATTTGTTGCTAATGAATTATATTTTTCAGAAACTTTTAGCTAATTTCTGTAATAATAAATGATAAGGGTGTTTCATTTGTTATTATTTATTTTTTGTTGAATTGTTGAAGAAGTCTATTTTTAATCATTTAAGTGAAATAGAATTATGAACTCGTGTTATGATTGGTGCCTATAAACTCCTTTCTCACCTAAACATCATCAATAAATAATTAATTGGACAATATTAATCCCTTAATAAGTAAGGCAATAAAATCAATGCTAATAATATAAAATAGGTATTAAGATTTTGACACAATCCCATACCACGGTTATTTCTATGCTACACCCGGTGAAGATGACACCGGATGTTTTTATTCCCATTGATGTACACACACCAATGTGGATGTGTACGTATTTGTGAAGTACTATTTTTTAGAGACATTTTTAATCAAATAAATTATAAATGTAAAAACTAATTTTTTTAATGAGTTGCCGGACAAGGTGGGTATGGGTGAGTTTTATACGGGGCGGGGACATATTAATATAAACCCGAAGGGGTATGGGTCGGGTACAGGTGATTTTTTTTGCTAATGAGGAGTTTTCTAAAACACGCCCCATGACGACGGTCGGTTAAAACCTCGTTAGTTAGCACAACGACTCAATTTTAAACACATATTTTCATTAGATAAATTATAAAACTTGGATCGATCTCAACTGAAAAAAAAGGACAAAATATGTAAATAAAAAAAAATTAAACTAGTACTTGAACTCAATTTGTGTTCAGTTAATTAAAATTCTTTGGAAGTCGATTATCAAACCAAACTCAAGCACAACTACAAAAGTTTGATAAACATTCAAATAAATTTGAACAAACGTGTACTAGATTCAACTCGATTTAGATTCACATTACTTTTGTTAAAAACTATTTTAAGTGTGAAAACTTCGAATTTAAACCCGTTCTATTTTTTTTGATCAGCAAAGGAGATAAATATGCCTAGTCTATTTAAATACCCGTTCTAACCGAAACCAAAACAGAAACCCGAACCGAAATCAAAATCGAAACCCGAAAATTCAAAACTCGAAACCCGTTCTATGCTAGTTAAAGTTTGGCTAGTCTATTTTTTTAATTAATAAAACCGGGAGAATACACTTTTGGTCCCTCATATTTGGCCCGATTTCACATTTGGTCCATGTTGTTCCAAAGTGAACAAAGTTCACCTCTAAGGTTCAATTTTACACACTTTTGGTCCCCACCGTTTAATGCTCGTTAGCAAGTAACGAAATACACTATTTTGGGGCCAAAATTGAAATTTTAAATTTTTTTGGGGCTGAAAAATAATAAAAAATAAAAAATTTACTACTTAAAGTTAAATTTTTAATAATAATAAAAATTAACTAAACAAATTTTTTTTAATCATACTTAATATTATTATAATTATACTACTTATAATTAAATT
Organism: Erythranthe guttata; assembly: GCF_000504015.1. The sequence goes on from NW_012194522.1 coordinate 1,406,215, forward strand.
TTTAATAATAAAAAAAAATTTAGCTAAACACATTATTTTAAATTATATTAATATTATTTTTAATTATACTACTTACAAATTTTTAATAATAAACAAAGAAATTAATTAAAAAAATATCATTTAATACTTAATATTATTAAAAATTTAATTATAAGTAGTATATTTTAAATTTCTAATTATTTTCCAGCCCGAATTTTTTTTAAAATTTCAATTTTGGCCCCAAAATAGTTTTTTATGTTACTCGTAAACGGACATGTAATGGCGAGGACTATAAGCATTTAAAATTGAACGTGAACTTTGTTCACTTTGTAACAATGGGACCAAAAATGTAATACGGCCAAACACGAGGGACCAAAAGTGTAATTCTCACTAATAAAATCAGTGAATTTAAAATTCAGTATTTGGTGAAATATCAATTACATATTCTGAAAATCCGCCCTTATTTCCCTCGCATTTGCCGTCCCTTTCCTTCCCTCAAACTACAGCTAAATAGTAGACACAGTGTAATTTAGGAGAAAATTTAGGGAAAAATTCAAATTCAAAAATGGAGAATGAGCGGAAGAGAAGAAATGTTTTAGCTCTCACCGGAGCCGCCGCTCTTCTCGCCGTCGCGGTCAATTTTGCCGCTTCTGCTGTCAACGCCCATTTAAACAATCGCAAAAGAAAAGGTATATAATGCGCACGCACACACACACACGCACACACACACACACACACACACACACACACACACGCCCTAGCTTGCATTTGTATATATCTGTATGTTCATGAATTTATTTATCCTTGATGAGTGAAAATTTAGTTATTGTTAAGTTCTATGTGTAGAAATAATTGGGTAAATTTAGAGAGCCAGTCGTCTGTTTACCATAAAAAAAAAGGTTCTAATGATAAATTAATTTTTGGTGCATAGAAATAAGTTATTGCAATGTATGTATGTATTTTCATCTCAAGACAATTTGGCTTGAAGATATATATATACACGTTATTTTTTTTTTTGTTTTCAGGGGTTTCAGCATTTTTTTTCTCTCCAATGTTGTTAATTTCGGTTTAGTGGAAAATGCAGAGATCCGAGTTGGGTTTAACTGTAATATCATGTTATTTCAAATAATAAATTTATTTGAGGCGGACGTGTGTCTGATGTTATTTTCGAGTTGCTGATTTGTTATGTTTAAATTACAGCAGTTCCGGGATCGAATGTACGGATAAATTTATCGGCTTCTGAAATACTGAGGTTAGCAGACCACATAGTTGCAAAATCTAAGGAGGTTCATGATGCAGTTGCTTCAGTTCCTCTTGACAAGGTATTATAGTGTTAGACACGATAAGGATAAAACAAGAATGATGTTTGATTTGTTTTCAGATATATTTGCACATTTTTTTTTCATTTTTTGACTAGAGCTTAAATCGGGCCACATGCTCGTTTAGTACATGCATCTTGATGAGTGAAACTGACGTTTGCAGTAGGAGGGTTTAATTTAACCATGAATTAAAAGTTAGGCTCTGTTTGGTTCATCGAAAACAATGTGTAAAAAAATGAAAAAATTAGGTAGAATGTTTGTCCTGTTTGGTTGGAATGTAGAATAATGTGCAAAGTTATTTAGAGGAGAAAGTGGGAAAAAAATTAGACACAAGGAAAATTTGAAACCGAACATACTTATGATTTTGAAATTCTTCGATTTCATTTCCCTTTACACTTTTAATTTTCTTCATTTTGAAATCCACAATCCAAACAGAGCCTTAATGAACCCCACATGCAACCTCCAACCACATGAAGTCTAATATAAGTTTTGCTCACAGGTAACTTATGCCAATACAATACTACCATTAGCGGAATTAGAAGCACATCAATTTCCTCTGGTACAGTCTTGTGCATTTCCAAAGTTGGTATCGGCTTCTGAAGATATTTGTAAAGCAAGCATTGAAGCTGAGCGAAGAATTGATGCTCATGTTTCTAGATGCAGGTTTTACTTTAGTTTTGTATTTCTCTTTTCATTCTCTGTGCTTGGAATGTTTAGCCATGGACTTGTATGTACTTTCAAATGTATCTTAACAGAAGGCGAAAGAAAAAAAAATCAGAAATTAAAATCATCCTTTTTGTCTTGGGGACTACACTATTTGAGGATATAAACTGTATAGCACTACATATTTCCAAGAAAATTTTATGGAAGTGGAACAATGCTACAAGTTAAATGATTGACTTTGTAATTAGTTAGTGCCAAGAATAAGGATTTGCAGATATGCAACACTTTACAAGAGTTATACAGATAACATATAAGAATTGGTTTTAGTACGAATTTGTGTTTAGGAATCAGGATATATCTGGTATCGAACTCAAGTATAAGTATCACATCTGTTATCTATATTGTAATCTATTATAGGACTTATAGGAATATATTGGATTTTGATGATTGGTTTGGTTGAGAAGCAGTATAACTGGGAAATTTATACTTGATTGATTTTATAATTAGATAGTGCCAAGAATACGGATTTGCAGATGCAACTATTTACAAGAGTTATATATATATAAACATATAAGAATTGGTTTTAGTAGGAATTGGTGTTCAGGAATCAGGATATATCTGCTATTGAACTCAATTATAAGTATCACATCTATTATCTATATTGTAATCTATTATAGGACTTGTAGGAATATATTGGATTTTGATGATTGGTTTGGTTGAGAAGCAGTATATCTGGGAAATTTGTACTTTTTTATAATTGTTTGGATGTTCACAAATATTTTGTTGGTTTCCTTTGACATTGCAGTTGTTGAATCCTAATATTGTCTCTTTTCATACAAATCGTACAGTAAGCGTGAAGATGTTTACCGTGTTGTCAAAGCTTTCGCGGCACGGGGGGATTGGATGAACTCTGAAGTCAAGCGTTTTGCTAATAATTTGGTACGGACCTGTAAGAAAATATTATCATTTAATGTTGTTCATTTGGTCTGGCGACTGAGGTTCGCGTAACTTAATTCTTGAGAGCAGTACTCTTTACAGCTTCAAAGGATTCAGGTGCAAATAGTTGCAGATTTGTGATTTTTTTTTCTCGTAATCTCATTTTATAGATTTTCATCAGCTTCTCCCTTGCAGTTAGTTAATACATCCTATTTTGTAAAATTGTGTTCAAATCATTATTCGATAAGGCAATATATATATTTTAGTTAATTATATCTTCTTCATTTTATAATACTACATGATGTAGAGAAACTGTAGCAAACAACAAGAGACATGTTAGATTCCTGGCTCGTGAAAATGTTTTTCTTTTATTTTTCCTATTGATGTTTTTATTCGACATTGTTTATTAGCCAAGTCTTGATTTGTAATGTTTAGTGACAGGTTCAAGAGTTTGAACGGAATGGATTGAATCTTACCTCGACAAAAAGGGAGGAATTGCTACGTTTGAATGCTCAAATAGATGAGCTAAGTATGCGATACATCCGAAATCTGAATGACGATACGACATTTCTTATTTTCAATGAAACAGAGCTAGTTGGTTTGCCTCCAGAATTCCTCAAGGTTGCAGATATTCTTCAACTCTATCACTATAGTTTATTTGCATTTTGATTTCAATAGTCAGTCTAGAATTACATCCTTAATTTCTTCCTCCGGGTTTTTTTTTTTTTTTATTTTTTTTAAATTTTTTATCTCATTTCCTGTTATTATAACACAGAAATTAATGCTGTTCATATTTGTCCATGTGTATGGATCTAGTGTGTGAGTAATAAATGCACACAAAGTACTTTCAAGCTTTCTCTAGCTTAAAAGAGTTTCTTAATTGAATTTCTTGAATGGACACTTCTCTAGCTGCATTACTTTCTTTGCTGCCTATTCTGTTCGGTGGAGTAGCTCAATGTTATCTGTATGTTTCAGAGTTTGGATAAAGCTGAAAATGGTAACTTCAAGGTTGTGTTAAGAAGTCATCACGTGTCTCCTATCCTGGAGTTATGTAAGGTAAAAATTTCGAAAGATAATTCTCATTTATGTTCTTTTTATTCTACTTCATTTTGTGCAATTTGAATTCCAGAAAACAATCCATGCAGTAGAACTGATGTTATCTGACCTTAATATTTGCAAATATACTAGGAAAGTGAACACTTGGACAGCTTATTATCATATGCAAAATCGGAAAGAATTGGATCTCCGTATGTTGGTCTTGCAATGACGAGAGTAATACTAAAAGTTTATAAATTGTTAGAGATGATTAAATTATTTACGACTAGAATAGCTTGCAGCTAAATGCTCTTTGAAGATAACTGGACTGTGAAAATATACCACAGAACTAAGACTTCTTAAGCAGAGAGTAAATATTAAATGACCCACTAAGCACATTCCTACCACTAAATACTCTAATTATGTCTAGAATATTGTCTATGTTTATGTTTTTATTTTGACATTTTGAAATCATAAGCATATGAATAAAGATCAAGATACCACTTCAACAATCTAATATTTGTTCTGGTAGCTACTCTAAGTATGTCTTTGTAATTTTATTTTTCAAATTATTACTACTATTTATTGTATTATTTTTGTTTAAACATAGCATATAACTCCTGTGTGTAGAACTTGTCTCTATATTCTGTTGCCAACGTAAAACTGTACTACAAATATATAGTGCGACTTTTTTCCTTCATAAATCCCTGTCGTTCTGAAGATAAGAGTTTTTGTGTCTGTATTTTGTTAGTACTGTAGAACTATACTGCAATGCAACTATTTGTTCTTCATCAGTCTGTTATTCTGAAGGTAGGGTCAACCAGAAAGTCTGTAGCTGTGGCTTATGGGAGGAGATGCGAAGTAAACCTTTCTGTATTGGAAAAGCTGGTAATTTTATAAATAACAATCTATAATCTATAATCAAGTGTGCATATCATATATGTTTCAGTTTGCCTTGCATTTTTCATGTGTAACCTTCATCTTACTGAAGTTCTTTTGCACTGATGATATTTAAAATTGAATTACTATGTTTCGGTGGCTCTTTTAGCTACCATAAACTTTGTGTTCATGTTATATTGCTTAGTCTGTGTTCAATACTTAAGGAAATACTATAGCTATACGGCACTATTTAATTACGTCAAAACTTTGAGCTGGAATGATATCGGAAATCTTGCGAGGGATTCAAGAAACTGATGTCGGAAGTAGAACATTGTATGTTTAAGGTGTTATTTAGGGTTTCCTCTTTAACACCCATGAATTGTGATAGAAAAAGTTCGAGTCATCAATGTACTGATTTTGTTGATTTGGTCTTCAAAGTAAGATGGCCTAATGCATTTTTTTGTTCTTTTGCACCCTATGTCTAGTCGTTTGATATTCGTCTCGCTCTTGTACTTCCAGATTCAGTTGCGTCACAAACTTGCCAGATTGCTTGGTTACTTGAACTATGCAGAATATGCTACTGATCGTAGGATGGCAAACTCATCAGCGAAGGTTTGTCTTGGTTTTATATCAATAAATTCCTGACCTGATAAATTCATTTCCCAAAAAAAAATTTGAATGCTCCTCAGCATATTTTTCCTTTTTTCTCGTATGAAGTTCGATAAATAGTTATCACTATAACGACCTTAAAATTTGCATGATTAATCAGATATCAGGCTTCATGCACTTTGAATTTGTATTCAGACATTGCCTTTATGAATTTGTTTATTATGAAAAAATTGCTTCCGTTTCTTTAGGTGTTTGAGTTCTTAGAGAAGATATCCGCAAGCTTAACTGAATCAGCATTGAAGGAACTTTCTCTGTTAAAAGAATTGAAGGTTGGCATATTCCGCTTCTTCTCCCTTGTTCAATTAAAAAAATTCCTTTTAGCACAAGTCCCATTTTTATCTTCTTAACGAGACGGAATATCTTTTCGGAACTTTGTTATCTTGTAGAGAAAAGAGGAGGGAGAATTTCCCTTTGGAGTTGAAGACCTACCGTACTATGTCAAGATGATCAAAGAACAACAGTTCGATCTCGATTTTGGACTCGTCAAACAGTACTTCCCCATCACTTTAGTTTTATCTGGGATCTTCAAAGTATGCCAAGACCTATTCGGTAATCCTTTTGCACGCTTTTACGGAACTACATACATCTGTTCACTCATGTTTATCACATGGTATCTTATGTTCCGATTTTCTCTGATTATTGCAGGCTTAAGATTCGAGCAAGTAGCAGATGCTGAAGTTTGGCATCAAGACGTGCAACTTTATTCAGTTTTTGACTTGAGCTCCGGTGAACACATGGGCTATTTTTATCTTGATATTTATAGCAGGTTCACTTTTTCCCTTTATTTATTTATTAAGTTGAATTCATTGTTAAGGTGTGAGAAATCCGATCGAACCGTTTCTTGTATTTGAACAGGGGAGGGAAATATGGCCACACCTGTGTCGTGGCTCTTCAAAATGGTTCGTCGATTAACAGTTCAAGACAGGTGATTGCATCATATGTGGATTTACCGAAGTTCTCATATATATATATATATATATATATATATATATATATATATATACATGTCTATAATTATGTAGCAATATTTGTATCAAGTTTGGCCTAAAATCAAATTGTCATCACCAGATTCCAGTGGCTTTACTTATTTCTCAACTGCAAAAGGAAGTTGATGGAAATCCTGGATTGATGAGATTCTCCGAAGTAGTAAATTTATTCCACGAATTTGGGCATGTGGTATGATTCTTTCAGACAACCCCTGATTATTGGAACAGAAATTCATAATGATTTCTTGTGATAAGTTCGTACGACCAAAATTTTGAATTAAGAAACTATTGTGATGACTTTTAGGTCCATCATATTTGCAATCGTGCACCGTTTGCTAGATTTTCTGGCTTACGATTGGACCCCGACTTTGTTGAGATCCCCTCTCTTTTATTGGAGAACTGGTATGTGTATAATTTCATTTTTTTTTTAAGTTTTCTCATTGTATATGAGACACTAATTGCAATTTTTTCGCTTAGGTGTTACGAAAGCAGCTCTCTGAAACTGATCTCCGGTTTTCATCAGGTAATTGATTCCGGTGTTTGTTCTTTCAGTTATAGTTTAAGTGAAAGACGGTGTCAAATTTAAGACTGATTTTTTATTTATTTATTAAGATTTTCATATTTTTCTTGGTGAAATTGTCAGGATATCACAAAGCCTATCGATGACGAGACATGTAAATCGCTCAAGAGATGGCGGTGTTCTTTCTCAGCACTCAAATTGAAACAGGAGATTCTTTATTGTAAGTCTTCTCATGGAACATCGATTTTGCTTCTCGTTCCTTTTTTCCGAACCGGATCTCTGAGTATTTCAAGCTGGCAATTTTAGTTCCACACAAGCTTTTGTGACATTAGTTACTCATATTATCAGGTCTTTTCGATCAAATCATACATTCCAATGAAAATGTAGACATGATTGGGCTGTTCAACCATCTCCATTCAAAGGTATTCTTCGACACACACACACACACACACACACACACACACACACACACACACACACACACACACACACACACACACACACACACACACACACACACACACACACTTAATTATCTCTCTTCCACCGGCAGATTATGTTAGGACTGCCGATGTTAGAAGGAACAAATCCAGCTTCGTGTTTTCCTCGGACTGTGATTGGCTATGAAGCTACTTGCTACAGTCGAATATGGAGTGAGGTTTGTGACATAGTATTTCTTGTTACGCTAATACTTATAATATGGGGGTGCTTTATCCTGTATTCCGTAATTTATCGTTGTATAGGTTTTTGCTGCTGATATATTTACCACAAAGTTCCGCGACGACTTATTTAACCAGAATGCCGGCATGCATTTCAGGAACACGGTACACGTTTTACTTTCTTCTTTTTTCGAGATCAAACATAGTATTTTACAGTGCAAATTCTTCGTGTTTGGTTCTTGATAATTCCGAAATTAATTGTATTCTAACAGGTATTGGCTCCTGGGGGCGCAAAAGATCCTCTTGAGATGCTGTCTGATTTTCTTGGAAGAGAACCATCAATACAAGCTTTTGTAGACAGCAAAAGTTATTAACTTCATTTTTTTTCTTCTCTTTTTTGAAATTTGAGTATGCATATGTTTCTTGAGGTTTTGTCACACCTCGAAAATATTGCAGGTTTTCGAATATTGAAGTCTTAATTTTCTGAAGGGGATAATAGACGGTAATTCAATATTAATAAAATGGCAGTACACTACTCGTGTAGTTTGCATGTTATTGCACGAAAACATGGTTGCGTGAAAAAATTCCATAGCTACAATTTGATGAATTGAACCCACAAATTAAAAAAAAAAAAAAAGAGCCAAGCAAAACAATGAATAAGAAACTAGATAGTCAAAATTTAGTTTCGACTAATGTAAAAACTCGACTCTGAAATTACCACGTGCAAAATTTCTGATTCTCGTAAAATATCTCCTAATTGCACTTGCATTCGACTTCATTAAAAAAAAAAATGGTCATATCTTACGCATTCACAGTTTGCTTCGTTGGAGAATCCTCTGCCTGCAAGCTCTCGTAGTATTTGACCAACACTTGCCATCCACCGGGACACATAAAACCGTCTGGCGGATTTTCACCGGTTCTTGCGTAAGTCCTCATCTACAATAATAGTGCACATTTGAAAAAAAATATTCATTCATTCGGTAATCTTTAAGCAATATTTTAACCACCATTTTTTTCTCGAAAAAATATCTTCACTACGAAAAATATAGACGTACCTTAGTTCCAGATATGAAGAGGAAATCTTTCGCACGAGAAGGTTCGAAAAACGCCATCTTCTTTGCCACAGTATCATAGGCAGCCACCTATATATTATTATCAAGAAAAAAATTAAAAAAGAAAGTTTTTTTTTTGATCTATAAACGCTCTAAACCCTTTATGCACGTGTCGTTGTAAATAAACCGAGCATGTTGGTATAGTTCAAAAATGGTTAAGCTTAGGGTTAATATTATTATTATTGCCACACTTACCCTAAATGGCAGAATATTCAGCTTTTCGAGACCAGGTGCCATGCTTAGAACCTTCTTACCATGATCCGGATCATACAAGTCCCGTTTCTCTGTCGGGTGGGCCATGCCAGCTGGATCACGGCCCACAATGTAGAAATTTGCACCGGCATTTAATCGCGCCTTTGCATGCCACTGCACTTCGGTGGGTCCCGCGTAAAGCATTGGTGAAGGGAAAATAGCCACAATTGTAGTTTCGGGATCAAGAATCCCATCTTCGAGCACCTTTTTTTGAGAATCAAGAAACTCGAAATTAGACTAGTTATGGTTGTAGTACATTAAACGAAGCAATTCAATCACATCTTAGTCGCAGATTTAAATTTTTCAAGAATTTCCACAAAATCAACTATTTTTATCATCCAAATCAGCAAATACGAGAAAAATCGCACTGAAAAGCACGTGCGTTCAAGCATATGTTACGTATATAGTATTTCAAGAGGAAACTACTCAGTTGGCAGGTACTTTTCTTGATTTCATTTTTTTTTGTATTTCTTTCACAAGAATCGAGACAAATTGCTCTTATCGAGCATATATAACCATGCCAAATCATTAAAAAAGAAAGTCGACATTTTCGCAATAAAGCAATTTTAAATTATTAAAAAAACCTTGCTATGCTGTTCCATGCGAACATCGAGCGGCACATCGTCGGCCTTAGTGAAACCTCCCAAAGGATGGAGCAAGAGAATCGGATTCTTAAAACCCATATCCAAAAGTCTCTTACGAGTGTCGTTCATGAGCAAAGCGTGGCCGTTGTGCACCGGATTCCTCAGCTGGAAAGCAAACACCGCGTCCGCTTCGCGTTTGTCGAACTCCGCACGAAGTTGTTTAGGAGACAGCCTGTAGTTATCGAGACCGTCGTTGTATTTGATAGGGTTTATCACTTCTAAATCTCCACCTACGAGCCAATTTCCGGCTTGAGCGATGGCCTCGTCGACGTACGGCAATCCTGGAGCCGTGGTCCCCCATGTTCTCGCAATTCTTTCTTCTTTGTTGTGCTTGAATATTTCGATGCTGCGTAAAATAAATGAATTGTATTAAGTAAGAATGTGTAGTATAGGTAAAAAAGAAAGACATATTATTGGGATTCTTGATTAGAAGGGACGATAGTCTCATTCATAGTGCTCGTACTATTACGAGAACCGAGAGTACGATAGTTTCAGAATAATAGTATCGGAAATAGGGAATGCTCGAATGTTCGTAAGTAATGCTGAAATAATTGAGGGAAAAAAATGTGTTTTTATAGCACTCAGATTTTACCACTAAACAGAAACTTTCCGAAGATATTACATACGATATTTCAAACTTGAGAACATTCTACAGAACCTAGAAGATTATGTTTGAATTCGACACCATAAGTGGACGTGTAAGAAAATTCATAGTTGAGAAGGTGGTTATAATTATCCAAACAAGAGCGGATTTTTTTCGTAATTTGACCTTAGCTCAGAGGCTGGCCATAATTTACCCTAAATAATAATATAAACCAAGAAGTACTTTTGAATGTTATTTCTTCCTTTGCTACACAAGCAAATCATTCTCGCACCTCTAACTTGTTTCTTCAGCAACTTTTCAACTAGGAATAAAAATCCTTTCTTTACCATTTTTAACACAGATTAAGAAAATCAAATGCTACTCTCGTTATTTACACTTAGTGAATTTGAACCGTAAATCTACACATAATCACACACACCCATGTATATGTGTGCCTAGTGGATAATTATTTAATTTAATCCACGATTTGAATCCACCCGATATGTAAATAACCAGGTGTAACATCTAATTGTCCCATAAAAAAAGTTGCACACATGTGACAGTGGTGCTAAAATTCTCTTTAAAGGAGAGGATAAAATGATTAAAAAAAACCCCCAATAAATTAGGCCTAACTACTTGCTTAATCAGGAAACTAATCTTGTTCCTGACACACATAATTTCACAAGCTCCATTATTTTATATATTTTTTTATTCATGACAGTACAGTAATTTTATAATATTATAATCACGACAAACACCCTGAAAATTGAACCCAAAAAGAATTTAAAATTCATAAAGAAAAAAAAAGCCACAAACAAATTTTTTCACACACTCAAACACCCAAAAACACACACACACAGAGACAAGAACCTGGTAAGAATGGCGACCAAATCACCACCGGGCCCAACAAGGGCAACGCTGTCAGAACCGCCAATCTCCTCCTTAACACCATCGTCAACGCCCAAAACAATCGGCAGCGACATATTCACGAAACTGCCATCCTTCATCCTCAAGCAATTGAAATGCAGGCTCTGCAAATACTCATCTTCCCTCATGAACCCCTTCAGCGGGCTGGCCCACCCCTCCCCAATCACGTGCACCCACTCGAGATCGATCCTCGTCAGTTTCACCTTCGGCATTTTCTCCGCCGCCGCAATTCTCTCCGCCCTCTTCCCCTCCGGCACGGCGAGATCCACCAGCGACCCGCCGTCGGGATCTATCAGAGAGCTCTTCACCACCATTGGAGGGTTTCTTGGTAAAGATTGCATTTTTCTGGTGCGAGTGAGCGCGAGTGGGGATAGTGGGTTGGTGTGGTATATGGGTTTGGAGTGGAGTTTGGTGGCGGAGCGGGTTTTCTTGATTGCGGTGGCGGTGGTGGTGGTGGGATTGACATGTGTGTTGTTCACAACATGCTGTAGCTTGATTGTCAGTGACATTTTTTTTTTTTTAATGTCCAAAAAAATAAAAATTAATAAATAAAATTAACGAAAAATAAAATAAATGAAAAATGAAATTTTGCTTTTAATAGTTTCCTGTTTGATTTTTATGAAAAGGGATCCATGAAAATTGGTGGGATTTGCTTTTCTTGATTAAATTATAAAAGGGAATGTAATCTTGGTGAAGAGAGAGTGTGAGGAATATATGGAGATGATGCCAACTTGAAAAGGTGTCCACATGTTTTTGCCTTTTGCCCCTATTCCATCTTCAATGGTTGTGGATGTTTGCTTTTTTTTTTTTTTTTTTTTTTTTTTTTTTTTTTAAGGGCAAATTGCACACCATAAAAATTTCCAATTCCAATTTTCGCACTTTACCCACTCAAAATTTTAAAAAGTGAATGTAATGTTATTGTTGTTGCACGTTACACCGATAACAAAATTTCGATGGATTATTCATCGGTATTTGATATTTTTGCTGCACATTGCCCCTTTATATGTTATTTCTGTTGCACGTTATCCCTTGAGAACACTATGTTTTTGCACACTGTCCCTTTGAAATGTTATTTCGTTGTACGATGCCCACTAAAAATTGGCTTTCGGGGCAAAGTGTAATCAAAATAATATTTTGAAGGGGGATTATCCAGTTTTTGGATTTTTAGGGGGGAAGTGCGAAAATGAAAAAAATGTAGGGGTGAAGTGCATTTGTCCTTTTTTTAATTTTATTTTGGGTAACTTATGGCTAGACATGGCCATGGGCCGGGTTTGACCCGTCCCGGACCCAACTCGGGTTTGGACCTGCCCCGCTCCGAACCACCTGGACTCGGACCCGGTTTTGCATTGGTTGGTTTCAGGTCTTGTTTTTGTGGACTCGAGAACCCACGGGTCTATCCGGCGGGTCGACCGGGACCCAGGGACCCGACATGATTTTTTCTAGATGTCCACCGTTATGGTGTGAAATTCAACAGAATCTTTTAGATTATGTGGAATGTTGTCTAGTTCGTACTCGTTTTGTGTAAAAAGACAATTTCCGATGCACCACAATCTGATATTTACAAGCCAAAAAACATATTTTATGATCGTCTCGTTTCAAAATATGGAATTCGAACGGTGTAGAACGGCTACAAACTGGAAAATATTCCACATAATGTGAAAGACTACACTAAATTTGACACCATAAAAATGAACATGTAAGAAGATTCATAATCGGGGTGATTGTAATTATCCAAACAAGAGATTTTTTTTTTTTTTTTTTTTTTTTATAATTTAATCTTATCTCAAAGGTGTCCGTAATTTACACTTTTCTTTTTCTTATTGAATCAATAATGGTTTGCAATGATTTCAACACGTTAGGGTTGCAATTTATTTCATTTTTTTTAGGTCTTAGCCCTTTATCGTAGATTTATTAATTAAAGCAAAATATAATTTAGTTATTAATGCGAAAGCTTTGAAATTAGAGGTTGATAATTGCGAGTAGTTTAGAAAAAAACTGAAATGATGATATAACTCACTATTATCTCAAATTGCCTAAACAAAACTTAATTGCATATTCTGCCATGAGTATTTGGAATATTCTTCGCTCATATGACGGTGCCTCGGCCAGATGATTAATCTTATCTTTATATATAAAAGAAAAGTTTTGCCCCAAAACTATAATCCTATTTTTGTGAAATAGTTGTAACCTAGGGTTATTTTGGGTAAATCATAAATGATGGAAAATAATTCTTCCAAAAGGTGTCTAGTTAGACGGACAAAAAGATTGAATTATTTTAACCAACCTTAACATGATGAAAAACTGACTAACCGTCCATTTCCGCGTTCATGTTACAAAAAACTTGCATAAATTTCCCTCTATAGTTAACGGTGTTAATTTTTTATGGAAAATGGGATTTCGTGCAAAGTAAAATAAAACACAAGGGAGTTTTACGCAAGAAAAAAAAAAACACATAAAATTTGGCGCAAGTTTTTCTTAACACATGGGGATTTTATGCCGTTTACCCGGGGAAATAATTGTATATGTACTCATTTCACGAGGTATTGAGGATCTAATTTGAAAGGGTTGGAGTCGTTGTTAGTAGTTTGATTTTTAAGTGTTCGGTTTTGTTATGAATTTATCCATGGACAATGATCACCTCATTTTCTAGACATACATACACCATGGAATAATCTGAGGTGTATCTTATTTCGTCCATAGATCAAACACAATTTTGCAATAACAAATTTTGACGTACTACTCCAACTAGAATTTTATACTTTTTAAATTATAATTTTATTTCAATATATATTTTGAAGTATTACCACATTTTAAACTAATACTTTTCTTTGGATTTTGTTGCAATTAGTTCGGATTGCTGAAAAACTATTCCATAATATTTTATTAGCAAAAACACCCCCGTGATTCATTTTTTTAGCGCACAACCCCCTAACTTGGGGTACTAATTGCTAAAAACAATTAAATCATAATGGAGGCTTTGCCAATAAAATAATATAGAGTAGTGTTTGGCATTCGAGCTAACACGAGGGTACTAATTGCAATAAATTTATTTTTGTTATAGAATATTAAATATAATAAACTAAATCACATGTAGAGTGATTAGCAAACCAAAGAGAAAATGTAATATAAGTATGAAAGCTGCAGATTACTGTGAAGAAAAGTGAGTATATTTCATCCAGACTATAAAGCTATCTATACAAGATATATAGAATCCTTGTCATGCTAACATTACAAGATAGAGAGACACGTAGCATGACTGACTTAGTCCACAAGTAATTGACATATATTATAATACTCCCTCTTGGATTAAGTATTATTGTATCGACTGTAAATTGGATGAGTACGATGTATGCCTCGTTAAAAACCTCAAGTCGGAAAACCCAGTGGGACAAAACCGAACATAAGGGAAAAATAGTGCATAACTCAATCCAAGCCGTGTGCAGAAGCTACCTCGTTAAAAACCTTTACTGGAAAACCCAATGAGACAAAAAAATGGTCATCAGGGAAAAAGAGTACAGTGCACCATTGCTCCCCCTGAAATGAGCAATATAGCTTCCAAAATGGGACGTCAATCTTGCTTCACATTGGCTCTTCTCATTCCAATGGCATATACCAACTTCTCAAATGTAGAAGTCGGTAAGGACTTTGTGAATAGATCAGAAAGATTATCGCATGAGCGAACTTGTCGAACATCGATCTCTCCATTCTTCTAAAGCTCACGTGTATGGAAGAACTTTGGTGATATGTGTTTGGTCCTATCACCCTTTATATATCCCCCTCTTGTTTGTGCTATACATGCGGCATTATCTTCATAAATGACAGTGGGCAAGGCTGTAACTGAATGTAATTGGCAGGAGTTTTGTATATGCGAAATAACCGATCGTAGCCAAACACATTTTCTCCCTGCCTCATAAAGGGCTATTATTTCAGAATAATTTGAGGAGGTGGCCACCAATGTCTGTTTGGTAGATCGCCAAGATATACCTGCACCATTATAACAAAACAAATATCCAGTTTGTGAGCGAGCTTTGTGGGGATCAGATCTATATCTCGCATCAGCATAGCCAACTAACCCTTGGTTAGTTGCATTCTTCGAATAAAATAATCCCAAATCTGCAGTACATCGGAGATATCGAAAGATATGTTTAACACCGTTCCAGTGTCTCTGGGTAGGCTCAGAACTGTATCGCGCAAGCACATTTACCTCAAAAGCGATATCAGGTCGAGTGCATTGTGCTAGATACATTAACACTCCGATAGCATTGAGATACGGCACTTCAGGGCCAAGTATCTCTTCAGTTATAGCCGCAACTAACAATGCTTAGTCCAAGGGGGAGTATTATAATATGTAATTACTTATGGACTAAACAATCTCCAAGCATGAAAATGCAAGCAACAAACTCAATAGAGACGTGTCGGCTCCTTGAAAAGCTTGGATTGATTATTATAGCATGACTAAGCTTCTCCAACTCTTGTATATATAGACGCATGTGTGGATGATATGTGAGAGCCTTCATTAGCAAATAAATCTCTCTATCTCGTTTACACAATCTGCCCTTTTTTGTTATATTACATTAAGCACTCTCATTATATAATATGATCTTCTCTAACAATTTTCTTTTTTGTAGTTGTATTTCACACAATTAAGGCAAGTTAACAAAACTTTTGTTGTGTATTCTACCCATAGTTATCGGAAATATTTCGCATATCGTTTTTCTCCACATACGTATGATATCGTTATCTTTTTGTATCGTGTGTGTATGTATATATAATTTAAAGTCAAACCACTCAACAATGCTGAAAATCACACAAACCACCCCAAAACTACTGAATATCGCACAAACAACCCCAACAATGCTGAAAATTGCACAAACAACCCCAACAATGCTGAAAATTGCACAAACGATGCCAATCAATGCTGAAGATCGCACAAACACCCCAACTAAGATGAAAATCGAACTAATCACTACAAATCAGCGAACCCACCTCAATTTGAATGAACCCATCAAAAAATCAAACAAACCCAACCTTGACTGTGCGAAAAACGAAAAAAATAGAGCTCTAAATCGCGAGCAAGTTCCAATTGCGCGAATCACAGTCAAAATCATGAGTTAGTTCCAATTACAAAAAATCTATAAAAATTGAATTATGGTTGCGTTATTGTGAGATTTTTTTTAAAGAAATTGAAGAGAAAATTTTGTATATTTGAATTAGGGTAGAGTGTATAAGAATTGTTTTGTGAAGAGACACATCACAAGGCTTTGAATTATTCAAGAAAATTGAAGAGATTTGCCTCAAATCCGTTTTTCGTAGTTGAATATTGCGTTTGTGTAATATCGTTAACGACAGGCGTGAACTGCTTTCTAGTAGCTCATTCGGGTATCTAGCTTACGGAAAGCCTGGACCTAGGATTGCTCGATTGAAACTGTACCCTGTCGCAATATATCACGAGTTTAATCACACTGATTCTACTTTCGATATGTTATCAACGAACTTTTTTCCGAATTTTCCTTTTACTATATGTTACATTTTTTTTATTTCCCGTGCATCGCACGAGTATCGATTACTAGTTATCAGAAATCAAGAATTGTCTGTAGAAAAAAAAAAATGTGCGAATCCATTGAGGCAATTCAGTGCATTCTCGCTACAATTATTGTGGATTGGCATGAAAGTAAAAAAAAAAATGCAGTGTATACCATATTGCTTATCGTGAAGAGGTGATAAGTATAATCCAACACCTACCAATTTTCTAAGCAATGATTTGGGCAATGCAACTTCCAACTAAAATCAAAATTTTCACATGGCGTGCATGTTTTAACCTACTCCATAGTAAGGATACTTTACAAAAATGAAAAATGTTGTTAGAATACAAGTGTGCAGCGTGTGTGATGGGTGATTACAATTTATCCCATTGTTTAGCCATTTGCTCTTTCGCGACAAGTTTGGGCTGTTAGTAATATCCGATGAAGACATATAAATGAACGGGAACAAAAGTGATGGAATAATTTAAATATATGAGGAGAGCGGCACGTGACGTTCAATTCCACACGTGTGTTTTGATTTGTTGGGATCTTTGGTTTTTTTGCAATAAACAAATACATGAATGGTAATGGAAGATGTAGAAGTCGTAACTTTTGTACATAGATACTTAGAAATGTTGCATAATCATACAACGAGAATCATTCATGTTGCAAGAGCTAATGTGGTTGCAGATGGAGACGCTTAGAGCCAGAACTTGTGAAGTTGAATGTTGATGCAACGGTTAGCGACGCCTTGTGAAGTATGAGCGGAATCAGAATTATTGCAAGGACTCATATGGGAGAATGTGTAGATTGGTCATCGAGTGTCCTAAATGAGAGTCTATATCTTATATCGTCCGAAGCTAAGGCCGCATATGTAGCTATGATTTTTGTTCGTTAGGAAGGTTGGAGTAACATCATTATTGAAAACGACTCTAGTACTGTAATATCAACGATAAAAGGTTGCAGACATTCTTACTGGTAGAAGCCGGTTCGATTTCTTCATTGCTCGTCTTATTAATAGGAAATAAAATCAAGCGAGGCATGGAGTGGCTCGGTTCTCTTTTAGGGGCCAATACATTTTGACGACCCGCCCTTTATCAATTAAGAATATTCTGAAACTGAAACTTCATGAATTCCAAAGTTAATTGGCGAATTGGGATTTTGATTTGGATTTAGATGCGGAGCCTGGTTCGGATGCGCATGCAAATACATATATAGCTGGATTCAAATGTGGATGCGGATGCGGATTCGGCGTAGTTTATATGTGTGCCAACAATTACATTATAAATTTGTTTAAACTCTTATTTGTAGACTCTTATTTAAGTTGTGAAACTTTTTTCTTAATTTAATTTACTAGTTGTTTATTGTTTGTTGTTAGAATGATATTGCTGAAAAGTTTGAGAGTAATAGCAAAAATATCAAAAGATATTTGGTAGAAATAATTGAAAAATGCAAACATCAATGGCCCTTTTTGGGGCACAAATTTAATGTTTCATTAAAAAAAATATAGAATAGAAATTTAAAAAATGTTGAGTGCCGAGAAAATATATAACTTAAATATGTGCATAACCAATTTAATGTTTGAACGAATAAATTAGGCACTCCAATATCTTCAACCAACAAAAAATACACAAATAAAAAATAAAATAAATATTGTCTTGTCAAACTAAAATCTTGACAATTCAATGGTTAAGTCTTTTGACAAGAGTTTTACAAAAAATAAAAAAATCATACCCCAAAATTCGTGTATATGTACAAATGTGCTCACAAAGTGGTGATATTCACATTCTTAGACAGCACAACTATACTTTACAAAGCTCTCTACCTCGGTTCACGACAATTGTTCAAAAACCCGATTTATAATTGGATGCTATAGACAATACTGAATGCAAAAAAAATGTGAGTACGAAGCTTTCAATTTGAAACGTCCCATAAAGAGAAAAAAAATGAATTTAAATTAACCATCAAATATGGTACGCCATACTATATGAGACAATCGTTAAGCCATAGTTGTAATCAAACAATCGGAGGAAACAAATGAAGATGATGACCACTTTGGTATGAAATAAGACAAATTCATTCAAGAGAAGTGTTGGCGCGATAAAGTGCAAAACCCAAGTTCATCAAGATTTAATACTAATATTAAAGGCACGTTATTATTGATGTGATTTGATCATGGTGGGACTTCGATTAACATTTGAGAAACACATTCTTATATGTGATTTAAACACACAAGAAAGACGTACATAAAGATAATTTATCGAATTAAAATAACTACTGCATGTTACAAACTCTAATTTAATTCTCATATTCTTCTCTAAGAACAATATATGTTTAACTTGATATAATCCCGATTTGATTTTGAACTTGAATAACATTTTCCAATGGTCTTGCGACTTGAATCTCGGATCAAACCTTGAACTTTGACGAGCTTTCACTTGAAGATTTTGGAGTTGTTGATGGATTTGACCTTTCAATCTTGATTTGTTGAAGAACATCATCGATTTGATGAAGAACGCTTGAGATGTTGTAGAGAGAATTTTCTCCTACGGTTTTTCTCCTTCTTGACTCGTGTTCTTAGAGAGTGCCCTATTTATAGTGGTAGAACAACAGTCCTTGATAACCATATTTGATAACGTGGCATGATTTGATTGACATCCATTAAATTGATATTTATCTCTCGTAACTTAAATGAGAAGAAATAATCTATGAGCTAATAATGAAATTGATGGTTATCTTTCCCGTATGGTTTAATTATTAGATGGTTTAATAGAGATTTTTGTTGAAGTTAGAGGAAACATGGGAGTGACTCGACTCTTGTTAGTTGTTTATTGTTATTTTAAGTTGTGAAATTGTTGTGTTAGTTTAATTTACTAGTTGTTGTTTATTGTTATTTTAAGTCTTAATTTAATTTATTAGTTGTTGTTTATTGTTATTTTAAGTCTTAATTTAATTTACTAGTTGTTGTTTATTGTTTATTAAGTTGTGAAACTTATACCAACATGCGAAATCCCTCGCCTCCCAGGTACTAGTCAGTACACAATGAGAGCAAAAGAGGTTTTACTGAACATGTGAATGAACCATATCGACCAAATGCGCCGCAAAGTTATCTGAGGTTGGATTGCATAACACATATAAGTAGGAATCGTTTGCGAAACTCAAAACCCACTTACCGAATAATAGTGTTACAATTTCGGACCCATCGACGCTTGCGAAGTTTTTTGACCAAATGTTTTGCTTAAATTCACCTATCATAATGAATTCATCAATGATCACTCTTTCGTGATCTTGAATTCACCTCTCAGTTTAGGCTTATCGTCCTTGTCAACCATGTCATCTGTAATGTCAATTGATAAAGGAGTAACGCAC
Source organism: Erythranthe guttata (assembly GCF_000504015.1). Next base: position 1,426,269 of record NW_012194522.1, read on the forward strand.
CCCCGTCCACGTCCACATTCTTTTCGTTGTCTTTTGGGTGCCGGCGTAGTCGTCACATCCCTGTCAGGATTCGATCTTAGGACCATATACCAACTTAACATATTCGGAACCAATTGAACTACACCCATGCGGGCAAGTTGTGGAACTCTTATCTTAATTTAATTTACTAGTTGTTGTTTATTGTTATCTTAAGTTGTGAAACCCTTGTCTTAATTTAATTTACTAGTTGTTGTTTATTGTTGTTAGAATGAAATTGCTAAAAAGTTCGAGAATAGTAGCAAAAATATATATCGAAAGATATTTGGTAGAAATAATAATAAAAATAAAAAAAACACCAATGGCCCTTTTTGGGGCACAAATTTAATGCTTCAATAAAAAAAATATAGAATAGAAATCTAAGAAATATTGAGTGCCGTAAAAAAATATAACTTAAAAGGAAATAAATATGTGTATAATCAAATTTAATGTTTGAACGAATAAACTAGGCACTCCAATATCTTCAACCGACAAAAAACACACAAGTAAAAAATAAAATAAATATTGTCTTGTCAAACTAAAATTTTGATAATTCAATATTTAAGTTTTTTGACAAGAGTCTTAAAAAAAATGCATACCCTAAAATTCGTATATATGAACAAATGTGTTCACAATTATACATAACACAACTACACTTTAAATAACTCTCTACTGGCTAGGTTCATGACACATGTTAACCCTTGTACAATTGAATGCTATAGACACTACTAAATACTATACACCTAATGTGAAAATATAACTTTCAATTTGAAACATCCCATAAACAGTGACAACTTCTCTTTATGCATGACCTGCAGCAGTTAAATAGGTCCGACTGAACTCCATTTTTATATTGAGTGTATTTTATCATACTTCATTTTTCTATTGTTTACTATTCTCCCTCTCTGTTTTCACTATGTCGAAGAATTTTGGGTTTCGAGCTTTTGCAAAAGCCCTTAGATCAACTGGTAAATTATTTTGACCTTGTAGTTGGCGCCGTCATTTTTTTTCCAGGGCCAACGCTGCCTCTTACCATTTTCTCGGCCAAAATTTTGCCATATCCTCCATCACACTAGTCACTTTCAAAAGAGTTTTTGATTTCGATGTAAAAATCCCCTTTGTCGTACCCAATACCTACGACCCCAACATCGTGTAATGCGTCTTCCGGTCTTCCTTCCTCTCCTCTGTAAACGCCCTAAAAAATGATAAATAATATGTATACATGAATAATATATTAATTGTAATCATTCTGAAAATAGTAATCATGAATTTACCTGTCCTGTGTGATTTTTGAAGTCTCCAAACACGTTTGAAAATCACATGTCGCTGCATCAGAATTGCCTTAACTTCCTCCGGCTGAGTGTTGACGCCGTCTAACACTCGAACATGTTTTATCCATATCTTATCCCCATGCAAATTGGAGAATATTATTATTGGGGATCGATTAAGTATTGGCCGATTACGAACACTTCGAAGAAAGTTTTTTTTCTTAACGAGCTCGATGAATTTTTGAAAGCCACGCAGGGACCGGAGTTTCAACTAGGGGTGGTAAATGAGCCGAGTCGACTCGTGAACTCGATGAGACGGCTCGATAAAAGCTCGAACTGAGGCTCAAATTTTTCGAGCTCGAGCTTTCTGACGAACTGAGCTCGAGCCAGTTTTTAGTTGTTCACGAGCTCACGAACCTTATTTATTGTTTTTTTTTTTAATTTTTTTATATATTATTTTTTTATTTAAATAATGTATAATATTATAACATCTCACATAAATAAATTAAAATAAAATATAAATATTAAAAAATATATATAATTACAATTATTCTTTATTTTATAATCTTTTAAAATCATTTTTAATAATAATAAAATAATAATTAAAAATATATTTATTAAAAAAATAACAAAATGAGCTTGAACTCGAGGTCGAGCAAAAAAAGAAGGAACTCGCCGAGCTCGAGCTCGACAAAGTAGACTCGAGCTCGAGCTCGAGCTACCAAAATAATAATTCAACGGTTCATGCTGTCTTTGTTTCAACAGATTTCTCGTAGCTTGAACATTATGCATTTCCAGGTACTTAATAGATGTTTTTACCCTTTCAAGTGTTTTTGATTTACTACTATGTCCTTGATAATGGACCTTAATATTTCCCGTGCATTGTGCGTTTTGATTGATCCGCTATACTCGAAGAACGTTAAATATTGATTAAGAATGTTGGGGTCGACCTTTTATAGGGTATTTGGGATAAATAATGTCAGTCCGATAATTGTTCGGTTTATCCAATCTTGTGTCGGAGTTGAAATAATCACAGCAAACATTTCTTCCAAATTAATATTGATCGTATTACTATTTTAATCCATGGTAGTGTTGTCATTAAGGTGAGTAATAATTTGGGCAAAATTATGGTCACTCCATGAGGTAAGTTCAAATTACGAAAAAAATCCCTCATGTTTGGGTAATTACCATCATCCATCTTTCAACTATGAATCTTCTTCCACGTCAACTATTACAGTGTCAAATTTAGTGAAATCTTCTAGATTGTGTGGAATATTCTTCGGGTTGTACCTGTTTTACCCCAATCGAGCTCCACATTTTGAAACAAGATGATCATAAAATGTGTCTATTGGCTTGTAAATATCAGATTGTGGTACATCAGAAACTGCATTTTTGCACAATACGGGTACAAACAAGAGAACATTCCACGAAATGTAGAAGATTATGTTGAATTTGACACCATAATGGTGGACATGTAAGAAGATTCATAGTTGGGGGTGATTGTAATTACTCAAACTTGAGTTCTTTTTTCGTAATTTGACCTTACCATATGGTGTGGCCGTAATTTACCCTAATAATTTTGAACCATTTCTTGAAATGAGTTTGTGGCTTTTTCCTTTTATTACGAATTTTGTTTCCATTTTCGTGAACGAAGCATCTTGTAGTCGTCGTAGAATTAGTTTTGTTTGGTGAGGAAATAATACTTTTTTTATAAATGGTGAGCTCTCTATTATGGACAAATACTCGTCAAAAGTAAGTTCTTGCTCAAAGATAATTATCTTATATCCATATTTAATAGCTTTGATGTGTGTAAATATAACAACTTTAATGAAATCCTTAATTTCTCTACTCAATTACTAAGGCGGTGTTTACAAAAATTATCGTAAAAGTAAATATTGGTGATTCTAAGTAAAGTTTGAGATAATTACTTATTTTTAAAAGTTGCAGGTATTTGCAAATGTCTTGAAAATTTGAATTTAAGCAACTAATTTATAGTTTTCAACCATAAGCAACTATTTCGAAAGTGCTTTTAGACTAGAAAAGTTGCTGCATAAATGCTTTACTTTTGAGATTAAGATTATAGCTTAAAACAACTTATTTTAGAGAAGCAATAACAGAAGGTGTATTTGCAAACACTAAAAAAATAGATCATGTGCTAAAACAAAGCTTGTATGTGTGATATGTTACTTCAATATTTGTGAAACTCTTGTATGTAGAATCAATTTGTTTTTGTAGAATCATTTTGTGATATGCCGAAAATTCATATTTCCGCTTGCCAACATATATTTTAGGGAAAAGTTTAACTTACATTCTTGAATTATGAAATTTGTACCAAAAGTTCCCTTAAAGTATACTATATGTAACAAAATGGCCCTCCATTCTAAATCCGTTTGTGATATGATGGTGTACCACGTTGACTTTCTGAATTATTTTCATTTAACATTTTTACCCAAATTTTGCTACATCAATTTATAAAGATACAATATACTGCGAATTTTACATTTTAATGGTCCACACTAAAACCCACAAATTAAAAAAAAAAATTGAAAAAAAATAAATCCAAACACGATCAGTACATCTTCTTTTGTCAAGTCAGAGCCAGTTCTGACTATAGGTGTGAGAGGCAGTCGTCTTGGGCCTCTAATTTTTTTGAAAAAATTAGGGCCCCCAAATAATGTCTTGTACTCTTTATATATATACTAGTCACTGTATTAAATGATATCTTAAATATATAAATAATCCAACAACTTGAATAACCATAACTATATTACTTTTTATAGTTTTAAGTGTTTGTTGGAATTTTTTACACTTATTCTTGCATTTTATGTGAATGAAATGTTTTAGATCAATTATAATTAGTTAGATATTGAGTTCTTCAAAGCTTTATCTATTTCAAGGTTTTAAACTTTTTTTTTTCCAAAAATCTTTGCATTTTCTAATAATCGACAATGCCTATATTTAACTTAAAAGAGTTTTGGCAAGTTGAAATATAGTATAGGGTTAACTGCAAAAAATCCCCTAAACTTTGGACGTTTTTGCGTTTTACCCCTGAACGGAAAAAAGTTGCACGAACATACCTGAACTTGTTAAATTGTTGCACCGGTGATTAAAAAATCCATTTATAGCAAAATTTATGCCTGAACTGCACACGTGCAACTCACACATGAAAATGAAAGGGCAATTTCGTAGTTTCACAAGATTTTCAGATAAAAGAAAAAAAAAAGAAAAAAGAAAAAGAAAAAAGGAAAAAGAAAAAAAAAAAGGCTACCCTCACCCATCTTCTTCGTCTCCCTCCTGCTGCAAAACAGGGGATGGAAGATTTTCACACCACCGCCACCACCACCACCTTCTCTCTCCACCGCCGCACCACCACCTGAAATTATCATATCAAATTACTGCTCCGTCTTCTTCCTCTCTCCCGCGCCGCATCACCACCACCACATCTGCTCCGCCGCCGCACCACCACCAAATCTGCCACCAACATCGCCACCTATTCTAACGCCTAAGCCTCCACCAACTCCACCTTCAATTCCTCCACTGTCATCTCCAACTCCACCACCAATTCCTCCACCAACACCCCTTCCAAATTTCCAATTTCTCCGCCTATACTCAACAACCCCTCGCGACGCCGCCGCGACCAATTTCTTTTCTAAAACAACCACCACCACCAAATTTGCCGCCGGGCAGATTTAAGAGTACAAATCCCCTCACATTCAATTAGTGAATTTGGAAAGAATCACCGCCGGATTATGTGAGGCTAGGCATCACCGCCAATCGACGGCGATATGGATGAGAGGTTTATGTCCTCTACTTCCGGTGGGCCGTGAAGCACAAGTGGCGGAGGGCTGCGAAGCAGAGTTAGCAAGAGGGTCGCGAAGCAGGCAACCGGCGAATTACAGGCGGCGGGCGGCGGGCGGCGGACGGCGGAGGAAGGATTTTTTCATGTTTCTTTTTCTTTTTCTTTTTCTGTTGGTATAATATGATACAGGAGGGGATTTTTTAATATTTCTTTTTCTTTTTTTTTCCTTTTTTGAAATTTATTATATTTATTAAAAAAAGAAAGAAAATAGGTGTATGAGTAAAAGACCAATTTATCCCAGCTCAAATCATGTGCTTCTCACGTGTTGTAGATTCCGGTCTCTTTTTGCTAAAAATGGACAATTTCTACTCCGGTGCTACAAATTAGTAAGTTCAGGTATGTCCGTGCAACTTTTTTCCGTTCAGGGGGTAAAACGCAAAAACGTCCAAAGTTTAGGGGATTTTTTGCAGTTAACCCGTTAGTATATTTGATCTTGTTATATTTAAACAAATGTTACATATATTTTCTTGCATGTTCAATAATATTTCTATAACTATTTGTCCACCCCGAACCCCGTCAACTTTTGATTCATCTTAACTTCGTTAATATTTTAGTCATGTTTTCTCAAAACTTATTAACTACTAATCAAAAAAATCTTGTCGAGTCGTGCTCGTTAGAATGAATTAATGTGCACATTATACGGTACAAAATATAGCCCCATTTTTTAAAATTCTTAAAATTCGCCTTGGGTCCCTAATTTATCGGGAACGCCCCTGTGTGATGCAATCATTTTAACCATTTTCTTTACGATGAGTCCAGCTCAGACGATCCGTTCCCCGGCTCATCCCAACTCCGCCGCATCGCCGCCGTGTCGAAGGCAACCAAACCCTACAAAAATTTCTCTTTATCCCGAGGGTGGAATTGACGGGAAAGGTGAAATATAATTGAGGGCAAAAGAGGAAGAAGAATTGGAGCAAGATTCAACTCAAAACTCCAATCCAACTTAAAAAATAAATAAATAATAAGAAAAGTAGAGTTATTAGCACAAACCCTCTATGTAATCTCTAATTGTCGAACAATCCATACGTTAAAAAAAATAGTAATAATCCTCTTATTTTATGTTTTACAAAGCACACAACTCGTTACATTATAATTGGTTTTTCACTTAAATACAAGGACAAAATTACCCCTAATATTTAAAAAAAAAAATCAATTTAAATAAACAAAATGATTTTTTTATATATTAAATATAAAAGAAAATTATGAAACTTTTATTTTGGGTCTTACAAAAATTATGGGGTGAAATTATAGTTTTCTATTTAATGTTTTAAAGGGTAATTTGGTCTTTTCAAGTCAAACAATACCCCAAGTCGCGAAATCCGCACGTGCAACACACATCATTCAACTCGTAGGGGCCTTATTGGCTTTGCCTAATTTTTATAAGGGGGGTTTTGCTAATATATTTAACACTGAGGAATTTTTTACAATTAGAGATTACAAAGGGTGATTCTTGCAAACACCCAAGAAAAATAATACAATATGATAAGAAGCATATTTGATCTTTAACAATACCTTAAAATAAGAGCAATTAAATAGAACCAACGAGACTCATTAATTTATAAAACACAAAACAGTAAAACCTAGACACACCTTACCTAAACATGAAAAGAAAAAAAAAAAAAAAAAAGCAGAATTTTATTATTATAAATAAATAAAAGCTAGGATGAAATTAAATTATTACTTAGGCAACATAAGAAAGAAAAGAGGATGATGGGGTGAACCAGGTAGGTGCAGGGTTCATCCTTCTAGCACTTTCGAGATCGCGAGGATAGTAGCACGGCGAGAAAGTCGAGTTTTCGTAATTAAATATCCCGATATCGTGGCCGCCGCACGTCGCTTTCTTTTTACTCCAAGGCCGTGGAGTTAGTTGATGCGAGTCCGTGAAATAGATCGAATTGGGCTCGACGCAACCTTTACTATCATCGTCATCCGTCACGACGACGAATCCATGGCTTTTCGCACCGATGAAGAACGACATACCGTCCAAGCTACCGTCCATGCGCCTCAGCTCTCTCTTCTCTCCATCGTCGCCACCGGGAATAACAACTATCTCGTCGACAACGAAACCGACGGTCTGGTACGGAAAACTATAGTCGTGGTGACCGTTCGGGCCCCGGTGTATCTTAACACGGCGCGACACGACAAAGAGCCGATCCGACCGCTCGGCGAAGACGAGGTATTTGAATAACTCGAACGACGACGATTTGAGCCTATCCGCGTTTCCCTTGCCGCAACGAGGGCAGCGGTTATCCGCCGCAGCGAAGAGCGGCATGTCATGGTTCAACAACTTCCAGTTCATTATCGGAGAGCTCGGGTCCCGCAGATCCCAGCTCTCGAAGTCGCTGCATACGGTCATGCAGAACAACGATTGCTTCGTGTGCGAATACACGATGTCCTGGTACATCCACGGAATCGTGCGTTCGTCGTCGTGGTAGAGATCGCCCAACGGAGTCCACTCCTTACTGTGTCCGGGGACGCAGTAGGCCAGCCTATGTTCGTTGCCGAAAAACATAACGGCGCGGCATTTGGCGTCGTCGTCTTCGTCCGGAGGGCACGAGAGGATGAGCTTCACCGGAGGGCATTTCCGGGATTTGTGTTTCGGGATGGATAGGGTTTCGAGTGGCGGGAGATCTACGTGGCGGTGAGTGAGGGGATTGTAGAGGAGCATGTCGACACCGCGCTGATCGCGCATGCGCCGCCACTTGTACAAACTGCGCCGCCACTTCATTAGAGCTAGCCAACCGTGCGAAGATCCGAACACCATCCCGTCTTTCCCTCGTTTCTTGTCGACGCTTACGACTTGCTTATCGGCCAGGTTGTAGAAGTTGTACACCATGTTGTCGAGGCCGTGTTCTTCGAAGCCGCCGTCTTCGATCATCATCCATGGCGCGGGCGGCGTAGACGACGACGACGATGATATTTTTCCGACGGCTGCTTCGGTGCTTACTCGCCGAGCGCAAATCCGATTACAACAAGATCTGGCGGCGGCGGTGGCGGGATAAATCGAGCGGCGGAGTATCAAAGACCCCATTTTTTGTGTACTGCTAATGAAAGACTTGTTGCACAAGAAACAAGAGGAGGAGTGGTTTAAATAAAGAGTTTGTAAAACATGACACGTACGAGAAAAAGGGAAGGTAGGGTTTTCTTGTTAAGAGAGAGAAGGTAGGGTTTGGAATTGTGCATTTAACTATTTTTCTTAGGTTAACTGGGCCTTAATTTATTTAATCCGTATGTAATTTAACCATTTTTAAATTGGAAAAAAATGATTATTTAAATAAAGTACAATAACAATTAGAATAATAAAATATTATATTTATTTAATCCGTATGTAATTTAACCAATTTAAAATTGGAAAAAAAAATGATTATTTAAATAAAGTACAATAACAATTAGAATAATAAAATATTACAGCATTATAATGAATTTATTAGCTAGTAATATTTAAATTACAGTATTGATACTAATCTGATAATATAAACTCACTTTGCAAAAGATTGTATAAACTTAATTGTGATAAAATAAAATTGATCGTTAAATAAATGAAGCAATTAATAGAGCAATAATTTAGAGAAACAAAATAAAACGAAAGAAACTTGTAACTATGATCAGGGATGTATGGTTGAAAAATAAGAGATTGATGTTGAAAAGATCCTCCGCGGGTTGGTTTGAATTTTATACTTTTTATAATTAGAAATTAGTAGAGAAAAAAATTATAAAATTCAAAAATGCAATTACAGTTGCTTAGGATAATCCAATGTTTTTTTCTTTTATATATAAAAATATTTTATTCCCATTGCACCCATTTATCATCCATCTCTTTAACTTTATTGTTTTACATAAACTTCATACATTTCGCTCTTATATTTAAATTAATTACGTCTAGGGTTGAATTTCAAAATTTAACCTAGGTATTTTAGCTTTTTTGGAATTAAATTGCCGAAAGCACTAAACTCAAAATTTGTCCATGGATTTGTAGCAAAATTGAAAAAAGATGTTTACACTTAGCGTGACGAGTTTTTGGGTGATTTTGGTCAGTTAAAAACATAAAAAATGGTGGAAATTCGACCCAAAAAAGCTTCATAAATTCAAAAAAAACAAGCATTTATTTATACACACTAGTCTGAGTTATGCTAAAATTTGATAAACTTGTGTTTTGATGATTAATAAATGCGATATTCTGACCAACCAAAGTTTTGAAAGAAAAAAAAAATGGAATTGGTGCTAGATTTTAATTTATTGAATCAAATGTTTAGCAAGATAATTACTTAAGTTTTTTTATGGACATCTAATTAGTATACAAATGAAAAGTTTTTTAGTGAAAAAATGTACTAATGTAACAGTCAAATCAATCATATATAAATGAAAGATAAGTTTAAAAACAAATTCCAACATCAATTGTCAAATCTCAAAAGTGGAACATACCTATTTTCGTTTTAGGTTTTTTTTTTCTTTTTTTTTAATGAATAAGTTTCGACAAATTATATTTATTATTCTAGAATCATGTGTTATATTTTTTTATTAATAAACACAACCGTTTAAAATGTATTATATGTAAGTGCAAATTTAATATTTAAGACAAAATTACCCCAACCTCTTTAAACTCATTTTTTAATTGTAACCATAATTTAATTCTAATTTCATTCATTTAGACTACAAAAATTAAATTGTAACCACAAAAATTAAATTTTGAACTTTCTTTCAAACTTTTATTATTTTGATTTTTTTTATGCATCCGATTTTTGTTGTTACTTTGTTTTTCTACCATCGCTGACCGACGGTCAACGCCGGTGTTATCCCTCTCTCTCTCTCTCTCCACTGAATTTTACCAATATATTATTGTGGTTATCTGGTTGATGATAAAATTACTGTCAACCAATCAATATTGTATTTTTCGTTTTTTTTTATTTTGTTTGATTTGTTGACAACTCAACGTGTTAATATTATGGTCAACTATTGTAATATTACTATGGTTGATAGTAGAATTATTATAAACACAACAATATTACTGTCAACCACATCAATATTATTTTTTTTGCATTTTTTATTTTGTTTGATTTGTTGACGGGTCAACATAATAATATTGTTATCTACTATTGTATCATTACTGTGGTTCACAGTCATATTACTGTCGACCTCACTAATATTATCGTGGTTGACAACAATATCACTGTCAACCACAACGATATTAATTTTTTTGAGTTTTCATTGTGTTTACCTTTATTGATCGATCAATATAGTAATATTATTGTATTACCAATAAATTTATTATGTAACATAGTGATTTTATTGCATTAATATTATTGTGCTAGGTAGTAATATAGTTAATATTACTATCAATCACAATAATATTGCTATTTTTACTTGGGTCAAAAAAAAATTTGAAAAAAAAAAATTTACACCGAAAATTGACGGTGAACGATAGTTGACCGGCGGTCAACAACGCGTGATTAAAATTGGAGTTAAAACTGGATTAAGGGTCAAAATTGAATATTTGATAAAATTGGGATCAAATTAAGGTTTAATAGTTGATGCATATTTAAATGTAAGAGGGTATTTTAAGCATTTACCTACCTCTTAACTTTGTTAGAATGTCTTTTTTTACAAAAGAGTTTTAAGATTTAATCTATATATGAATAAGTAGCACATGATAGGCTTATTGGCTATGATGCATGGAAACTTCAACCCACACACGTTTCTACGTTTCGAAACCCGAAACACCATGATATCTGGCGGAAACGTTTCGGGGCCGTTTTCATAAATATTAAAAAGTTTCGAGGACATTTCTGATAATAATGAAAAACTGAAAACGCGTTTCCAAACAAAATAAATCCAAATTTCATTTTAAATAAAAACTTCGAATTGCATACGCATAAAAAAAATCTTAAATCATATGTCTCATTTTCACTTCTAGTGGTGTTTTAATAATTTTGTAGATGTTAATTCCATATTAAAATAAATTTATATGCCCCAAATGTAATTTGTGGAATGATATTAAACATTATAATATTTTTTACAAATTATGAATGTACCCCTATATTTTTATTATTTATGCATTTTCCCCACTTTCCCCACTTTCCCGTATCCAATTATTTGGAAAACGGAATTTTCCTGTATCCGTTTCCTTATTTTCCCATATCCCTGCTACATAGCTTGTCGGTAATAAATAGCCCCTTTCACTTTAGGAAGAAAGTGAGAAGAGTTTGAAAATCGGGCAAAACATAGTCGATGTCTCCGAAAAAAAGAAGAATTACCAATATTTATTTCTAACAAGTAGGAAAATAATGTAGACAATATGATTCAATCATAAACCTATTGCTCTGACAAGGATTGGTTATTAGTTATTACAATTATCAAGTTATCTACTATACAACAAACAATTTTTTTATTTCAAATTACAATATATATAAAAATAAGAAAATAGTACGAAAAACAATATTATATATCAAAAAATACATAAAAAAAGAAGAGAAATTCCGCGTTCAAATATAGACCACCATGGCTGCTTTGACTTTGACCTGTCTGTACCAGCTAAGACTGACGATGTGGAAATTTTTTAATTTTTATTTTTATGCAAACTGAAAAATTCCAGGCTACAAAAAATAATCGAAAAAGAAAGAAAATAGAAGAGAGAGAAAGAAGAGAGAGAAAGTGCAAGAACGACGAAAATCGTTGTTCCTCTCACATCTGATAATCAATCCCTTTGTAACTCTCAACTATTCTCTAGGGTAAGCTTTTTTTTATACCCATTTCTTTCTTGTTGCATAAATCTTCTTTGTTTCATCATCCTCTTCCTAATTTGTAATAATTGAAGTTTCCGCCGCCGCCTCCGCCTCCGCCGCCGCCGCCGCCTGTTCATGACTGCGGTTCTTCAAGGCCGAACTGGGTTTTGATAAATACGGCGTCGTTTTGCCAGTTTAAGTCAAAAGATTCGAACTTTATGCTTTTGGTCTTGGTGAAAAGTGGGGGAGATTTTGACGAGGGAGGAATATGGGTTTATTTTTGTTGATTTGGAGTTGCTTTATATGCTAATTTTTCCTTGATGCAAAAGGGATTCTTTTTCTTCACTCTATTTTAACAGATTTAGGGGCAAAAAAGGAAAAAAAAAAAGAAAAAAAAAACAATCTTGATTGGTCTTTCTGGAAAATTGAGTCCACATTTAGTGAATTGATGAGTCCAATCTTGCAAAAGATTGATTCTTTAGTATATTTATTTGTTTCTTAACCTTTTTTAGCATCTGAGTTTGAGGGTTTGTGTTTAGAGGAATAAATATTTGTGAAGATTTGGAAGCTGAAATTTGGGGGTTATAGTAGTAGTAAAAATCGAAATATGTTGAAACAAATACTCGGTAAGATCAAGCATTCGAAATCCGGTGGAGACCCGAATCCCTCCTCGAGTTCTCTAGCCACCTCAAAGAGAAGCGACGGGGCCCACTCGAGATTCAGTACTGTGGTCGATGATGCTGTTTCGGCTCCGTATTCCGGTTTAAGCCTCGACTCGGAAGACAAGTATCTTCGCGAGAAGAACTCGACGTGGAACGGAAACATAGTTTCTGCTTCGTACGATGCTTTACCGAGTTTTAAGGATGTCCCGATTTCCGAAAAGCAGCACTTGTTCATCAGGAAAGTGAAGATGTGCTGTGTGGTATTCGATTTCACGGACCCCACGAAGAACTTCAAAGAGAAAGACATCAAGAGGCAGACTTTATTGGAGCTAGTCGAGTACATAACTTCCGCGAACGGAAAATTTCCGGAAAATATGATGCAAGAAGTTGTTAAGATGGTGTCGGCGAATATCTTCAGAGAATTCATCCCTCAACCTAGAGAGAACAAGCTAATAAACGGGCTCGATTTGGAGGATGAAGAGCCTGCAATGGACCCCACGTGGCCCCACTTGCAAGCCGTGTATGAATTCTTGCTAAGGTTCGTCGCTTCGCCTGAAACCGACGCCAAAATCGCCAAACGGTACATCGACCACTCGTTTATTCTGAAATTGCTCGCTTTGTTCGATTCGGAAGATCCTAGAGAGAGGGAGTATTTGAAGACGATACTGCACCGTATATACGGGAAGTTCATGGTGCACAGGCCGTTCATAAGAAAAACGATCAATAATATATTCCATCAATTCATTTTCGAGACGGAGAAGCATAACGGAATCGCCGAGTTTCTTGAAGTGCTCGGGAGTATAATCAACGGGTATGCTCTGCCTTTGAAAGAAGAGCATAAGCTCTTTCTTGTTCGGATATTGATTCCTTTGCATAAGCCGAAGTGTTTGGCTACGTACCACCAGCAATTGTCGTACTGCATTACGCAGTATGTCGAGAAAGATTGCAAATTGGCCGATATTATTATTAGGGGACTGATTAAATATTGGCCGGTTACGAACAGTTCGAAGGAAGTTTTGTTTCTTAACGAGCTCGAGGAAGTTCTGGAAGCCACTCAGGGACCGGAGTTTCAACGGTGCATGGTGCCTTTGTTTCAGCAGATTTCTCGTAGCTTGAACAGTATGCATTTCCAGGTACTCAAAAGACGTTTTTACCCTTTTAAGTGCTTTTTATTTACTACTATGTCCTTGATAATGGACATTAATGTTCCCATGCATTGTGTATTTTGATTGATTCGCTAAAGTCGAAAAATGTTAAATATTGATAAACAATGTGAGCGTCGATCTTTTATAGGGTATTTGGGATAAAGAATGTGATTCCGATAATCATAATACTATTTTAATCTATGGGCAGTGTTATCGGTAAGATGAATGATAATTTTGTACTGTTTCTGGAAATGAGTTTGTGTTGTTAAGAAAAATCGTCGTCTCCTTTTATTATGGATTTTGTTTCGATTTCCGTGCATGGAGCATCGTGTAGTTGTCGTAGAATTAGTTTTGTTTGGGTGAGGAAGTAATAAATTTATATATTTTGCTTAGAATTGGCGTTTTCTATTATCGACCTACACGTGTCGAAAGTAATTTCTTGCACAAAAGCAACGATCACTCCAAATTTAATAGCTTTGATGTCGTGTAAATATCTGCCTCGTTACTTCGTGTTAATAGCCTTAATTTCGATAGATTTATTAAGCAACTTATTTCGATAGATAATTTAGATGTTGCAGTGTCTGCAGATAAACTTTGATTTTGATTTTTATTTTCCGAAATAATTTAAATGTCCTTATAAACTAAGATTTACATATAAAAATATTAAGGGCGCAAAGTTTTAATTCATTTTAAAAGTGCTTTTAGACTAGAAAAGCTGTTGCATAAATGCTAGCCTAAAACAATTTATTTGCAAACACTCAAAACTAGATTATGTGCTAAATAATCAAAGCTCGTAAACTTCTGTCAGAAGCTTCTGGAAAACATCACCTAACTATTGACAAGGCTTTGATCCGATTCTTATTAACTTTGGTCGTCTGAGTTGGGAAGTTGGAGAATATATAAATAGACTTGGTTAAAGAACCGAGGCTATATGTACGTAGGTTGACTTGAATTATCAACTTTCTTGTTGCTGTTTCTAATTTTGTGTTACTTACACGTGTCAAATTTGTTGTGTGGGCTATCTTTTTGAGTAATCGAGAACTAGCTTTCTTCTTTGATCAGCTAATTTCACAACGTTTTATAGGGTTTCACCTAGGGGTGAAAATTGGAATGGACTTTCCGAATTTCGCCAATTTTCCGATCCTAATAATTCCCATAATGGAACAAATATTTTTCATTATGATTTCCGATTTTTTTCAATTTTAGTTATTTGAACGGAATTGGAATGTAAATCATATTTCCATTTCCATTCCGATTTATGTTTTTCCGAAAATTATACTTATATATCATTTTCTTTTTTGTATTTTATATATACAAAAAATTTGGAAGTTCCAAATTCCGCAGATTCCGATCCGAAAATTTTGGATTTTGGAACAAGTTTTTTTCATTCCAATTTCTGAAATCCCGATTTCCAAATTTTCCGATTTCTTTTTTGGGAACCGAACTAGAATTAGTTTTTTCGCTTCCAAAAAAAAAATGTAATTTTTCCGAAAACGCTAATTCCGATACGATCCGTCTCGATTTACACCCCTAGTTTCAGCAAACACGTTTCAACTTTTAAATATTTGGCGATCGGTATTTATTACAAGATAATCATACAAGTCATTTTGGTTACTTTTTGCATTCTCAATTTCATATCCTATTCGATTTTTCTTTCCTAATTAGATTATGACATTTTATTTCGTTAATACGTGGGTTCAACTCTTGTTAAGTCACTTTTAGATTGTTTGAAATAATTGCGAATTTTATTTTATTTTGAATAAATACAGGTGGCGGAGAGGGCTTTATTCCTGTGGAACAACGAGCACATAGAGAACCTGATAAAGCAGAATCGAAAGGTAATCCTGCCAATAATATTCCCAGCCATAGAGAGAAACGCGAAGCACTGGAACCAAGCGGTGCACAGTTTGAGCCTCAATGTACGCAAGATATTTTACGATCTTGACCCCGATCTATTCAAAGCTTGCCAGCTCAAATTTCAAGAAGACGAAGCAAAGGAAGACGAGATCAAACAGAGACGGGAGACCATCTGGAAACGTCTAGAAGAACTTGCTGCCAAAACAAGCAACAACTAAACGAAAAAAAAAGTTATTTATTCGTTTCTTTAAGACATGCCAATGTTTTGCGTATGAGCAGTTTTTCGAGGATATATTTTTTATTTTATTTTATTTTATTTTAATTTGATTTATAGTGTGTGGGGTTTTATCTAAATAATAAGCTGACTGATTTTTTTTTATTCTATTTTATTTTTTTGACTTGTGGAGTGAAAATGTGAAATGTCTGTATAATGTACAAGTAGAAAACAGTTACATTACATAGCTACTGCTGCTGTCAAATATTAGTTTTTCTTGTGAAGTTTTGCTTTAAATTTGGCGCCTTATATATATATATATTTTTGATTTTGCCGATTTTTTTGTTTTTTTTAAGGATTTCGATTTTGGTTAACGGGGTTTTGCTAGGGAGAGCTGAATAATATGTTATATTGTTGTGATGATTCCGATTCCGATAAGAAAAGGTTAACGGGATTTTGCTACGGAGAACTGAATATGAATATGTTATATTGTTGTGATGATTCCGATTCCGATAAAAAAAGTGGAAGAATGAATTTGCAAAGATTGGAATGAAGGGTTTTATTCTAAAATCGGAATTTTTTTCATTGAAATCGGCGAAAATTTACAATTCTATTTTTTATGGGTAAATTACAACTACCTCCCTAATGTAAAATCTAATTACGAAAAAAAAAACCTTTTTTAAAAACAAAGTTTACATCCAGCCCCCTGCAGTTTGTAAATTTCTTACATCCCCTCCCTTACAAAAGGGTGTTAACGTAAGAAACCTACAAATTGCAAGGGGGAATATAATTATGAAAAAATAAGGGGGTTTTCGTAAACACACCTTACCTCGGGTCATTGTAATTTAACCTTTTTTTATTCACATATATAAGTGCAACTTTTGAATTTTTTTAGCAAAGAAGAGAGGCAAAGAATTTTGGTCATGTGTGACATACAAGATTATAATAAAACATTAAAAGTTAGTAGAATTGGTGGATTGGATAGAAAATAGCAAGTAAACAACTTCAATTGAGACTTTTGGGAATTGTAAATTATATTTAAAGACTTATAGAAACTCCACTATAACATTATCATGATATTGTATCATGAGATAAAATTGATATCTAGTTATTGGCTATGATGATAAATACTCTCATTTTTAAATTAGTATTTGTTTTAAAAAAAAAATCTATAAAATTTTAATTCCCCGTTATATTTAAAAAAAAAAAATAAAAAAAAATCAATTAGATATATTTCTAAATTAGATATTTTACTGATTATGTTAAATTTTTTGATTGTTTATAATTGTTTAAGGGGTAAACAAAAGAGGTTATTTCGTAACTAACTGTAGCTCATAGTTCAGCTAGTGTTCGTAATTTTCCTAAAATATATAATGTTGCCAATATTTTGAAAATGCCTTTCACACAAAATAGTAATCATAAATGGGGATTGTAATACGAATCGGGCATATTACTAGGTTGCGGCGGGATTTTAGAAAAAATTCTCCACTTTCAATTTCTGAAATTTTGAGACTTTGAAACTCATTTCGATAATATTCGAAGAACAACAACAATCATCTGGTATTTATGTTACAATTTTGAAGTAAAAATAAGTGGTTCGATTTTTTGTTTTTCCGAAAAGTTATGTATTTCGTGTTGTTGAACACAAAACTTGTTCCAAAGTTTCGTGCTCAACAACACGAAAAAAATAATCATAGCTTCGTGCTATAGAGTACCAACCTTTTGATTTTTTTTTTATTTTATTTTTTTGTATTTTGATAGTTTCGTACATGAGAGCACGAAATCAATTCAAAAATCGGAATACATGATAGTTTCGTGCTTAGGAGTTCGAAGTTAGAAGGAGGGTTTCGTGCTCTAAAAAAGCATGAAACGTTCAAATTTTTTAATGTTTCGTGTCCTCGAGCACGAATCTTCCGAGTGTGCGTTTTGTTTTCGAACTCCTAACCCCTAAACCTTAATCTTAAACCTATATTTGTTAACTAAAACATAAATAAATTGATTGAAACGAACTAAGTTAGTAAAAGTTTCCGCAAATCAAAAGTTGTACGCATCAGATTGAATGTTGTGGGGTTGGATGATTTTCAAATGTTTAAGAAAATTTTAAATTTTAAAACGATGGAAATCCAGTTGCTACGAGTAAAAGCCCCGCTGCAAATAGTATTTCCGATGTGTGCAACTCTTTGTTTCGTGGAGTACTTTAAAACTTATCAATTTTCTAATTTGATTTTTTCTTGTTATCTAAATTTAAAATTATGAATTATTTGCCACCTCATAATCCCTGTAATGGCAGCCAAAAGTCCAGCTTGGCAACCTCTGTCACATATATATATAAATATTATATATATATATATATATATATATATATATATATATATATATATATTGTTAATATTTAATTTAGATTTCCATTCAAAGTCTTGAAAATTCTGTTTCCAGAAGCTCTCATCACGAATTGAAACTTGAATCAATCTCCTCTCTCTCTCTCTCTCTCTCTTCTCTCTCTCTCTTCATCCATGTAAAAATTCAAAGCTTTGAATTTATACATTTACACGCAGAGATATATATACATATATATTCTTTGATATATGTAATATATATAAATATCTGCGTGTGAATCGATAATGCCTAGCGTAACAGTGAAATTGTACAGCGTCTTGTCCAAATTCTTCCTCAAACGCAAGTTGCAGACCTTGATCGAATCCCCTACCCACAACCCTAACGGAATCGTCTCCCGCCCCGATGAGACCATCGCCGCCGCTAATCCCAGCTTCTCCGACGACGGCGTCGCCACCAAGGACCTCCACATCGACCCCTTGACCTCCCTCTCGCTGCGAATTTTCCTCCCCGATTCCGCAATCGTTTCCCCCAAATCGATCCCGGATCTGAGGGTTAGGGTTCCCTCCAGCAGGAGTTTGAAGAAGGTTTCCGACAGCGGCGTTGTTTACGGCGGGTATTCGCCGGAGAAGAGCGGCCGTAATTGCCGTAAGCTTCCGATTATTCTGCAGTTTCACGGCGGAGGGTGGGTGACCGGCGGAAGCGACACCGTGGCGAACGATGTGTTCTGCAGGAGGCTGGCGAAATTGTGCGATGCGGTGGTGGTGGCGGTGGGGTATAGGTTGGCGCCGGAAAGTAGGTTTCCGGCTGCGTTTGACGATGGGGTTAAAGTATTGAATTGGTTGGCGAAGCAGGCGAATTTGGCGGAGTGCGATCGGTCATTTGGGAATCGGATGGTCGGAGGTGGAGGTCGAGGTGGAGGTGGTGTTATAGGCGGCGGAGGAGGAGGAGATGGCCGGAGGCGGCAGATTGTCGACGGGTTTGGGGCATCGATGTTTGAGCCATGGTTGGCTGCTCATGCAGATCCATCTAGGTATATTCCTTTTTTCATCTCTAAGCTAACTATGCTGCTTTTATCAAGCACCATGAAAAATGATCATGGAATTTCTGTATGCATATATATATACATATATATATATATATATATATATATATATATGCTTTTTCTAGTGTTGCTATGGTAAATGTCGTTTCAGTATTATTTTTAATAATACTGTTCCGAATTTAAGTGTGATTTTGACCATTTCGGAGACTGAATTAGGCAAAACTCAAAACTACTAAATTTGTAGTTCTTTGAGTTAACTTTTTAACCTCTCTTGAATCACCAAAATTGGATGTCGTGTGAGAAATATATGCACGAATCAGTGAACATTGCGTACAATATTGCTGTTTTGAGTTATCTAAAATTCAAAATGTAACTCCATTCATGCATAACCTTGTCACTCGACATTCAATCTACGTGATTCAAGTTGGATTAGAAAGCTAGCTTAGAGGACTATAGTTTTCCGTGTTTGAATTTAGCCAAAATCAGTCTAGAAAAAGCGTCAAAATCACGTTCGAAGTCAAAATGGTATCAGTAAAGTTGAAACGACATTTCACATTTCAGTATTAGAAACCTAATGCGGTTCTTGTATATGTTATTGGCTTCATCGTTTTTATATCTATGTAATTGCTCGTCTATTCGTTTCGCCCCTCTTCACCCATCTTTGTTATATGCTCAAAGCCATCAAAATCTTGATTCTTGACCATCAATCTACTAAATTGAAATAAGAAATTTCCGGTACAATTTGTTACAATTTTTTTAAAAGAAGCTGATCTTGGCGAAAACCCTTAAAACAGGTGTGTTCTTCTCGGGGTAAGCTGCGGCGCAAATATAGCAAACTACGTCGCAAAATATTCCGTAAAAGCAGGGAAGCTTCTCGACCCTATAAGAGTGGTTGCACAAGTTCTCATGTACCCTTTCTTCATCGGAACCACTCCTACACCTTCCGAAGTCAAGCTCTGCAATTCCTACCTCTACGACAAATCAATGTCGCTTCTCGCATGGAAGCTTTTCTTACCCGGAGAAGACTTCAATTTGGATCATCCAGCTTGTAACCCTCTCAACTCGGGCAGAGAAGTGCCCTTAAAGTACACCCCGCCTACACTGACAATTGTGGCGGAGCACGATTGGATGAGGGACCGGGCGATTGCCTACTCGGAGGAGCTTCGTAAGGTTAACGTGGACGCCCCTGTTCTTGATTACAAAGACGCTATTCACGAGTTTGCCACTCTCGATGTTCTGCTCAAGACCCCACAAGCGCAGGCCTGCGCGGAAGACATTTGTATATGGATGAAGAAGTATATATCTCTTAGAGGGCACGAGTTTTCGTACTGAACGAATCGAACCCCGTTTCGCTTTCTATGAAGGAGAGGATTGAGAAGTTAGTGGAGAGAGACACAGCTCTTGTTGTATAGATTTCGAGGTAGTTTGTTTATTCCTTTTTCTCCCCCCCTCTATATGCAATTCTTTCATGTATATTTTTTTTGTAGTTGGTTCGAGTTTGAAGGTAATTAGTGATGAGGGATCATTTTCTTTTCTTCTTTACAATCCATTCATTTTTTTAATGAGTAAATGTGTGTTTGATTTTTTGTAAGAATGATAACCTGTAGTAAAATTGAGATGGATCCTGTCGATTCATTTGCATATGTTTGCTACATTTTAAGATGTATACAAGAATATGTGGGAGCGCCCGCATGGGTGTAGCTCAACTGGTTCCGGAGGTGGTAAGTTGGTGCAAGGTCCTAGGATCAAATCCTGGCAGCCGCAGTGTGGGAATTTCAACTCCAAATGAGGGTTGGTTCCTTGTGGGCACCAGGTCCGGGTCCGCTACCTTAACGGGCCGTTGAGTTACCATGATTTACATCCTCCATCAATCCTTGTCGGGCCAAGGGATGGTGAGTTACCATGATTTACATCCTCCATCAATCCTTGTCGGGCCAAGGGATGGGAGCCCCTAGGGCGAGGGATTCGCCTTTTATGGTGCAAGAATATGTTACTCTTCAATTACTACTTTTCTTAGAAATTGTCAAGGGGACCAAAATGCCACCCCTTGATGTAAGATTCAATTACGAAAAAACCCTTTACGTTTGGATAATTACGATTATCCATCAACTATGAATCTTTTTACATTTCCATCCTGGCAGTATTAAATTTAGTAGAATTTCTTAAATTGTGTGAAATATTCTCAATTTTGTACCAGTTTTATCCCATTCGAACTCCACATTTTGAAGCAAGATGATCATAATATGTGTTTTTTGGCTTGTATATATCATATTGTGGTGCATCAAAAACAATATTTTTACACAAAAAAAATATAAACTAGAGCACATTCCACAAAATCTAGAAAATTATGTTGAATTTGACACCATAAGAGTAAACATGTAAGAAGATCAATAGTCGAAAGAAATAGTTGTAATTCCCAAACAAGATTGGTTTTTATTTCTCGCACCTTAACCCTAAGAAAGGTGTGACCGCAATTTACCTTAAAAATTAAAAAAAATCCCCAATTTCCAATGGTTCATCATTATCCAAAATTCCAATTAATTATAGCCAGAAGAAAACCCACAAACAAATAAAAACGAAGAAAAGGAAAGGAGAGTAGTGAAAATGAAAATTTGTGGATAAGGCTTTATCCCCGGCCCCGTAGGCACAATAGCAAACACAATCAAGAATCTTGAAAATAAAAATTGGAACTTTACACAACACTATACTCTCTCCCTCTCTCCCTCTCTCTCTCTCTGCAGAGATTAATTGGTTGAGCTAATCGGTAGTTATGGAGGTGGGGATGTCTTTGAATCAACTGGTGAGACTGCCCTTATCGTCAAAAAATGGTGGAAGAAGAACGCACGAAGATTATTCTCTCATCAGACACTCTCTCTTCTCCACTAAGACAACAACATCAGCTGCCCGGAAATCAATATTCGGGCAGAATCAAGGCAAGTCTGTTCTTGTAGTTGAAGCAAAGGGCAAGAAAGGAATGGCCGAAAGACAGTACCAGAGGAAAGCCCCTCCTCCTCTCCCCAAACTCGATGATGACGGCAACCCCAAATTCGTTATCTTCATTCGTATGGCTAACGTGCGCTCTCTCTCTCTCTCTCTCTCTCTCTCTCTCTCTCTCTCTCACACACACACACACACACAAACACACACACACAGTGTTGTTTTTACTGGGTTTTTGAAAAGTTTGGTTCTTGATTGGTTGATTGGTGATTTCAGGTATACCTATGGTACCCATTGAACATAGTGACAGGTGGCACTACGGCGAAAATCATGCTTGCTGCAAAGGACAACTTTCTTGGCAAATATATCTACAAAGATACTCTAGCTAGAAATCTTGCATCTGTTATATACAGGGTGAGTTTCTTTAATTTCCCTACTTAATTTTTATTTATAATTATGTTGCAGATTATCGAAACTTAGGGTTCGAATTTTAGATCTATTTGTGGCTGTGAATTGAAATTTGAAAGCAATTAAGTATACTTAATTTCACAATCTTGAAAACGAAAACAGGACGAAAAGGAGATACAGAAGATGGCCGTGAAAACGTTTCGTGTACTGCGGTCCGCTACGGAGTTCCGATACGGCTACAAGATTGTCGTAATGTTTTCTAAATCTCTAATCGGCAGTGGGTTTTGGGTTTTCGAATTCTTGATAATGCTCGTTTTGATTTTTTCGTGTTGTAGTAATATTTTTTCGGCTGCTAAAATGCAGGAAAACAACAATGTAAGGGCTGCTCTAGCTGCAAATGATGTTATCGAGGTATTAATCTTCACTTATCGACCTTTTTCGTATTTACTTCTTTGCTCGTTTATCATCAATTTCAAGTTTCAAGATTCGATTTTTACTCTATCTTCTTGAAATCCGATATGGAGAGAGAGAGCTAACGATTGACCCTATTATTGTTATGTGTGCCCTTTCGGATTTGTTCGTAGTTAACTTTTTACATGTATGAATTCTCCGATTTTTTTTTTTTTTTTAAATTTACCGTTGCTTTTATGACTTATACAGTTCAAATGAGAATACGATCGAAAAATGATGATTCCATGCTAATTGCTAACGTATCGAGTTTTATTCCCGTGCAAAAATCTTCAGCTTCCGACACAGGATAAGCTGAAAACAGTTGTCGATAAAGTGAAGGACTTCTTCGGAGATGCCAAAGAATCTTTTGGGAAGATGACATTCTTGAACGCCGAACCAGAATCTTCAGACGAAGACTCCAAACAAGATTCCAACGAAAAATCCACGTGAGTAACCACACAATTCTTAATAGTCGTTTCTTGTCTTTTAAAGCTCGCTACTAAACATAAAACGGAAAAAATGGTGACTAGGGTGAAAAGCTGAAGCTGAAGAAAGAAATAAGCTGGACAAGGATAAAGAATTTTACGAGCCGAGGACAATATAATTTACAACCTGTCAAGAAAATCGCGTTTTTCAGTTTTGTACACTAAACATTTGTTCATAGTTTCTTACCATCATCAACAACGATTTCGTTTTTATTGCATCCTTTTCCTATTTTTTTCATCGTATCGTAGCTCAATTGTCTCGTTGAAACTTTCGTATATGTCGCCCGAATCTTTGAAAATTATATCATATTAAATATCAGTGTACTAATCATGAGTGATAAAATTAAATAATATAGAAGCGGTCGAT
The DNA here is from genome assembly GCF_000504015.1 of Erythranthe guttata. The sequence continues at coordinate 1,450,034 of NW_012194522.1, forward strand.
ATCATTTTTCAAAAAAAAAATCTTACGACGTGTTCTGAAATGAAAGCTTCGATTTCGTGGACATTATTCATAATTGTAATTTAATTAGGGCAAATTACCGCCACCCCCTTGAGTTATGCTCAAATTACAAAAAAACCCCTCATGTTTGGGTAATTACAGCCAACCCCATCAATTATGTATTATCTTACGAAAATACCCCTCCAAAGGTAAATTTAGGATGTTTAATCGTTAAAACCGAATCGAAATTTCGGTACGCCAACATTTCATACCGTTTACCGAATTAAATATACGATTTGGTTCGGTAAATAACCGAATTACATAAATTTTATGTAAAAATATTTAAAAGGAGGGGTGGTTGTAATTACCCAAACAAGATGGGTTTTTTCATAATTTAGCCATACTTCAGGTATTGGCCGTAATTCGCCCATTAAATTATGACTTTTTGAATAGTCAACCTCAAAATTATGCAGGTCAACTACTAGTGTCGGCATGTTTGGCCTAAACAAATGTTTAAGCTAATCATCCCATGATTATTTTGTTAATAAGAAACTTGTTCCTTTAATTTAAAAGTACTATGATTAGTTTTGCATTAACATTAAACATTATTGTATTAAACAAAACTATCTCATTGTATAATACATACGACCACTAGTTTTTCTACACACTCCCAAGTGTGTGTTATAATAAATATATAAATTCAAATTTCAACTATAAATATTCAAAACAAGTATATCAAGATTTGGTTCATGTAACATTTTGGGAGATGAATAAATCGTTGCCCTCCATGAATGAAACTGTACTTTATTGTTATTAATTAATTATTATTAGGGCAATTTACACCAAACCCCTGAGATAAGGTTAAATTACGAAAAAACCCTCTTGTTTGCATAATTACAGCCACCCACATCAACTATGTATTGTCTTATGAAAAAAACCCTTCTAGTTGGAAAATTTAGAGGTGTTCATTCGGTAAAATCATATCGAAATTTCGGTACGTCAAATCCGTTTATCGTACGATTTGGTAAAAAACTGAATTATCGAAATTTTATTAAAAATATTTAAAATTTTGTTTTTTTTTTATTTTTAATTAATTTTAGTTTAAATAAATTAATAACTGAATATCGAACCGAATTGCCGGTTCAGTAATCGGCATGTATCGAATTTTCGTTCGGTTCAATTGGTTTACCAACCAGATGAAGACCCCTATGTAAATTTGACAACGTAAGGATGAATGTGTAAGGAAATACGTAGTTGAAGGAGGTGGGTGTAATTATGCAAACAAGAGGGATATTTTTTGTAATTTGACCTTACTTTAGGGGTTCACCGTAATTTACCCTTAATTATTTATTTATTCATTTTTGTTTAATGCAGAATTTTAATTGGAGTAAAGAACAATATAATGTCGGTGTAATAAAACTAGCTATGTCAACGACAAGGACTCACGTCGATTATCTCTTTTTTTTTTTTTTTTTTTTAATTATTATTTCGTAATAATTTAAATGATTAGAGACAAATTTGAACTTGTTTATGAAGACTTGAACCTTCTAGCATCACATAATATGATTTTTTTTAATTTTTTTTAATTTTTTATTTATTTTTTATTTTTTTAATCATTTTTTGGGTACTTTGTTATGGCAAAATATAGGATAAGTAACATGCATTTTTTAAAAAAAAATTGGGTGTAGTTACTGTTAACCGCAAATTTTTCCATTTGCAAAATATATAAATACAAGATAAGAAAAATATAGGAAACAAATAAATTTATTATCAAACGAAAGCGGATTACAATCTCCGTGAATTCTCCTGATTCTTCTATTATATTTTAATTTTGATTCAAGGGCTTAAAAGTTTGTTCTTGAATCGAGCGAATGATTTCCTATCGCGAACACCTCGAATTCGAATATGTTATGAATTCGAGGTGGAGGCTCGAGACGTGTATGTGTCTGTGTGAGTCTCTATTTTACATGCACTGAAAGCCCTATTTTTATAGCCACGAGCTAGGTTTTCTTGACATGTAGCATGGCCGATGGACTTGGATACTTGCCATTTGATTTAGTGGGCTAGATTTGTGCCCAATTAGATAATCCTTAAAATAAGAATGTATTACTTATTTAAAGATTAATCCATTTGTAAAGCCTAAATATGTTTTTTTTTTTGAGTGGCAAAGCCTAAATATGTTATGGACTAAGAATTGAGAAATAACCGATTTATTTAGCCATTAATTGGTGATTTTTTTTCGAAATTCCGGTGTCAACAAAAACCCCCCACTTCAAGAATCGGCGAAGAACATGCGTAATACTTGAGAGGCGAGACTTGAAGTATTCGGTGAAAAACATACCAAATACTTGTAAAAGGCGAGACTTCGATTTTATTTATTTAATTTTTCTTTCTTTGTTGGCTCCACAACCCGTTTCCTCCATTTTTGGTGTGTACATAGAATTGCTATCACTTTTGGGGACTTCAATGAAAAGTCCACTTCTGTTATTGGAGGGTTGAAATGTAATATTGTATTTCTGAATTTGAGGCAAACTTGACATTTCTTTCTTTTCCACCCATGGATCCAATTGCAATTTAAGACTTGATTGGAGAATTTGATTTTTTTTTTTAATTGTTTTTTTATTTACTAATTGTGTATATACTATTTATAATTTGAAGAAATATGTAAATTTTCTTTGAGCTTGGGTTGAAGAGAATATGCAACACGTTATAATTATTGACTTATTGAAAATTCTCTTTTAGCCTTGACCGAATATTAAATAAATTTTATTATCACCCAAAGATTAGATCTAATTATATACCGACTCCCTTGGGTATGGATAAATTACACGCTATGCAGCACAGACACAGAAATACTGACTCGGTGAAATGGAGAAACAGATATGGGAAAACCCTATGTTCCGAAAAATTGGATATAGGAAGGTGGTGGAAACCTGCAAATATTGAAACTATAGGGATATATTCATAAATTCTAAAAAATATTACAAACATTAACATATATGATTATCGTCTAACAAATTATCTATCGGAGATAAAACAACTGCATTACTATAAAATTAATGTCTATAAAATATCAAAAAGGTCACTAGAAGTAAAAAAGAAAAAGAAAAGAAATAAAATTTAAGATTTTTTTTTATTTTTTTGGGTAACGAGTTTCTATTTTTTTTTCATTATTACCATAAACGTCCCCGAAACTTCTTAGATATCTACAGAAATGGTCCTGACTTGTTTCAGACAAATGTCATGAAGTTTCGGTTCCCAAAATGTGTCCGAAACGCGGAAACGCTCGTGTAAACAAGATTCAGTGCATCTTTGATTACATGTATCTAGATTGTTGGAGATATTAATACTAAATGATACATTTCACTAACAGCTTAAGCTTTTGGTTGAGATGGTCATCCAACATGGTATCAGAGCCAGGCCAAATAAAAGGTCCTGAGTTCGAATCCCACCGCCACCCAATTCAAATATTTCAAGTGCAAGGCTTCAAATGTAATTCGCCTGCACTTGAGGGGGCGTGTTGGAGATATATGTGAGGGTAAAAATATAATATATTGAATTTGACTTGAATTTTTAATCCATATCATACATGAAAGGGGTAAGTATCAAAAGGGAACGAATATCTTTCATATTATTTAATATTTACGAAAAAATCCCCAAAACTTTTATTTTTTTCCAAACTCAATTATGACTTTCTTGATCATAAATAAATTCTAGGGTAAATTACAACCACCTCCCTGAGGTATGGTCAATTTACGAAAAAAAAATACCCTTCTTGTTTGGATAATTACATTTACCCCTCAACTATGATTTTTTTTTACATCTCCACCCTTATGTTGTCAAATTCAACATAATCATCTAGATTTCGTGGAATGTGCTCTAGTTTGTACTCGTTTTGTGAATTTGTGTAAAAATACAGTTTCTAATGCACCACAATCAGATATATACAATGCCAAAAAACACATATTATGATCATTTTGCTTCAAAATGTGGAGTTCGAATGGGATAAAACGTGTACAAAAGTGATAATATTCTATATAATTTAAAAAAATTCCACTAAATTTGAAACCTCATGGGTGGACGTGTAAGAAAATTTATAGTTGAGGGGGTGATTGTAATTACCCAAACAGGAGGGGGTTTCGTAATTTGACCATAACTTAGGGGTTGGTTGTATTTTATATAAGTTTCTATATAAAAAAACATCAATTTGATGTGGGATTAGCTGGAAAAGAATCTTGGTTTCCAATATAAAACGCTAGCAACCCTTTTTTTTCGGCATGCAATCGATTCGTTCGTCGAAAAAAAAAAAGAACTGCATTGTGCCTTGTTTGGCTGCAACAAATTAGTTTTTTTTTTTGCAGCGAAATCAAGAATCAAGATTCGATAATGGGAAGACAACCTTGCTGCGAAAAAGTCGGGATCAAACGGGGCCCGTGGACCATCGAAGAAGATTCCAAGCTCAATCATTTCATCCTCAACAATGGTATACAATGCTGGAGGCTTGTTCCTAAACTTGCAGGTGAGTTATTCGAAATTCGACTTTTTCTTTTTCTTTTTAATAAATAAATGATAAATAATTAATTTTGATGATGATGTCATAAATTATAGGTTTAATGAGATGTGGGAAGAGTTGTAGATTAAGGTGGATAAATTACCTAAGACCAGATCTTAAAAGAGGTGGTTTTACAGAAGCAGAGGAAGACATGATCATTCAACTTCATTCCAGACTAGGTAACAGGTAATAAATATTTTTTCGGAGTTTTATCGATTTAATTCGAGCTCAACCTAAATTCGATCCCACGTGGTTGATCGACAAATAATACTATTAAGGGTAAATTACGAGAAACCCATGAGGTAAGTGTTAAGTGTATATTTTTACACTTTATCATATCTTTTTATTTGAGCTTTTGGTGTGTTTTAACGATAATTGGTGCTTAAAAAGTTGATTTATTGTATTTTAGGTACAAATTGAAGAATTGGAAAAGTATGGGGTCAAAACTGCAATTTTGGCGAAAATATGGGTCAAAAGTGAAAATATCAAAATTCTGAAGATTTAAAGCTGAGACCCCCGTCCCAGTTTTAGTGCAAATTGTGAGACCCCCGTCCGAGACTCCGAAATTGCGCAGTAAAGGAATTTTAATTGCACAAGGAAGCTGCCTTCTTCCCCAAATTCTTCACCCTATATAAGACCAAGCCAAGCACACAATTGGGGATCAATCTTTGGACGCAAATTCAAGAGCATAGAAGATCAACGAAGATTCAAGCATAGTTTTTCTTATTTAATTTATTTATTTTATTTTATTTATCATAAGAATTACGAGTAGCTAAGTCTTTATTTCTAGGATTTTATTTGGAACCCTATGTGGGATTTATGAACCCTTTTCTATGATTTTATGCAAGTTTTAATTCCGGATTATTTCTTCTACTTGTTTTATTAAGTGCATGAACTTGATCAACTTATGTGCTTCTATGTTATTGTTAATCGCATGAATCGGAAGATCGGGTTAATAATTAGAACTGTGGTAGAAGAGCCTTTGTGGTATTAACATAGGAATATAGTTAATCTCTTAGGTAGCCATTATTGAGATTTGTGCTTAATGCTGTGTTCTAGAATTAATTGCATAGGAATATAGTAATTGAATCTAGAGTATTAGAATCGTAATACACGCGGAAGCGGGTTATGATTATTTTAGCATCTCAGGTTAATAATCCGGGTTAATTGTTTGCATAATTGAAGGAATTGGGGGAATAATAATCACATAGGGGGAAGAATAAAATCCTAGGCTTGTTTACATTGATTAATCTTCGTGTTTAATTTGCTTTCTTGTTTTTGCCTTTTTAATTTGCTTAATTAGTTTAGTTTAATTTAGTTTCTCTAAAAGTCGACTGTGTAGGGTGGGCTTGATAATAATTGGTAGAATTTAGCGTCTAGGATTAAGTAATTAAATATTCCCTGTGGGTTCGATATCTGGACTTAATTGTCCACTATATTACTTGTACGATACGTGCACTTGCGTGTAGGTTTTCGACCAACAAGTTTTTGGCGCCGTTGCCGGGGAATATTTTAATTATTTATTTTATTCTAGCTCTAAATTTGAACAATTTTCACGATTCACCCAATTTAATTTTTTTTTTTTTTATTTTATCTTTTCGTTTTAATATATATATATATATTTTTTTTTTCTTTTGTTACATGTTAGGTTACAATTTTCACGCACCTCAAACGGGATATGAATGGCTTCCGTCTGGCGAATACCTCCAAAATACCTATGATATGCCGTCCCTTTGTTCAATATGTGGTGGAGATCATTACACTAACCAATGTTGGTATGCACCGAAAGCGAATAATTTCATAGATAACACCAACGGCGGTTATTGGAACACATACACCAACACGCCACGAGAGCCCACTGTTCAAGAATGTTATTTGAATTCCGTCCTTGAAGAATTTATGAAATCCACTCAAGCATCTATCCGGAGACTGGAGTTACAGTTGGAAGAATTCAAGCGCCAAAGGTCTCTTGAAATATTTCAGACAATATCGAGAATGGTTGCAACAATGAAATCCGTCTGAACTTGTAGTGAGAAAATCCTTTAGACCTAGAA
>NW_012194522.1:1459744-1519599 GCF_000504015.1 Erythranthe guttata
AATTGCAGTTTTGACTTCATAGGGACACCTAATGATTCGTTTTCACCCTATAAAACACAAAATCAATCAATTAAAAGCACAAATATAATTAAATCTAAACAAAAGATCCACGTAAAGTAAACGTATTGAGCGTAAAATTTACACTCAACACACCCCCAAACTTGAACTTTTGCTTGTCCTCAAGCAAAATCTAATCGTAAGCAAATAACTCAACTACCGCATCTCATCACATAGATTAATGACCAACTTCACGTTCTCAGAACTTGCAATTATAATGACAATTCTTAGGCATTCGCAAGCTCAAAATTCAACAACACTTAGTCACTTACCATTACCAAAAACCACAATTCATACAATTGCTTCAAGCATCCAATATTTGCAAATTAAAGATAGAAAGAATTTATACTTACATGCATATGCTTGACTCCAAATACTCACCAAATTATTCTACTCTACTAATATCGAACATTAAGCTATTGGGATCATTGGGGCTTTGTGGCTTTCAATTGTTAGGCTCTTTGGTTCGAGGTAGGAAATATGGGTATATGTGGCTATTTTTCTTGAATTTAGGTGATTACGCCAAAATTTGAAAGATAGGCGTTTGAAACAATGAATTCACCTCTACGGACTTTAATAACTCGATTCTCAAAAGTTCAAAAGTCTCCACTTTTGCTTTTGAGGCAATGGATCGAGTTTTTTAAAAATAATTTAACAACAAGTCCTTATTTCTCCCTTCTAGTCTCTTCTTCTTCTCTTTTTTTTTTTTTTTTTATATATATATATATTTTTTTTATATGCATATAGAAGCATAGATATTTGTCTCTTTTTTTTTTCTTTCTTTTTTTTTTTCGAAGAAGAAGAAGGACCTTACCTTATAAAACTTTTCGACCGAACTCCAAGGGGTAATTTTCAAGAATCTCCACCTATTCTACCTTACGCATTGGCTAAAAGAAAGAACACCTTTTCTCCGAGGCTCAAATCAAGGTTCTAAGGAATATTTCGATAAAAGGGTCGGCTTGAAAGGCTCAAACGGTTCAAAGAAGGCCCAAATCATATCCCAAATCACTCAATACTCAATACTTCGTATCATAAATTTCCTAAGGTGAGTCTTAAAACCGAACATAGCATGATCTAGCACAAATTAATTCCAAATTTAAAATACAAAACGTTCAACCAAAGCAATGCACAAAATGTGATTCCTAGCAATAATTCGCTTCTAAGTCCCGTTGAATCGAAAGCTAAACAAACATCAAATCCTTATCACACAAAACAAGCAATCTCATCATCAAACATTGATCATCTCTCATCATCATAAATCATCGATGCATTCGACTGAAGCACATTTTTTTATTTTTTTTTTTATTCCGGAAAAACGAGAAAATCAATAAAAACGAATAAAACCTAATGCATGCAAACTAAAACAAATAAGCACAAAAACATGTTTTTCACCCCCAAACTTAAAATTTTCGTTGCCCTCAACGAAATTAGCACAAAGTTTAAGGATAGAAAACACCTGATTTTTAGTCGGAGTCGATGTGACCGGGGTGCTCCTCCCTAGCTCCCATGCTCCTCATCATCGGAAAGCTCTCTCGCTCCATCTTCATTCGGAATCGTCGATCGGCACGGGAGCCTGAGGCTTCGGGGTCGTCTCGGGCTTGAGGAGCGGCTTTGGAAGAGGAATCGTCGTTTTCGTGGCACTTATCTTGCCTTTTCCTTTGCATTTAGAAGATGAAGCTTCTCTCGTGCGGCTTCTTTTGTTGGACAAGAAAGTTGGGAGAGAGGTTGGAATAGATTCGTTAAGAATTGGTTGACAATCGAACTCAAAATTTGGTTGGAGCAAATTATCGAACACCTTGTGGGCGTGTCTTGAAAGAGTAGATTTTGAAGATTTTGGTTCGATTCTCTTGCCTCCATTTGTGTGTGGGAGTTTGAGAGAAGGAAAGAGGAGGGTTTAGGAAATAATGGGGGAGAAAATCTGATTTTTAAACATTTAAAACGCCCCAAATAGGTTCGGACGGCCGTCCCGGTTTTTGTGCTAAATTTCGGACGGCCGTCCGAATTTTTTTTTTCTTACTGGTTTTGGGACGGGGGTCCCAAAATTTGCACTATTTTTGGGACGGCCGTCCCACAGGCAGTGTGGTGAATTTTTTTTTTTTTTTTTTTTTTTTTTTTTTTTTTTTTTTTGGGCGGACAGCCGTCTGGACTCCCCGATCATGATTTCAACCCTGAAAAGTGAAAATTCAAATAAATTAATTAGAATGCATGCCTATGACGATAAAAACGAAACGAAAAATTAAAGAAAACTAAGAAAAACAATAAAGCTCGGGTTGCCTCCCGAGAAGCGCTAAGTTTAAAGTCTTCAGCCAGACATTGCTTCTTTATTTTCAAGCAAAAGTGACCGAGGTCACTTGGCATTCTTCACTCGCTTCCCAATACGGTTTGAGCCGGCTCCGCTTCACGTTGAACGTACGATTTGAATCGCGCTCCTTTATTTTAACCACCTCGTGAGGAAGAATTTCTTGGATAATAAACGGCCGCGACCACTTTGATTTGCGCTTCCTTGGAAATAACCAAAGACGGGATTTGCACAATAACACCAATTGTCCTTTGTGCAATTCCTTTTTGATTTTCTCCTTACGACCACAATAGCTTGACTCATCCTTCTCTCGTGACTTGCTCGAGCCTTTGGGTGGCAACATCTTCCTTGCATTCTCATCGTCGTTAAGACCTCGACTCGCATGACTTTCTCTCGGAGGATTTAAAAGTGAGTCCATGAAATAAACTTGCTCCGTCCTATTCCCGTTTCCGCCATCATCTCCTGCACTCAAAGATGCTTTCCCATTGTCCAAGATCGAAACATCAAACTTTTCATTATTTATAAAATCCATAAGCTCAATAGCAAAACAATCATTATTATCACATGGATTTTTATTAGCACTAAAAACATTGAATTTGATTGTTTGATCATGCACAGTCATTGTAAGATCACCACTAGCACAATCAATGAGAGTTTTCGACGTGGCTAAAAACGGTCTCCCTACGATAAGAGGTATCTCCCTATCCTCATCTATATCAAGTATAACGAAATCAACAGGGAAGATAAATTTATTAACTTTCACTAGCACATTCTCTAAAATACCTTTTGGGTAAACTAAAGATCTATCGGCTAATTGAAGAGTTATAGCCGTCGGTTTAATTTCTCCTAACCCAAGATTTTTAAAAGTAGAGTACGGCATAAGATTAATGCTAGCACCTAAATCAATGAGCGATCTAAAATTTTTACCTCCTATAGTACAAGGAATAGTGAACTTACCTGGATCGCCGAGTTTTTGTGGAAGAGGCCGAGTAAGAATTGCACTAATTTGCTCCGTGAGTTGGATCATCTCGTTCCCTTGCAATTTCTTACTTTTCTTCACGAGGTCCTTGAGGAACTTCACCCACTTTGGCATCTTTTGAAGTGCTTCAATGAAAGGAATATTTATTCGAATTTCCTTCAACTTGTCCAAAAATCTTTGATATTCGGCATCGAGCTTCTTCTTTATAAACTTTTGAGGATAAGGAATTGGAGGGACTTGTGAAGGCACCGTCGATGGTGGCTCGTCATGAGATGATTCTTTTTCCTCATTCGTTTTCGGCTTCTCGATTACCGTGCTTCTCTTCTCTTTTCGTGGGGCTTCCTCCAATTGCTTACCGTTCTTCAAGGTGACTGCTTGGCATGTCTCGACCTCGATCTTTTTCGTTAGCAATCTTTGTGGATATGGGATTGGCTCGACCCATTCGGCTACAGTGACTTGCGGCTTGATTTGAATTTCTTCCCTTTTTTCGCTCTTGACATCGATAGCTTGGCACGTCTCGAACTTTTGATTTCGAGGATCTTCCGTATTCGATGGCAATGCTCCCGGCGGGCGGTTCTCTTGCTTCAAAGCTAATTGAGCGAGTTGATTCTCCAAATTTCGCAACGAGGCTTGGGTAGCGGTCATGAATTGGGCCAATATCTCATCCGTGTTTGATTTTTGGGCCGGTGGATTGTTGCCTTGATAGCTTTGTTGAGGAGGGGCTTGATTTTGGAATTGACCTTGAGGTCTTTGATATCCTTGGCCTTGTTGATTTCCTCCATATTGCCCTTGTGATCTCCACCCTTGATTTTGGAATTGGCGAGGCGCGTTGTTGACGTAGTTGAGCGACTCCACATCTTGTTGGCATTGGAGCGTGTAGTGATTTCCACCGCAAATTTCACAACATGGAGAATCAACTACTTGAACTTGTTGTGGTGGACTTGCTTTGATGTGCTGTAGAAGGAGTTGATTTTGTTGAGCAATTTGGGTCACTTGAGCTTGAAGGGCCGTAATTGCATCTAACTCCAACACTCCGGGAACTTTCTTAGCTCCACTAACCGTCCTCTCGCTTGACTTGGCAAACCGATTTTGAGCTATTTGATCCAACATGATAAACGCATCGGGTATTGATTGACTCATAAAATTACCTCCGGTTGATGCATCTAAGACGGTTCGTGCATTCTCGTTAATCCCTTGGTAAAAGATGTGGATTTGCCGCCATTGTTCGACTCCATGTGTTGGACACTGCCGCAAAAGAGTTTTAAATCTCTCCCATGCCTCGTATAATTGCTCGCCTTGCTCTTGGACAAAATTGTGAATTTCTCGCCGGATTCTCTCGTCCTTCTCGGGTGAGCTATAGACTTTCATGAAAAGGTTGAGGAGTTGAGGCCACGACGAGATAGAGTGGGGTGCTTGGGACATCAACCACTGGCGAGCTCTTCCTTGTAGGGAGTGCTTGAAGAGAATTAATTGAAGCGCCTCTTGGGAAACGCCGTTTTGACGGTGAGAATTACAGGTATCTAGAAAATTGACAATGTGAAGATGGGGATCTTCACCTGCCAACCCGCTAAATAGCCCGTTATTTTGGAGCATCGTCAAAAGGCCTTGTTTGATCTCAAAATTATGCGCCTCAATGGGTGGATATTGGATGCTCGGGCGGAATCCGTCTAGCGTTGGGATTATGTAGTCTTGAAGTGCCCGTGGACGAACTGCTGGTTGTGCTGGAAGTTGAAGGGGAGGGTCTTGGACTTGGTTTCCGTTGGCCTCGAGTAAATTGCCCGGGGCCCTGCGTTCTTCGTCCTCCATTATATTATTTGCGCGTTGTCGTCTCCTAGCGGCTCGAAAAGTTCGTTCGATTTCGGGATCAAACGGTTCTCTAGCAAGATCGAGTCTCCTGCGCATACAACGTACCTAAAACAAAAATAAAATAAAACGAAAATTAAATGGGTGAATCGTGAAAATTGTTCAAATCTAGAGCTAGAATAAAATAAATAATTAAAATAGTCCCCGGCAACGGCGCCAAAAACTTGTTGGGCGAAAACCTACACGCAAGTGCACGTATCGTACAAGTAATAAAGTGGATTTTTAAGTCCAAGTATCGATCCCACAGAGAATATTTAATTATCTAATCCTAGACGCTAAATTCTACCAATTATTATCAAGCCCACCCTACACAGTCGACTTTAGAGAGAATTAAAATAAATTAAAAGGCAAGCAAAAAACAAGAAAGCAATTTAAAACGAAGATTTAATCAAAGTAAACAAGCCTAGGATTTTATTATTCCCCCTATGTGATTATTACTCCCCCAATTCCTTCAATTATGCAAGCAATTAACCCGGATTATTAACCTGAGATGCTAAAATAATCATAACCCGCTTCCGCGTGTATTACGATTCTAATACTCTAGATTCAATTACTATATTCCTATGCAATTAATTCTAGAACACAGCATTAAGTACAAATCTCAATAATGGCTACCTAAGAGATTAACTATATTCCTATGTTAATACCACAAAGGCTCTTCTACCACAGTTCTAATTATTAACCCGATCTTCCGATTCATGCGATTAACAATAACATAAAAGCACATAAGTTGATCAAGTTCATGCACTTAATAAAACAAGTAGAAGAAATAATCCGGAATTAAAACTTGCATAAAATCATAGAATTGGGTTCATAAATCCCACATAGGGTTCCAAATAAAATCCTAGAAATAAAGACTTAGCTACTCGTAGTTCTTATGATAAAGAAAATAAAATAAATAAATAAATAAGAAAAACTATGCTTGAGTCTTCGTTGATCTTCGTTCCTCGCAATTTGTGGTGTAAAATTTCGTGCTTATGGTGTGGGGACTTGTTGCTTTTATAGGCTTTTCTTGATAAGGAAGTAGTAGAAACCTAATAGGAATCTATTTCCGCCACTTTTCTCCACCAGGATTTGTTCTTCAATTTTCGCCATGTTGGAGTCCGAATTTAGGAATGTTGCGTAAATAAGAGTTGTAGCCCTTGAAATTAGCTTTCCAATGCCGCCAAAATCAGCTTATTTGGAGTTCGTATGAGAGAGATATGCTCGAAATGGTGGACACTGCCAAAGCTGTGGCGGGATTCCTTCTTCCAATTCGATTTATTTCCTTATTTGCAACTTTTTCCTTTCTTTTTGATCTTTTTTCCTTCATGGACACCTAATTATCGTTTTCACCTATAAAACACAAAATCAATCAATTAAAAGCACAAATATAATTAAATCTAAGATCCACGTAAAGTAAACGTATTGAGCGTAAAATTTACACTCAACAGCACACCTCATGTTTGAGTAATTACAAAAGTTCCTTTGAGGTATGCTGCCGTATTACAAATTCTCTCCAACGGTGTTACTTTTAACAGAATCTTTTTGATTTTTTTGGAAAATTCCTCTGAAAATGCCCTTTTTGCCCTTTAACATGTGATAAGTATAAACATATTAATTACTTAGGGGTAAATTGTAATATATTTAAAAAAATATAGCTATTTTTATCTTTAAAACTAAATATATATAACACAAACTATGTAAATAAATAATTAAATACATCTTTGTAACATTAAAAGTTTTTATTTGTTTTGTAATTTCTTGTTTCCATTATGAAATATTTTATAATTTTTATTCTATAAAAATCAATTTTATGTTACAAATATGTCATTATTATTAAATAAATTTTTAATAACTCGAACAAGTTTCCCGCATTATTCTCCGGCAACATACCTCTGGAGGTTTTTATAATATCGCATATATGAGGTGATTTTCGCAATTAGACATTATACATTTTATTTGAGTTTAAACGATCAAACACTGGTCATAAGGGTGTTTTCATAATTACGCAAATATGATGAAGACTTTCGTAATTACTAATTAGGCCTTACCTCAGAAGTTTCTCGTAATTTGCCACAGTATTAAAACTTCTATATGTTAATAATATTGGAAAATATTTGTGGCAGGTGGTCTAAGATAGCAGCACAATTACCAGGCAGAACAGACAATGAAATCAAGAATCATTGGAACACCAAAATCAGAAAGAAACTGCGAAGCATGGGATTAGATCCCATCACACACAACCCCATAAATTCAGCTTCAGAAAGTGATCAGAAAAAGATTGAGTTTCAAGAAACTAGTGTTTGTATTGATGAGTCTAAATTATTATTAGATTCTCAGTTAAAACAAACTACTTCACAACCCCACCTTTTTGTATTTTATTTTCTCGGGATAAAGATCTGGATTATATAATCAAGAATCTGGATTTTGGATCTCCGTTTATGTTTCCAAACATGGAACAATCAATGGATCATCCTATGCAGATTAATTGGATGGATAATCCCTTTTTGTGGGATAGCTTCAGCAATTTCGGAGACAATTTTCCGTAACTTATTTTATTGTTATTTAAGGAATCGTAAGTTTTATACTATGTTGCATCGAGTGAAATACATCAGGTATATCGTTACTATTCATAAGCACGCAAATGCACACACATCTACATTGGTGTGCGTTAAAAATCCATCCGATGTAACCTTCACTGGGTGTAGCATAAAAATAACCGGAATTGTAGAATGTAAATTGTTTTATTCATATGTCAATTTGAACTTCATTAACTTATTTTAGATATTTTCTTTTGAGTTGCCAATTTGTGCTATTTAACTGAGATCTTTTTTTTTCTTCCGGGATTTGGTTTTCATCAAATGTAAATTTTCTTCGTGGTAAATACATCGAATATTTTCGTTTCGAAAAGCGTCTACACCGTGCATTCTTTTGATTTTTGTCATATTTTATTAATTTTAATGTTTTGAAAAATGTTATTTTCTTTGTATTTTTAATCTCCAATCTATTATTTTCACTTTTACGTACGTCACGTACTTTTTACTATTTTTTCTTTTGTTTATAGTTTATATTTTTCCAGTTTTTATTCTCCAAATCTGTCAATCGACCGCCCCTATTCGATCACCCATGATCATATCCGACAATCCTTCAACCACTCATGACTAGATCCAACCCAAAACTAAGTTCGTGAAGGTTCGCTCAAATCTAGCCACAAATAACCAACTCAGCGGTGGTTTGAGAAGTTTTGACCAAAAACCGGGTTCCTTTACTGTTTTCGGCTCCTGAGTTTTACCCGGTTGAACCGAATTTTGGTCATTTGTCATTTTTATTTTTTCCAGATTTTAGAGTTCAGACTGGACCACTTCATCGTCGGGTCACGGTCAAACCGGTCCGACTTGCCAGTTTGATCCGGTTCTAACAACATTGGTTTTAGCATTGCGGACAAGTTTCATGTCCGAAACTCGAGGACACCTTAAGGGCCGTTTTGCAATTTTTAAAATATTAGAAGCAAATTTTAAAATATGTTTGTTACTTCCCTAATTATTTACATGATTTAACGAACAATTACAAACTGATAGTTGGTAGTTCAATTTATTTTGAATATGTTTGTATGAAAATATATAAAAATAATTTATAAATAAATAAAAACTTATACATATTTATATAGCATATTTATAAATATACCACTATACCTGTAATATTCACACGTTTTCTCCAAGCTCCCGTATCCCTATTTTTTAGAAATGTCGTTTTCATGTATCGCCGTTTCCGTGTCTGTGCTACATAGATTAAAAGTAAAAAAGAAAATTAAAAAGGAAAATGGCTTTTTCAAGATAACATATAATACCTTCTCTTAATATTTTTTTTATAAGCAAAAAACAATTAATTATTTTATCTACAAATTTATATTCATCAAATATGGTGTAATTGTTCTAGTTCCATGGCCCATTAGCCGTTACACTTGTCTATACTTCAATAAATTAATAGGCGTTTAATAAATAATAATATGTTTTCCTCCAATTAAAATTAAATTTAAGTATCACCAAAAATTAAAAAAATTAAAAAAAACAAAAACAAAAAAACTAGCCGTTGGTTCTAGTGCCAGTGCGATTCAGGGAACAAAACCCAAGTTCCTCTCTCTCTCTCTCTCTCTCTCTCTCTCTCTCTAGCACAAACAAAATTCAATCGCGAAAACTTTTCTGTTTTTCCCCATCATTTTGAGTTTGATTTCACCACTCGTTCACCTTGAAATCAGATTTACACTCAAATTTGATTCGAAAAACAAAGAGAGATTTAAGTGTGTGAAGAAGAACAACAAAAATCGGCTGATAATTGAAGAAAAAAATCAGTGGGTTTTGTTTAATTTGATCGTTATCGCTGAAAGGATTCATGGGGGAATCTTCGCCGTGCCTTGTTCGTTCATTTTCTCAGCCTTCTCCCACTTCCAGTGAAGAAAAAAAGGTTTTTATTTATTTACTAATTTAAATTTTTTTTTTTAATTTGGGTTAAATGATCTATTAGGGTTTCCTATGTTTCCTGAAAATCTTTATTTTTTGTAGAAGGATATGAAATTTGATGTTTTAGTTAATTGAAATGGGTATAATGTGATTTCATGTTTCTTCATATGCAGTGGGTTGCTTGAAATTTTACTTTTACTAGTTTCAAATTCTCGGTGCTTGGTGTAATTTGAAAACCTAATTCTGAAATTGGGATTCAGGAAATGTGACATTGGATTTCCGATTCGATTTTTATCCGAAGCGGATTAAGAATCCTTAATCTTAGTTGAGCTCAATGTTAATTTTTTTTCCAAATCAGTGAGAATTGTGTACCAGATTTCAATTGTGAAGTTGAATATACTTTGGGAATTGATTTCATAAGATAAATCTCGGGTTGTTTTCAGAAATCGAAAAGGCATGATAACATACGTTGGGAAGCTTATATGTGCAATCAATAGATCATTTAACAGTCGTAATAAAAATGCAATTTCTTGATTAAGCTACAAATATTATTTGCAGGGGAATAATCCTCTACAACGGGCACTAACAACATCGATATCGTTCGGTAGATTCATGTCCGAATCGTTGGACTGGGAAAAATGGTCATCTTTTACTCAAAATCGACACTTGGAAGAAGTCGAGAGGTACTCTAAGCCCGGTTCTGTCGCTGAAAAGAAAGCTTATTTCGAAGCCCATTTCAAAAGGAGAAGAGCTGCTGCTTTGCTCGAGCAGCAAATTGCCGAAGCTAACCACTTATCCGAAACGAATTCGGAAAATAAAGTCGAA
Source organism: Erythranthe guttata (assembly GCF_000504015.1). Next base: position 1,470,207 of record NW_012194522.1, read on the forward strand.
GATAATATCAATGTGGTTACTGAAAAGAATATAAAGGAAGAAGAAGAAATTCAGAACAACGACCCTGTTTTTCCCGTTGCTCAAAGTGGTTCTTGTGATGAAAATCCAGTTGAACTAACTAACCATCTTGAAAATAACGAATTTGTCGATGATATTGTGTCGAAGAAAGTGGATACGGTGCGTGTATTAATAAGATGGAAAGTAAATTTAGTTACTTACAAACTGATTTTGTTTTTGTTTTGTTCATGTTGTGTTTCAAGGATGATTCTGCTACGGAAAAATCGGCTTCGTCGAGTATGAAGAAGATTCCTTCTGTTAAACCGATAATAATGCCTGTTCAACTCAAGAATAGTGAGAAGACTCCACACAGCATAAGCAATATGAAAGACTCGAGCAACAAAAGGAGATCGTATACAACATCCCTTCACATGTCTATCAATTTTGCTTCGTGTTCTGGCGAAACCCGAAAAGTCGAATCTCCAATAATGCCGAAAATTGCTAACGCCACACTCGTAAGGGGTCCTGCCAAGAAATACAAAAATAACTTGCTTCCCCAAACTTCGACTAGGGTGCGTTGTACTTTTTGTCCCTTTTTTTCTCATTTACTTCCCTTCGGTGTTTTTATTCTCCTTGAGAAGATATACAATGAGAAAGCTGTATTTAATCGTAAGTGCAGGCATCTGTAAATGGGATATTGAAGCCTCATTCGGCTTTACCTCCAACAGAAAACAAAAGGTCTCGTCTTCGCAGACTTTTGGAAAATAGATATAAATATATATTTTATTTTATTTTAAATCTAGGATCTAATGTATTTGATTGGTTAATTTATATACAGGACCATAATAGCAGACGGTAATTCAATTTCACGAAGCAGAACAGTGGATGCGAAAGTGCAATCTCCATGTACAAAATCGACAAAGTAAGCATTTTCGGCTGGTTGTTTTTACGTTACTTTCTGTAAAACGTATTGGAATTGGTCTCGATTGTTGATTTATATGATTAAATATATTATTTAATCAAGTTCGAATGTGCATAAATAAACCTATCAAGAATCGTAAAATCTGATACGAGAACCTTAATTGTTTTTTCAAACTGTGTTTCAGCTACTTGAAATCTTCAAGTACATTTGGTAGCAAACCACGGTTACCAAGCGCGTCTTCTTCTTTCACACTCAAGAGTGAAGAAAGAGCAGAAAAACGAAGAGAGGCAAGTCAAATTTCGTCGCACTTAAAATACACTAAATAAATACTCTCGATTTTCTTTCGTCACTTCTCATGGTTATTAATTTATTTTATCCTACTTCAGTTTTTTCAGAAGCTTGAGCAGAAATTGAAACCGAAGGATACGGAGAAACAACAGCAACTGCTACATGCAAAATCACAGGTTTCCGATTACTATAATCTTAATATAAATTTAGTATACACAGTAACAAACAACATAAGATAAGATATCACAATGTTATCATTTTCTCGTTTTGCAGGTCAGAAGAAGTTATTCTAACGGTCTTCGTAATTCAATTGCGTCGAAAGCAACAAAAGACGCCGAGGCTCCTACTAAAGTAGAACCACCAAGTAACTTGACGAAAAAGGTATTGTACTTTTCGCTTATTTCGATAAGCTATATATATATATATATATATATATATATATATATATATATATATATATATATATATATATATATATATATACACTCACACACACACACATACGACTGTCGATATTTATAGTTAAAGTTGTGCAGATACCAACCGTGAGACCTAAAGTCGAAGAGAGAGCTGCTTTAAAAGTTCAAGATAATGATACAAGACCCCGTTGGAATCTCTCGGTGAAGCCGTTACAAGGAACAAAGGATTTTACATTGAAAAATAGTCGGCCGCCAAATTATTCTGCTAAATTTTCTTCGAAGAAAAGTTCGAACGAAAATTCTTCCCCAAATATCCCGCAGCTTTAGCTTTACGAGGGGAAAAAAAAAAAGAATCGTAATCACCGTCGATATTATAACTAAAATTCTTTTAGTTGTTTGTTTGTTCCTAAGAATCGAAGTCACCGTCGATATATATGTATTATACACATCAGGAAAGTTTTGATTCTCCTTTAAAGCATTGAAAACATATTTTTACGGAAACTATTTTCATCGATGCACACGGTTGAGTGTAAATTCGAGAGATATTCGAGGCAATTCTATTATTAAAAATAAGAGACTCATTTTTCATGCAAAGTTGCTCAAAATAAAACCAGAAAATATAATCAAGAAGTAATCAAAGTATTGTTGTACATTTAGAGGCAAAACAGAATATTCCTTGCAATCAATTAATCAATATATTCTACATACTAATAACAACTACTACTGAGCAGTACTAAGTGAAGGTGCATATAACTGAGCAGTACTAAATGAAGGTGCATATGCACCTTCATTTAATTGACCTTGATATTCGCTCGGATACTGCGGATAAGGAAACTGCGACGAAGATTCACCGATAAGGTCATCTGGTCCGATAAAACCAAAAGATTCCAAATTAACAAAAGCGGGACTCGGTGTATTACAAAAACCTCCGTGAGAAGAAGAACTTGAAGCGTAACCATTGAAACCCTCTTCCCAAATTCCACAAGACGATCGGAGACTATCGTACATCGGTTTATTGGGAAAATAATCGACTTGCGTATTTTTACGAGTCACCGTAGCAAGTGGAAGATGATTCTCAAACCGATTATGAAAATACGGATTAGGTGGCGGTGGTTGATTGAATTGAAACGGAGGTGCTGATTGAGTATTCCAAGCTTGTTGTCGTAGTTGTAGTTCCGGTTTAGGTTTAACTTCCGAACCAAACGCTCGATTGTAATTGATTGGCGAGATTGTAGTGTTACTACTTATTGGAGGATGATGATTCATCGCGTCTCCTCTGTTTTTGCTGCCGGGCCCACTAGATGCCGTTTTTAGCTCGTTTTCTTTCTCCAACCTGCTCAAGTATAGTCTATACTTCTGAAAAAAAAAATCATCCAAAAAAAAACGTCTTAAAATACGTAACTTTGCTAAATGAAGCTTCTTAAAAAAAGTATGACGAATATTTATTTATTCACCTGCAAATGGCTAGCAACATTTTCTCTCGTTAGCCACGGCACTTCCATAAAGTCGAGTATTCTCTTCGGTCCAACTTCTGTTTAAAAAAAATAATAACAAATAAATCAATACGACGACCATGGATTACTGCAACAATATAGGAAATTACTAAAATACCCTTGCCATTAGTGGTTTCTCGACTAGTTGTCTTTCGATTAAGTACGAATGATAAATGACAACATTGGGAAATGTGCAATTAATGCTTCGAAATTCTGAAGCGACAAATATTTTAGAACAATAAAAACTCTACAAAGAGACGACAAATAATTATATGGGAAGAAGGGATGATGAACTTACTATCGATTCCGAAATGATCAACGGCTTCAATAAACTTCTGATGAAGATCAACTGACCAAACTACCCTTGCTTTCTTCGTAGACGATTGAGGATCTCTTTCCTGGCTGCTGCTGTTGTTGTTGTTGTTATTGTTAACGAGATCTTTCCTTTTATCACCGGATAAAATATCGTCCGACTGAATTTGATCAACCGACTGAATTTGGTCAACGCTTTGTTGTTGACCTTCGATATCTCTCATTTCACGTAATCTTTTTCTGTACACGTGTTGCCATATGTATCGAAGCACCTTCGTTTTTAACGGCTTGACAAAATAATCGCATGCCCCGTTTTCGATGGCTTTCTTCGCTGTGCTCGTCTCTCCGTCCGCTGACATCACTGCGTGATGTAATAATAATAAGGATTACTATTATACATTTATTAAAAAGAAATGACATAATTATATGAATATGCATACGAGTGAAGAGAAAAAACGACTCACTTATTACGGGGAGATCCATTTTCAGACGAACGTGTTCTAGAAACTTCAAACCGTCCACGTCATCGAAGATGCTGACGTCACTGATTACAATGTCGAATCCGTTTTTTTGTTTTTGAAGCAGATTCAGTGCTTCTTGACTCGAATTACACGTCGCCACTGAAAAATCGTAAACGACAACTATTACACACATATGAATTACCGTGATTAAACCCCCTCCATAATAACAAAAAATAAAAATTAAAAATAAAAAAATAAAAAATTAGCGGAGTCATCGATTCGTTCGACTAGCTAGGGTTGACGAACTCCAGTCGACTCTCGAATTTCATTTACGCTCTATAATATTCGATATTATCGTCAATTCATTTAGCACATCCAATCATGGATATAAATTCACAAAAATGAAACTACACATGATCAAATTACGGAACATAATTTCGAAAAGTTCGATTTATTTTATATTTTTAATTGAATGTAACAGGTATTCATTTACTTCATACTTTATGCTAAAAAATCTAAAATAACAAAAAAAAAAAAAAAAAAAATTAGCGGGGTCATCCATTCGTTCGACTAGCTAGGGTTGACGGACTTCAGTCGACTCTCGAATTTTCTTTTACGCTCTATAGAAATAAATTCGCAAAAAAATGAAATTAGCGTATGCGAAAAATGTAAAACAAAAATCGGGAGCGCTGCCCTCGAACCCCGTTTGAATCTTGGTTCCGCCACTACAGCCAATCCATATATATAATAAACCATTCAAGAAAAGATTATATTAATCAAAAAAAAAAAACCTTGATAGTTACACTTCCGAAGCATATGCTCGAGATTGTTCAAGCATGCAGGATCACCATCGATGCCGAGAACCCGAAGGACCGGTGAGAAAGAACCGGGCCCCTTCGAAGTGAACCGGTTCGGATCCATTCAAGAAGACGAATAGAGTAGTGAGCAAGAATGGAACTGCAGTTGCATATGAAAAATGAGTTTGTGCAACAAGTGTTATATATTTTAGAGAGAGAGAAAGTAGAGAGATAAACTAGAGAGAGAGAAACTAGAGAGAGAGAGAGAGAGTTAGTTAGTTATGAAAAAGTGAGAGAGGAGTAAGAATCCAATACTCGACGGACGCCGTGTATGTAGCTTCTTTTTGTTTTGTGTTTTTCTGTTATTTATTTAATTAGTTAATTAATTATAAAATCTCAATTTCTTCTCACATCAGAATTTATAATACCAGCACGTGTTTATTAAGCGAAGAATTAATTTTGTTGTGGTTTTATAAACAATTTGTATTTTATTTATTTTCAAATACCCCAACCTCCCCGCCAAACAAGGGTACCGAGAAACAAGAAGCCAAAGTGGATTGGATTGCAAATAAATAATAAATATATGTTACGGTCAGAGGTTGTAAGTTGGAACGAAAATTCGATTTTCGCCAGTTCCGATTCAAAAAAATTCGATTTTGAAACAATTTTTTTTTTATTTCGATTATTTTTAAATAATTCCAAAAAAATGTGATTTTTTTCCGGAAAATACACCTATAAATAATATATATTATTATTTATAAATAATTCAAAATAAAGACTTTCATATGCAATTTGTCACGTAATTTTTTTAGTTTCTTTTACGTTTGTTATCTATTGTGCAAAGAGTCATAGTTTCAACTTTCAACTACAAGTCACAAAAATCACAACAGTAGTTTCAGGAAATGTCTGCTAAATTTTAAAATTTTATTATTTACGTGATTTCCGAAATTTTTGGGCCTTTTGGAATTAGAATGAGTTTTTAAATTTCAAAAATTTAGGAATTGAAACTGGAATTGATTTTGTACTTTCGAAATTTTTTGAAAATTTTCCGAATTTTCTGTGCCTTTTGTAATTATAATGAATTTTTAAATTTCAAAAATTTAAGAATTGAAACTGGAATTGATTCTGTACTTTCGAAAACTTTTGAAAATTTTCTAAAAAGGCTAATGTCGATCCGTTCATCCGACTTTTCACTCCTAGTTACGCTTTACTTTTGGAAAAAACAGCGAGACCCTCTCATTTGGCAAATTCATGTAAAAAAGAACTCTCTCATTTTGCCAATTTGAGAAAACCTCCTTCATTTTTCTAATTTCAGAGAACCCTCTAAAGTTAGACATGTTCGAGATTCCTTCGAATTGACTAACACGGAAAATCCTACAAAATTTCAGTTGACAGTAATGCATGTGCAGAGGAAATAAAGACGTGTTTCAATAAATATGACAACATACATCAAGCCCATAACTTCAAATTTTTATTCTATCAACAACAATAAGAGCTCGAACAATAATGATCTAGCAGATCATGAGTCAAGATAACTACGCTGTCTTATTTACTAAGTTTTTGTCTAAAATCACTGTGGAAAAACATGTTACGGCTATTCACCTTCGTAAATTATACGAGTTCGTTCCCTTGTAAACAAAATAGGGAGTTAACGTGAGGAGGAGAACCATGTAAGTCAGTACCCATAAGATATCCAGGTTCTATGTTGTACTCTTTTTTCTTCGTGCAAAGTTTATTTTTTCCACGGAGTTTTCACCACTCGCCAAGGTTTTAACGAGACTAAATATGTTGATTGAAAAAATTGTATGATATACTCTTTTTTCTAGCCGATTTTTTCTCCCACTTAATTTTACTACTCTGAAGGTTTTAACAATGCAAGACAAAAAACACAATAAAGATTTGATAGGAATCCCCACAAAAGTATTGTAAATAAACTAAAATATTGGGTTTTTTAATATAACCACTTGAGGGTTAATTACTTAATTCACATTATTTTCTTAACTTACCACACCTATATCCCATGATATTGGTAGGATAACTTCAATTGTAATTCTTTGTAACTTCCCAAAAGATTTGTGTCTATAGTTAGTGAGAAAAACTCTCTCCCTATCTAATCCACATAATTATCTTTTTATGAATTTTTTATTTTATTTTTCGCACTCTCTCTTTCTATCTTTATATTGTTGTTTACATTATACTATATTATACTAGTAATTGTATCCGTGCGATGCACGGACAACAAATTGCATTGTTTTGATGTTATAAGAATATAAACAAATGTTTGATGTATTGTATGATCAAAATTCTGTTATAATCATTCATTAATAATTCATTAGTGGAAAAAAATTAATTATACTAAAAAAAAAGAGTAAATAATTTTACTGTTGAATAATTTTCCAAATGAATTGAATCAGCTAATACCTGAAAAATTGAAAAATTGAACCAGAAACAAAATCATCAACTATATCTTTCATGTTGAGCTTAAATTAATTAGATTTAATAACTTAGTTAACATGATAAAAACTATACTATCGACAACATACCAACGTAAAAGGCCATCTATACATCTTGCATCTTAACTAAGCCATTCTCCACTGCCTCGTTTTGGTCTTGTTTTGCCACTGGAATTAACAATTGGAAAATTAAAAAACAAAAATAAATTAAATATTGCATACAAACAATAGGTCTTCAAGGCCGACTTCCAATAGCTCGTGGCTCCGCCCATTTTCGCTTAGTTCTTTCAACTCATCATTACAATAACATGTCCAATAACATCTAAAAGGAAATAATTGTTATACACAAAATTTGAAATCTTTGGTATAAATTAATGAAACACATAATTTAACAAAATGAAATTACCTATAAGCCATGATGGAAAAAGATGCAAACTAATTATCACACAGTCAATAGGATGAAGAAGAAAATAATTAAAACAAAAATTCTAAAGTCAGGTTACCAAAAGAAGAAGCCTTAGGTACGATGAAAAAATAAAATTCAAATGTTGCAGACATTCTGTAAAACAGTGTCAAAAAATCCGCTAGAGATGAAAATGAGATTTATTTACCCTTTTTGTAAATATCGAAAATCATATTTATTATGAACTATGAAGAGAAAACAAATTGCAAAATAGCTAATATTTTATGAAGCCACAAACATTTCGTAGAAACGGGGAGAGATAAAACTGGGGTGGAGAAGTTGAGAGGTGGGATATAAATAAGAAGATAAAACACAAAAAACACAAACGTGTTGAAGTAGAAGAGAGAAGTTGAAACTGTTGAGAGTCTTATATCTTTGGGAATATGATAATTAGTATTTTATCATCAAAAAATAATATTTAGTGTTGAGATGTTTATGGCTGAAATTAGGAGATAAAATAATATTTAGGGGATTAATTGGTTGTACATTAGAGATATTTATAGCTGAAAATATGAGTGATTGGGTTGTTTCGGGATAAAAAAAAATTGATAAAAATCGAAAATAATATTTAGGAGATAAAAATTTGATAAAAAAATCGAGAATAATATTTAGGAGACAAAATTTGATGAAAATCGAAAATAATATTTAAAATAATATTTAGGAGATAAAAAATGATAAAAAATAAAAAAATAACATTTGGGAGATAAAAATCTGCTAGAAATCAAAAATAATATTTAGGAGATAAAAGATTGATAAAATTGAAAATAATATTTAAAATAATGTTAATGAGATTAAATTTGATAAAATACAAAAATAATAATTAAAATAACATTTAGGAGATAAAACTTTGATAATTATCAAAAATATTATTGAAAATAATATTTAGGAGATAAAATTTTGATAAAAATTGAAAATAATATTTAGGAGACAAAAATCTGATAAAATCGACAATAATATTTAGGAGAGAAAAATCTTATAAAAATCTGATAAAACTCGAAAAAAAATTTTAAAATAAGATTTAGGAGATATAAATTTGATAAAATTCGAAAATAATATTTAGGAGATAAAATTTGATAAAATTTGAAAATAATATTTAAAATAATATTAGGAGATAATAATATGATAAAAATCGAAAATATTATTTAAAATTATATTTAGGAGATATAAATTTAATAAAATTCGAAAATATTATTTAAAATTATATTTAAGAGATAAAAATTTGATACAAATCGAAAATAATATTTAGCAGATAAAAATCTAAAATAATAATTAGGAGATAAAAATTTAATAAAAATCAAAAATAATTAGCAAGAACCCTCCATCTAGGAAAATAAGTTAAGGAAATACCCTCTCCGAAAAGTAATTAGATAAAACTCTATTACCTAATATTCCACCCAAATATTATTTCATAATTTCAAATCTACTCTTAATTGTCTAATATACTCTTTCAAAACCCTAGTTATGTTTTACGCCGTTTTTTTCTTTCTTTTTCTCTTTTCATCTCTTCCCACTCTCATCTCTTTCTCTCTCTCTCTCTTTTTCCTTCTCTACATAATCTGATCTGAGTGTTTGGTGGCGGTCCGACTATGGGGCAATGGTAGAAGGCGGCGCGAGCGGAGGTTTGGCGATTGGAGCTTCGAGGGGAGTCTCCACACTGGAGGAGATGCGCACGTTCGTCTATTTCTAAGATTTACTCTTTATTTATGGTTTTGATTTTCTGGATTAGTGTTTGTTGCCATTGTTTCTGGTTTGAGATTTGAAAATTGGAGATCGGGAATCTAATTGCAGATAGAAAGCTCAGAGTTTACGGGGGCTGCAAAATACGCACTCAAGGTAGTTTTGTTTCATTCTACTAATTTGTTATGGATTTTTAATCTAATTTTGCTGCATATTTTTTTGATATAGGTGGCTTTGTTTTGGTGATTTGGACCGTAGTACATGGTTATGTTTTGATTGTTTGTATAAAAAACCGTTAGAATATGGAAGTGGGGTGGTGATGGTGTGGTGTGGCGACGACGTGATGACGATGAAAAGCAGATCTAGGGTTTTTTGGTGGATTGTGGCAGAAGACGACGCAGAAAAAGAAATCCGCGCAGGCAAGGCCCTTAATCGACTACGTGTGGTTTAATCGACTATGTTCAATAGTCGATTAAGGCTTAATCGACTATGTTCAGTAGTTGATTAAGGTTAACTGACTCCAGTTGTTAATTTTTTTTATTTTTTTTTGATTTTTTGTTTATTGATTCCAATGTATAAATAAATTACAATGTTTGTATATTTTTTTTAAATATAGTTGATTTTGCATATTTTTTTAATTGTAATTTGTTATTTTTAATAGTTAAATGTTTAATCGACTATGCATTAATAAACCTGATAGAGAAAAAAAAAACAAAAAAAAATTAAAAACAAAATTAGAAACAAAAAAAATTAAAAATATATAGATTTTCTTAATCGACTATGAAACATATTTAAGGCTAATCTACTATGCTTCATAATCGATTAAAGAAACTGATACAGAAAAGAAGGGGGGGAAAAAATAAAAAATCGCTGAGTGCGTCAAAATGGGTGTGGGCTTTTCTCAAATGAACTGAAATATTTTGAACCTCTCTCCATTAAAAAAAGTAATGAAGGAGTTTCCTCAAAGAGTCCATTATATTATTCTAAGATCATCCAACTAAAGATCTAGATTAGATATACCATTTTACAACAAAGACTTGATTATTTGAGTGATTTAGTATTTCAATTTCAATTCTAGGACTTTTTTAGATTATAATAATTTTACTTGGCCCTTCCCGAGTACAACTTTTTGGTATTTTTTCCATTTTATTAAATTCACCCAATCAATTAACTGAGTGAAGAATTCCACTTCTCATTGAAGTATTGATGTGTGCAAAAATTGCCTCAAAGACACCCTTCATCATAAATATTAAATACTTCAAAGTAAACTTTTATATACATAAAATAAGAATAAAATAAATAAATAATAATACATTTACAAACCTCCTTTTTATATACACTTTCTTGGTTGATTAGCCTCTAATTTTGGTAACAAATTTACACTTTTTTCTTGTATAATATATGATGGAAATATTTACAACACCACCCACTCTGTGGTGATCATTAATTTAGTAAAAAAAAACTCACATCATATAATTGTACATGAGCAAGTTCTCTTCCGATACTAAAACCGGCAACTTATCGATATATAAGTAGAATCTTCGTAGATTCTCTTTAGCAAGAGTCGTGGGGTCCACCACATCCGATTCGCCCGTCAGTACCCACAAATCTCCCGACGCCACTCTCTTTAAGCTCCCTCGACAAAAAGGGCACGATTGTGATCGAACATACCTTCGAAAAAAATAACTTCAGAATAGAAAAATATACACTAATAAGAAAAATGTAATTTTTATGACTATATATATATATATATATATATATATATATATATATATATATATATATATATATATACATATACCAGTTATTGAAGCAGCTGATGCACATTGAGTGTCCACAAATAGGCAATACAACCTTGCAATCCATCTCCATACATATACCGCATTCGTCGTCTCTTTCGTAATCCGCACAAAGATTCTTGTTCTTCTCAACCTCGGATTCTTGGTTTCTTTTAAGGTTGTCCTCCATTAACCCCGCAAGATTCCCTTCGAGTTGCTTCAACATAGGATATATGACAGCTGTTGTTTTCAAAAGGGCCGAAAAATATATATATTCAAGTTATAAAAAAAAGGAAAATTATATATATCGACGGATGTCGAACGAGATGACAAATGTATGTTACCGTAGAATTCTCGAAGAGAGGCTTTCCTTTCTTCTTGGCTTACTATCGGCATTCCATCAACGTATACCTATAGTGATTAATTGCCCGATTACAAATTATGGATTAGGAATCATTAAGTAGAGATTATGATCGAAGAAAGTGAAAAGAATCGAAAAAGGGAATTATTAGTACCCTGTATATTAGGATGTGAAAAAGGCCTAAAAAACCGAGGAAGGCTTCGAAACAGGAAAAGTCAACCCATTCACAGATGAAAAGAAGGAACGGAGTAAACGGGCCGAAAGATAGTTTCATTTGAATGGAATCACCACCACCTATTTCTCTGGGCAGGGCAGCTACCCTTCACAAAAAAAAAAAAATTCAAAAAATTAAAATATAAACCTCTTCGTCAAAAAATTGTATTTATAAATAAGTAATTGAATCCACTCTTCCGTTTCAGAACCCTTATGAATATGTTTGTAAGGGCTAATTTGGTCCCAAGATGAGAAAAACTAGTGCATAGGGGTGGAAATTGGAACGAAATTTCCGATTTCTGCCGATTTCGATTCAAAATTTTCCGATTTTGGAACGATTTTTTCCAATTCGAATTCCGAAATTCCGACTTCTGATTTTTTTCAAAATTATTTGGAATCGGAATTGGAATGTATATGAGATTCCGATTTCCGATCCAATTAAAGTTCCGAAAATAATTCAAAAAATTCCAATTTTTTCGGCTATTACAATTAAAATACCAATATTACTATGTAATGTATATTTAAGGTGAGCATAAATTGGAAATTTCGAATTCCGCCGATTTTTTGGGGAAAAAAAAATTCGTTCCAATATCCGAAATTCCGATTTCCGATTTTTTTTGGAACGGAATTGGAACAAGTTTTTCACTTCCGAAAAGAATCGGATTTTTTTTCCAAAAGGGCTAATTCCGATCCGATCCGATCCATCCGATTTATACTCCTACTAGTGCACTATCCAAATATCAAATAAGCATAATTATTTAATTAATCACGACTTCTCTTCTCAACCAAACAAAGGCATAATTTCCTAAAAATACAAGGATAATTCGGCTTCAAAATCGCAAGAATAGCGATTTTTATAAGGTCATTTTGAAGCAATAACATCACCAATTTCATTTAAAGATTACCAATTTTGAACCCTAAAATTTTCAACCGAATTGGGATTTAATTTTAGGGTTTAGAGCTCATAATTAATTGCAGATAAATCGCAATAAACAGTTTGATTCTTGAAATAGAACTAATACATAAACTGGGTAAAGGGCATTCAAGAAACACAAAAAAATCACAATAAAGATCCAATTTTTAATTTAATTTCTTTTCCCAATACTTACAAATTGTTGGCATGATGAACATCAGCTTCAAGGGCTTTGATTGATTCTCTCAATGAAGATCTTCTCACCTGTCTCTGCAACATTTGATCTTCAAAACCCCCTTTGTCTGAATTAAAGTTGTTCACACTTTAAACAAATAAAAAATTAAAAGAAAATTGAAAATTATATAAAGAGGGAGAAGAGAGAAGATTGCAGATTAGGAGAGAGAGAGTTTGCTTGATGCTGAAACTTTGTCCTTTGTTGAAGAAAAGAAAAGGATATGTAATTAAATTAATTAATTAAACAATTAATTTCATTGTCTCCATTATATTATTTTATATTAAAATAATATATTATCTACCTTCCTTCTGTTTTCTTGCCTGTTAATAATTGACATTTTTTTAGTACTTATCCAATTTCTTAATAATTATTATATGATTCCATGTATTGACAAAAGAAAAGAATATTTATGAACAAGCATTTGAGACTTGACACAATATATTAACTTAATTATAATTAATTTTCTTGAAATTAATCCAGTCGGGACTAGCAAAATTCTATTAATTTAGTGAGATATTAAATTATCGAACTAATAAATTAGTATACCTTTTCATCGAGTCAAGATCTGGAAAAACTATTATTCAGGCAAAGATTATAATTTATCGAGGTTGTATTGTATTAAATTATTTCATTAATACTATCGAACATCAAAGAAGGTAAAAAAGACACAACATTTGATGTAATAATTAAATAATATAGGGTAAATTACAAACACCATCACCCATGGGGTATGGTCAATTTACAAAAAAACCCTCTTGTTTGGATAATTACATGTACCCACTAAATATGATTTTTTTCTTACACATCCACTCTTATGGTGTCAAATTCAACATAATCATCTAGATTTCGTGGAATGTGTTCTAATTTGTACTCGTTTTGTGTAAAAATATAATTTCTGATGCACCACAATCTGATACATACAAGCCAAAAAACAGATATTATGATCATCTTGCTACAGAATGTGGAGTTCGAATGGGATAAAACGGGTACAAAAGCGATAATATTTCATATAATCTCGAAGATTCCACTAAATTTGAGAAGTTGAGGGGTGGTTGTAATTATCCAAACAAGATGGGGGTTTTCGTAATTTGACCATACCTCAGGGGTGGTTGTATATTTACCCAATAATATATGGCATGAAAATACAAATACAGAAATGCTAGTGGTTTAGGGACCAATTGGAAATTAAATTGAATAATAACAAGATTAATTAAAATTTGAATGTTTTGTGTAGACTGGGCCAGTTTCAGGGTGTATTAGTATTGGATAGTACGGCCTGCTGGGCCTTTGACCTAATCGTGCACGAAATAATTGAAAATGACCACACAACATTCAATTAAATTATACAAAGTTTGAGAAAAATAAAATTAAAAATCGAATAACGATGTTTTCCCTTCTGATATCTCGAACTCATGACTAAATAATTCTAAATGCACAATGCTGACCAGCGGGCTACATTGTCTTGGCAAAAATATTGAATTACGCCTTTGACATTTGCTTCGATGTTTGACAAGATTTTTGCTGCAATTGCTAGAGTAGAATCCACAAGGTTGTTTCTTGAAATTTCATGTTATTTAAATATTCAATTTCACCGAATGATATGGAGTGTGTCTTCCTAAACGGTGTTTTGAATTATAAAAAAAAAAAAAAAAAAAAACCCTATGTTGAACAACCAAAAGGATTTGAGGATCCCTCAAAACTCAATTATGTTTGTAAATAAAAAAATGTATTTCATGGTTTGAAACAAGCGCCTAGAGCTGGTAGACCAAAGACTTACTGACTTTCTCCTCGGAATTAAATTCAAAAGAGGAGAAGCAGATGGAACTGTGTGAGTTGACTATAGTGCACATTTATGTGGATGATATTGTATTTGGTTCTACATACTCAAAATTATTACATGCATCTGCTGGCTCTAGCTCTTCTGTTTTTGAGATGAGCATGGTAGGAGAATTGAACTATTTTCTTGACTTACAAATCAAACAATTAAATGATGGAATTTTCATTTTCAAAAAAAAAAAAAAAATTATGCTACTAATCTTGTAAATAGATTTGATCAGGAAAACGCAAAAAGCATATAAAAACCTCCTATGAGATCAAGCCATAAAAGAGTATGACTGGAAGCTTATTGTATCTAGCAACAAGCATATATATATATCAGATTCCGAATTTTGTCGCTTCCGATCAGAGAATTCCCGACTGTGGAACAAGTTTTTCCATTCTGGTTATCGACACTTCAATTTTTCAAATTGTCATGGAACAAAATTTGATTTAATTTTTCACTTCTTGAAAAGTTGGAATATATTCGAAATTCCTAATTTCGATTTGTCCGATTTACACCCATATAAAATTACCCAAATACTAAAGTGAAAGAAAAACCATGTGGGACCCATGGTCCATGTTTGTACTGATAATATATGCATTCGGACCAGCTCTGCAAATGTACATTAAGTTAAGGAAGTTTAGCTCAATCACAGCAAACTATGCATACTTTTTCAAACTTTTGATAAAGCTAGGGGCAACTTTGTCCAATTGTGCAACAAAAAAGATCATCTTGTTGCCATCAAAAGCAAAAGTGGTTAAAGCAAAAAAGCAACAGAGACAAAGATAATGTTATCCCATATATTATATTATATTCTTTTTTATATTACCAATATTAATATATTTATTATTTATTTCTCTCAAAAGATGCCTTTTGCATTTGCATGAGTTCCTTTTTTCTGCACCCAAAGCCAACTTAGGAAATAGTTTTGCTGTAATAATACCAGCAAAGATCCTTCATTCAGTAGTCAAGATTTACTTTTATACCCCTGTTTGGAAAAAATTGGTAAAAATTACAATCACCCCTGATGTATGGTCAAATTACGAGAAAAAACCCTCAAATTTGGGTAATTACAATCACCTCTCAACTATAAATTTTCTTTCACGTCCACCCTTGCGATATCAAATTTAGTGGAATCTTCTAGATTATGTATTCTTCAATTTGTACCCGTTTTACCCCATTCGAACTCTATATTTTGAAACAAGATGATAATAAGATGTGTCTCTTGGCTCGTAAATATCAGATTGTGGAGCGCATCAAAAACTGCATTTTTGCACAAAACGAATACAAACTAGAAAACATTCCACGAGATGTAGAAGATTCAGTTAATTTGACCCCATAAGAATGAACACGTAAAGAAGATTCATAGTCGATGGTTGGTTCTAATTACCCAAACATGAGAGATTTTTTTTTTGGTAAGTTTACCTTATCTGAGGGGTCACCGTAATTGACCCCAAAAAAAACACTAATTTCACAAAACTTTGATATAAATATATTTAAATTTTCTTTTACAAATTTAATTTACACATAATCTAAAAAAGATATAAAAGCAATAAATACGGGCACCTGCAGTTCTTCGTTGGCATTTATACCATGACCCCACTTGGAATATGGCTTCATTTCATTTATTTCAAAATAAAAATAAAAATTACCAAATAGTAAAAAATAAATAAATAAATAAAAACAATTATCTTACTTTTATGGATTGCACTAGTGTCATATATGCTAAATAAGATTCTTTTCAATAAAGCAACTAAAACCTGAAAACGAAGCTGATGAACAATCAACACAGACTCCTCATTAGTCAGAAAAGCTAAAGCTGAGTGAAGAAGCACTTTTTTTTACAGCTTAACCACTTCTCTTTATTCTTTGTGATAATCACAACAAAAAAACACAGAAGCAAACACAACTTTTCTTTGGCTTCTGATCTCAAAATATGAGATCTGCTTCACATTTGTTCATCACATTCCTCTGCTTAACAATTCCATCAATTTTCGGCCAACTTAACGGTAAGTACTTCTTAAGCAAGTTAATCACTTTTTTAAGATAAGATTAATCTCGGGTTTAATTAAGGATTAATCATGCAGAGTTCATCAGCATAGACTGCGGCGGCACAACCGCCAACTACACCGATAAAACGACCGGCCTGTCATGGATTTCCGACTCGGGAATCCAAACCCGAGGCCGGTCGGTTCAAGTAGGCGACGGCGAAACAAACGAAACCCCGGTCCACTACAACACGCGTCGCGATTTCCCGACCGACGCCGGAAAGTACTGCTACAAGCTCGACACGGAGGAGAGGCGGCGCTACATTGTCCGAGCCTCGTTTCTGTACGGCACTTCCGTGACCGAGGGCACGTACCCGAAGTTCCAGCTGTACATCGACGCGACGAAATGGTCGACGGTGGCCGTGATGGAAGCTTCTAGAACCTACGTGAAGGAAATGATCGTGCGGGCCCCGTCGAGCTCGATACACGTGTGCCTCTGCTGCGCCACCACCGGATCTCCGTTTATATCGACCCTCGAGCTGCGGCCTTTGAATTTGTCGATGTACGCCACCGATTACGAAGATGAATTTTACTTAAAAGTTGCCGAAAGAATTAATTTCGGTGCTCTAAGCCAAGAAGCGATAAGGTATGTATTTAATTTATTAATTTCGATACTTAAGTGTTATATGTCGTTTCAATTTAAGTAATGTTACTGTTTTGACTCAGAACGTGATTTTGACCATTTTCTAGTTTGATTCTGACAAAATTCAAGATGCAGAAATTGAAATTGTAGTCGGTTCAGTAATAACTGTATATGATTATTAATTTCGATACAGAAGTGTTAAATGTCGTTTCAATTTTAGTAATGCCGTTTTGACTCAGAACGTGATTTTGATCATTTTCTAGTCTGATTCAGCCAAAATTCAAGATACGGAAATTGTAGTCGGTTCAGTAATAACTGTATATGATTATTAATTTCGATACTGGAGTGTTATATGTCGTTTCAATTTTAGTATTACTGTTTTGACTTTAGAACATAATTTTGACCATTTTCTAGTCAGAGTCTAAACAAAATTAAATTCAAGATACAGAAACTGTAGTCGGTTCAGTAATAACCGACTACATAAATATAGAACCATTTCGACAATGCACGAAAAATCGAATGAAGTTCGTTTTTTTTTTTTTAAATTAGGTATCCTGACGACCCATACGATCGGATATGGGAATCGGATCTCGATCGAAGGGCGAATTTCTTAGTGGGGGCGGCCCCCGGGACAGAGAGGATCAACACGACGAAAAGCATAGATGTGAACACACGAGAATATCCGCCAGTCAAAGTGATGCAAACTGCGGTGATTGGAACTGGAGGGAGCATAAGCTACAGGCTGAATCTAGAGGATTTTCCGGCCAACGCACGAGCTTACGCTTACTTTGCGGAAATCGAGGATTTGAGACCGAACGATACTAGGAAATTCAAAATGGAGCTGCCTTACATGCCGGACTATAGCAACGCGGTAGTGAACATAGCAGAGAATGCCAATGGAAGCTACACGTTGTACGAGCCTAGCTACATGAACGTCTCGCTGGATTTCGTTCTGACGTTTGAGTTCAAGAAAACACGAGACTCGACACGAGGACCTTTGTTGAACGCAATGGAGATTAGTAGATACGTGGAGATTGCCACTAAGACCGATGAAAAAGACGGTAGGATAATATATAAATGTGATTTAATTCAACTAGATACATTATTTAGTTACCTAAATGTGTGTGTGTGTGTGTTATTACGTACCGAAGTGAGTGGCCTTGATGCTCTGCTAGCTATGTCTGAACAAAGTGAATGGGCGAACGAAGGCGGTGATCCTTGTTTACCGACGAATTGGGAGTGGTTGACTTGTAGCGCCACGTCACCACCGAGAATTACCAAGATGTAAGTCTTTTTCTATCTCGAGTTTTGTGCATAATAACGGTTATTGGTCAACGTTTTTATCGACAATGACTTGTTCGAACAGTTTTTTGTCAGGTAAGAATGTGACGGGCGAAATACCACGAGAGGTTAATAGCATGGAAGGATTGACGGAATTGTAAGAGTGATTTCATTTCCGAGTTCAAAATTTAATTTCCGAATCATTATTCAATACTGATTTTTTACTTCTACTTCTATTATAGGTGGCTAGACG
Organism: Erythranthe guttata; assembly: GCF_000504015.1. Next base: position 1,488,973 of record NW_012194522.1, read on the forward strand.
GAAACTCGTTTATCGGGACAATTCCCGATATGAGCGACCTCGTCAATTTGAAAATACTGTAAGTTCTTCAATCAATTCGTTTTATCAGGTCGTGATCAGGTCAAAAAAAAAACTATGCATGAATACGTGGCTACAAATCCGTGTCAGAAGATCGAAACTCGAATCGCCCGACGTATATAAGACATACGAGCTAGCATAAAAAATGAAAACAACCACAATTAACGTTAGCTAGTTTTAAACCGTTCTTTAATAATCTCGTTTTTCGTTTGTGGTTTGCAGGCATCTAGAGAATAACCAACTGACTGGTTCGTTACCTTCGTACCTCAGTAAACTGCCGTACTTGCAAGAACTGTAAGCATTTATTTTAATCAACTTCAATTATAAGTCTCGGTATATTTATTGAAGCCGCGTTTGCGTGTTGTTATTTCCGGCAGGTACGTACAGAACAACTCTTTGAGCGGGGAAATACCGTCGTCGTTGCTAAGAGGAAATTTAACTTTCAGGTTTGTTTCGAAGAATCTCGAATGTAATCGATTAAAATGAACTTTGCTATGTAAAAAAACTACCGAAAATAACAAAATGCTGTACTTTATTTTTTTCCCCGTTTTTTGGCAGCTACGAAGGCAATCCGCATCTTAAACGAACAACGAAAAAACGTAGCAGAGTAATACTTGGAGCTTCGATCGGCATAGTGGCTACACTTATTGTCCTATCGATTTTAAGCATTTTGTTGCTTCGTCGATCTAGGTCGAGGACAACCCTACACAGAAACGAGAAAGGTTAATTTTGTACCTCTAATATAAAATATATCATTTCCAATTTTCGTTCGTATAAATTCAAATTTTTCATCTCGTGCGGAAAAAAAAAAAAAAAAAAAAATAGGAAATTCGTGGCGTGCGAGCACCAGGCCTTTATCAGGCTACTCAATTGCGCGCGACGAAGGTGTGGCATACTACATTCCTCTATCGGACTTAGAAGAAGCTACAAATAATTTCTCGAAGAAAATCGGTAAAGGAAGTTTCGGACCGGTGTATTACGGAAAATTAACGGACGGAAAAGAGGTGGCGGTTAAAACGATGGCTGATTCGTCTAGTCACGGCACCAAACAATTCATTACGGAGGTTACTTATTTTTTCGACCCCGTTACGAAATTCGTCAGATGTTTTTTTTCAAGAATGCATATAATATATATAACAAACACTTGCAAGACAAATATTTTGTACCGGATAATATTTTCTTACGTAATATTAACGAGGTACTATAATACTTACAGGTGGCATTACTGTCGAGAATCCATCACAGGAATTTGGTTCCTTTGATCGGATATTGCGAGGAAGAGCATCAACGCATGCTCGTCTACGAGTACATGCATAACGGGACTTTACGAGATCATATAAATGGTTTGCACCCCTCAAAAAAGAAAAGTTTCGATATTTTGAGAAATGATAATAAACTAACTCGAATTTCTTTTTCGACAGATTCCGAGAATCAAAAGCACTTAGACTGGCTAGCACGTCTTCGAATTGCTGAAGATGCAGCTAAAGGTGGAAACTTTTTTTAATTTTTTTTTTTCCTTCGAAAATAAAAACATTTTTTTAGAACTGTCGTGTAAATAACTCGATTACAGGTTTAGAGTACTTGCACACCGGATGCAACCCTAGTATAATTCACCGAGACGTGAAAACGAGCAACATTCTCCTAGACATAAACATGAGGGCAAAGGTATCGGATTTCGGACTATCGAGGCAAGCTGAAGAAGACCTAACACACGTATCGAGCGTGGCACGAGGAACAGTCGGCTATCTCGATCCAGAGTAAGCCAAAAAAAAAAAAATCGTGGCTTTGCATTTATGTTGTCTTAAACGTCGAAACTAACTAATGTTGTGTCTTAAACAGGTACTACGCAAACCAACAATTGACCGAAAAAAGTGACGTCTACAGTTTCGGAGTTGTTCTCCTCGAACTTATCTCCGGTCGAAAGCCTGTTTCGACCGAGGAATACGGTTCCGATTGGAGCATCGTTCATTGGGTATACGCTCGTTGCTGCATATATATATTTTTTTCCATCCAAAAAAAAAATTCTAAATTTTTTTTTTCAATTTATAGGCAAGGGCATTGATTCGGAAAGGAGACGTAATCAGCATAACGGACCCCACGCTTATCGGAACAATGAAAGTCGAATCGGTTTGGAGAGTAGCGGAAGTAGCGATCCAGTGCGTCGAGCAACATAGCACCGCCAGACCAAGAATGCAGGAGATTATACTTGCCGTACAAGATGCGATCAAAATCGAGAAAGGAACGGACAAGTTAGATTCTATCGAGAGTTCGACGAAAGGACAGTCTTCGAGAAAAACGCTACTAACGAGCTTTCTCGATATCCAAAGTCCCGACCTTTCTAACGGCTCCTTAGTCCCTTCGGCTAGATAAGGAATTAGCCGCTTTTTCGATAAACCCGAATGCTGTGTGCGATTTTTTTTTACGACATGGTAAAATGGTAATATTCTTCAGCTAACATACAGAAACTCAGGTTTGCAGTTAATTTGTTTATACTTAAATTTAGAGAATCTTTACACATATGTTACATTTATTTTTAGTGCATTAACATGTCTGTTATATGGTAACTCATAACTGAATCTTGTAATTATAAATTTATGACTAAATTACAGGCCCCCCTGAGGTAATGTCGAATTACGAAAAAACACCTTTATATTTGGGTAATTACAACCATCCATGAATCTTCTTACACGTCCACCATTGCGGTTTCAAGTTTAATGGAATCTTCTAGATTATGTGGAATATTTTCCAGTTCTTACCTGTTTTAACTTATTAGATCTCCACATTTTAAATCAAGATGATCAGATGTGTTTCTTGGCTTCTAAATATATAAAATTGTGGTGCATCAGAAACTGCAATTTTTGCACAAAACTAATACAAACTAAAGAACATTGCACGGAATCTAGAGGCTTATGTTCCATTTGACACCGTAATAGTGTGTGGACGCGTAAGAAGATTCATAATTGAAGAGTGGTTGTAATTACCCAAATGTGAGGGGGTTTTCGTAATTTGATTTTACCGCAGAGAGTTGGCCCGTAATTGACCCTAAATTTAATAAAAAATTGAAAATCTTGAAATTGAAATAATCAAGATGAATGCAATTTTATCAAGAGAATTGAATAAAAGGGTCTTGCCGTGTAATGAATGGCTTGGCGCCAGAAGCCACCATTCTTGAAATCTTGATCCTTGTTTGGTGTTTTATGGTGAGTTCCATTATGAAGTGGGCTGGGGCTTCTTGATTTTTGATAAATATATTTTCACCCCCGACTTTTTTGTCGAGTTTCAAACTAGTCCTTATATTATAGTTCTAATTGACTTCAATTTCACCCCTCAATAATTTATCCGTCAACAATTTGGTTTAAAATACTCTGATTTGACTAAAATACCCTTCACTCATTAATTAACCACTCCCTCCGTTGATCCGTTCGATAATATCTGTCACTTTTAAGAATTTTTTTGTTTCATATTATCTGTTACTTTAGAATTCCAACACTACATTAATTACATATTTTTCAATTATGCCTTTATTAACTCTCCAAAACTCTATGTACATTAATTAATAAATAAGAGTATTTTGGTCTAATAATATCTATTTTTCTAAAATCAATACATATTTATTGAGTTTCTTAAGATTCGTGCAAATGTGAAAAAAACTATTATTTAGGAACCGAGGGAGTATTTACCTTAAAACAAAATCAGCCTCCATTTTTTTTTTCCAACTAAAATAAAATAAAATCATAATTTATTATAGTTCACAAAATCAATGTATTTCATTCCCTATACGTTGGAATTCATACTAATTATTGGACAAAATAAATATATTCAAATATTATGTAAAATTAACCTAGTTAAAATTATGAAAGAATTGAAAAGATATTCTAGATTTACTTGCAATTCTATACAATTTTTCATTTTGTTATTTAATGCATATCATTTTTTAATTAGTATAAAAACGATAATTTCATGAAAATGTTAGACAATATTGCGTATTTTGGCGTACTCGAGATTTATTTTGGTTAAAGTTATCGTTTTATTTTTTTTAGTAAAATATTTAAGTAAATGGAAGAAACATTCCACTTGTTTGAAATTCTTAATTTATCGCGTACTGTTGTTATTGTACACGTCATTTGATAATATATAAAGAACGTTGTTGTCGTTTTCGAAAACATTAAAAATTGCATACGTTTTAACAAAAAACGTCATGAAAAATTATATATTTTTGGCACGTTAGTCGTAGTTTTAATACCCCAAAAGATATTTTTTGTCGTTTTAGTAAAAAGTAGAGTAACAAAATATAAATCTTGTCGTTTCAATAAATTATTAACGCAAATATATTACCGCTTTTTATTTATTTGTATTAAAAACATAACGTCATCTCATACGACATTCATTGTACACGTCATTTGCTAATATTAAAAGAACGTTATTGTTGTTTTCGAAAACATAAGAAATAGCATAAGTTTATTAACAAATACGTCACGAAATATTTGATGTTTTAGCACGTTTGTGGTAGATTTAATACTCTAAAAAATATATCTTTTGTTGTTTTAGAAAAATATTTAAGTAACAAAGTTATATTTTTTTTATTTATTTGTATAAAATATTATTCCATGTTCTTTTCAACAATGCATACACTTAACAAATTTCATGAACATATAGTTAATGATCTTATGGTCGTTTTATCAAATTTGAAATTAAAGTGCCATTTACTATAAAAACAAAGGACTCAAATGCAAATTCTAATTCGTTATTCTAGGAATATGTGGAAAGATTATTTATTTAAAACAAAATTATAAAGATTTGTTGCTTTCCACGTGGTGTGATTATGGTCCGTGGACTTGATTCTCAACCTAAAAACCTAATTCAATTATAATATATATATATATATATATATATATATATATATATATATATATATATATATATATATATATATATATAAAAGAAAGAAACGCTGGGCAACCCTAAAAACCCTAATGGTATTTTCTTAATTATTTATTTTTAATATTTTTTCTCTATTAATTTTCAACAATTATCAATCTCCTATTTTTGATCAATATGTCTAAATCTTAAGAGATAAAGATAGAAATTCGATTTGTTAAGTCTAAATTTATATATTTGGATTATTTGAATTATAAATCTTAATATGTAAAATATAAACAAGTTAATGTTACATTAAACATGAATAATACTACATTATTAAACTTTACTATGTGCATGTACTATATTTTTTTATTATGTATTAAATTGATTTTTTTTTTACTCTTGAAATAATATCCCGTGCATCGCACGGGGAAAAAAATGCTAGTATTAATAAATCTAAATAACTACAAAATTTAGGGTAAATTATGACCACTCTCTTAGATAAAGTTTATTAATAAAACCCCCTCAATTTTTTATAATTACATTTACTACTTAAATCTGTAGAATTTTTCATTAACACTATTTTCTAGAAGGTAAATCTAAGAAATTTACAAACTGCAAGGAGTTCGATGAAATTTCTCAAAAAATGAATTTTTTTTTGTAAGTACACTTTATTTAGGGAGACAGTTGTAATTTATCCTAAAATTTATATGTTTGTACAACAAGCATACCTAGGTTTGGACATCTCATTTATGAAAATATTAATATGACTTAAATTAAAGCCACAAAAATTAAACAAGAACTTGGCAAGACTTATAGTCATAATTATACAAGCAAAACAAATATATAGTACAATATAAACCACTAATCTTGAATTTTGAAGAGATTGATTAATTACCTAACCAAGCCTTCAACTCTTGACTTTTCAATCAAAGGCTGCAAGTTCTAATTTACAATTCTAAAATACCCTTCATTTTTAATTTAATTTTTTTTAACTTATAAACCGCAATCATAAACGTGTAATGGATAAAATTCACTAACGAAACGTGTAAATCGTATTGGCAATCTATGTGCAACGAACTTAATTTAACTAAAACTATTAAAAATGGGGAATCGAACTTGGATCGTTAGACATAACAAATTAAGTCACCATTGTGGGCAAATAATACTCTTCTTCATATCAATGGATGACCTAGTGGTTGGAGTAAGTTAGTTCGTGCCAACTGATCCAAGTTCGAATTCCTTTGCCAAAAGTCGCTAGGTCGAACTTGTCATAAATGGTTAACCTGGTCTAATTTATGTTTCTCGTACGATTTACAAACTATTACACGCGAGTGTAGATTTACCCGGTACACCTATATAGATTTGTGTGGTCCAAGAAAAACCCTTGATCATTATTTAAACATAAATAACTTATTGCATCAACAAAAAACAAGAAATAGCACAAGTTGCCATACAATCATAGTATCATTAATTAATAAACTACTAAATAAGTACTAGTTAATGCTGATTTTCTTAATCTTTACAACTAGAATCTTGTTCTAAAAAATAATCAAGAATCACAATCCATTGACATTGTTATCTCACTTTCACGATTAAACAAATTCCCAACAAATAAAATAAACAAATTCCCCCACACCTTTAAATTGTAAACAAGAACAATAAACAATTCAAAAATAAATAAAAATTGATTCTTTTATTGAGGATTTGGTTGAAAAAGTGAGTAGAAAAAGGGCAAAAGATATATAATATGATGACAACTATTGCATCATTTGCAACAACAAACAAAGCCAACCCAACTTTTTCAATTCATCATAATAATAACAAGAACAAAAAATAAAAAAAAAAAATTAAGAAAAAAAAATTAATTAATTTTTTTTAAAGACAAGAATTCCAATTCCTCCTCTTCTTGCATCAGAATTAAATTCCTCTGTCTGAAACAGAAAAAACCCTTCTTCCCCCAACAAACACCAACACAGTGAGGCTCAAATTACGGCACTTTGTAGTGCAGCAAAGACAAAAAAAAGATGGTGGTGGTAATAATAAAGATTGGAGCTTTGAGCTAAAAGACACACCAGAAAGGAAGGTTAGAGAGATCAAAAGTTTTGCAACTCTCTCTCTCTCTCTCTCTTCTTTTTCTCTTTCTTGTCTAAGCATTTTGTTTTCTTGTAATGAATGTTGGGTTTTTCTTTTCTTTCTTAAATAAGAGCACCGCAACCCTTCTCTTCTTGCAGCTCGGTGGGTTCATCTGTACTTGTCTTAAAAAAAAAAGAGCTTTCTTTTTTTCTTTTGTGCATTTTAATATTTTTTTTTATATATTTATAAAACAGAGGAAGAAAGAACAGAATCAAGAAAGTGGGGGCAAAATGGAGAATATGTATTACGAGAAGCTGGGCAGAAGTTCTTACAAGGATTCCCTCAAGTTCTTGGAGTCTGATATTCAACATGCAAATGATTTGTAAGCTGGGGCTTTTTTTTTTTTTTTTTTTTTTTTTTTTTGGGTGTGTAATTTTTTCCACATTTTATCTTAGGGGCATGCATGTAATATCTGGTTTGTTTGAGCATATTGTGGGTTCTTCATTTTTGAGTCTAATGATTCTTGATTTTAATTCTATTAACTGGGTATTTTTTTCTCTCTATCTAAAAATCCTTTCTTTTTGTGAATTTGGTGTTTCTTGTTTTTCTGTCATAAGACATGCAAGTGTTGAATTGTTGAAAGGTGTGTAGACAACAGAATTTGCATTTTTCGAGAAATCGGTTGCTGTCGATTTCGGTGTTTTTTTGGTGAATTGATCCACTTGCTGCAAATTTACTATTTTGTTTATCAGAGATTTTCTTTTAATTCATACACTAGATTGATGTGAGATACAGAACACCACCGCTATTTTATTGCTAAAAAAATTTCCAATTTCGCTACATCGGTGGTGCTATGTGCTATATTAAGAAGTCGGAGCTGGAAATGATGACATCACCATTCTCTCCTCGAATTATCGGATTTTTTTTTCTTTTCAATTGTCGGTTTTTAGGTCTCTCCCTACACGATTAAGACATGCAAGCATTGAATTGTTAAAAGGTGTATAGAAAATAGCTGTTGCATTTTTCGAGTGCAATGTCACTGTTCAACTTGTTGCAATTTCCGATTTTTTTCGTCGGAGATTTATTTATTTCGACACTAGATTTGATGTGCGATAACGATAACTGATACGGCATGTCACAGCCATTTTAATCGCAAAATTTATTGCGTATCACTTCTGATTTCGTCGTGTCGGTGCCGTGTTCTATATTAAGAAATAAAAAAACGGAAACGATAACATAATTAATTATCTTGCCGAATTAGCCGTTTTTATCGTTTCGTTTTTTTTCTTAGGGCTGGAGCAATTCCAAGAGCTAAGGGAGGCGCACGTCTTCAAATGAAACTCGTCTACAATCAGTTAGCACCGCTCTTTCTATTTTTCCTTCGGTGGGTCGATTGTTCGTGCTCCTGCTTTTTATCGAGCTACTTCAGCCTTTTTCACATCGTTATTTACAAGGTAATTAATCGATCACCAATCATTTTTTACTTTCCGATTATTATTAACGCAACGTAATTCCATTAGTTCACATTCTTCGTTTTATTTCATTTCTCAGGTGTACGCAGACGGAAGGCCGAAGATTTCGACACACGGACGGAAAGCTTCCGTTAGAGAGTTTTACGGTTTGTCGGTTTCTTTATCCGCTCGTCTTTGTGCGAATTTTTTTTTATAAATATTCTCGTTGTTGATAAAAAAAATGCCAGCTGTCATATTGCCGTCACTTCAGCAGCTCCATTACAACATGGTGGAACAGGACAGTTTGAATTCGAGCATCGAAAACCGTGTTCGGAAAAACATTAGTAAGAAAAGACTCGAAGAAGATAGTCGAGCATACGACAACAACAACAACATAGAACCCGCAAGAGACGATGAATGTGGAATATGCTTAGAACCATGCACCAAAATGGTCACACCTAATTGCTGCCATGCAATGTGTATAAACTGTTACCGCGACTGGTAAAATTTAAATTAAAACCCGCAATTATATTAAAGATCGGATTTTTTTTTTTTCGTCCTAAATTATTTTTTTCGAATTTTAGGAGCACGAGATCGGAATCGTGCCCATTCTGCCGCGGTAGTTTAAAAAGAGTAAAGTCGACCGATTTATGGGTGCTAACGGGCAGCGATGATGTCATCGATCCGGAAGCTGTCACCACAGAAGACTTGCAAAGATTCTACCTTTACGTCAGAAACCTGCCTAAAGATTCCCCCGACGCGTTGTTCTTGATGTACTACGAGTATCTGATATAATGCCAAACGAAGCGGAGATGGGGGTATATATATATATATAGATATAGCAGAAGCCGACCTTATAAGATGTAAATAGAGTCCGGGTAAGGAAAAAAAGTTTTCTCCGTTTATTAAATTGTACGAATAATAACCGCTTTTGTACATGCGGGGTGCGATAGGAGAAACATTACAATCAATAAAAAGTTCTCAAAGCATTCTTTGAGACTTGTTTTTTGCCTTGCCTACAATTCTTCTTCTTCGTAACTCGTACAATTGCATGGTTAAGCAAAACTACCCGAAAAAAAAATCGACCAAAATAACAATATTTACTTACTATAAGCTATATCCTATAATTATTTATTGTTTATTTATTATTATTATCTCGCTCTCTTGATGCATTATCCGGAGCGGAAACTTCTAGAATCTTTGTGCCTATGCGCTTATCTCTACACTCACGCTCTTCTTGATCTTGATAAGCTCGCTGAAAGAAGGTTGACAGAAGCCATGATTGAGGAAAAGATCGGTGACGTGCTTGTACATTGCTCCGGTGAGGTGGACCCCGTCGTAGTTAATGTACTTCTGAGAATCTTGACAGGGGGTCGTGTTGTCGGACCCACATGGCGAGTTCCTGTCAAAGTTGTACTCCCCTCCGCCGGTGCCGCAGCAGGTTTTGAAGGGCTCCTCGATTCCGTACTTTTTCGGGTTCATCGAAACGGTAAGGTACGCGTTCCAGTAGTCAGCGTACAAGATCGTGCAGTTAGGGTACTGCCTTCGGAATTTCTCGAGCTTCGTCTGAAGAATTTGATTGTGGAGCATGATTCCCTTGTTCACGCTCCCCACGCATCCCATTTGGTCGCGGTCGAGTTTCAAACTGGCTGCCATGCATATGGGGAGACAGCCGACGGGGGGCAATCCTTGTACAACGACGTACTTTGCTCCTTTTTCTAGCAATGTCTGTTAAAAGATTGCTTTTTTAATACAATTTTTTTTAAAGATTGCTTTTTTCTGTTAATGATTGCTTTTTTAGTACAAAATTTTATTACAGCAGTACTATGTTTGTATAATATACGTACCTTGAGGATATTGCATTCGTTGTTTGCAGATAGCTCCGTCAGACTGAGAAGCGAAACGGGCGAGCCGAAAGAAGTGACGTAGTCGGAAACTCCCATTTCGCCCAGCCAGAAGAGCGAGTTCTCCATGTCAGCATTGCAGAGGGCCCCACCCCCACCTTCGTTACACCCAGTCTTCGCCATGAACTGCTCGAACCAGTCTAGCTGTGTCTGAAAGCTCGTTAGGGCTTTGTTCCAAAACGGGCAGTTAATACCTTTCGAGGCGAAGAAATCTGTCGCGAGCGCGGTGGACCCCGCTATGGCAAAGTTGACCCCGTTCTTGAAATCCGCAGAGTTGGATTTGTAGGGAGAGAGTGGCGGCAGAGAGAGAGAATCGCAGAGGTAATCGACCATGAGTTGACCGCTCATGGACTTTTTGAACGAAAAAGAAGGGGAAGAAGAAGAAGAAGGCGTGGAAGAAGAAGAAGAAGAAGGCGTCGAAGTAGAAGGTGTTGAAGAAGAAGAAGGCGTAGAGGTAGAAGGCGTCGAAGAAGAAGAAGAAGGTGTAGAAGAAGAAGAAGGTGTAGAAGTAGAAGGTGTCGAAGAAGAAGGTGGTGTAGAAGTAGAAGGTGTCGAAGAAGAAGGTGTAGAAGTAGAAGGTGTAGAAGTAGAAGGCGTCGAAGAAGAAGAAGGCGTCGAAGTAGAAGGCGTCGTAGAAGTAGAAGGAGTCGAAGAAGAAGAAGGCGTAGAAGTAGAAGGCGTCGAAGAAGAAGAAGAAGGCGTGGAAGAAGAAGAAGAAGGCGAAGAAGTGGGCGAAGACGACGAAGAAGAAGAAGAAGAAGGCGTAGAAGTAGAAGGCGTCGAAGAAGAAGACGAAGAAGAAGAAGAAGAGGAAGAAGAAGAGGAAGCCGAAGCCGAAGCCGAAGATGAAGACGAAGACGAAGAAGAAGAAGACGAAGAATTATCATCTGCCGAGACGTTGTTAGTGTTTTCTTCCGACCCGCTTCCTAGGAATTCGGCATTGCCCGTGTCAGTGTCCGAATCACCAAAGGCGAAGACTTTGGAGAAACAGCCCTTGAATTCGGCGTTGAAACTGATCGAACCCGAGGCGGAAAACTGGCCCTGGCCATGGTCATGGTCATGGTCATGGTCATGGTCAACGTTGTTACCGCCGCTCTTCTTGGTTTTGTTTTTCTTGTGTGCAGATGAAAGGGTGCTGCATGAGAGGAGGAGGATTGTTACTATCAACAGAGAGAGTGAAAGAGATTGACAGCTGGATTTTTTCATGATTAATTTTTTTTTTTTTTAATTATTTCTTGATATTATTTTGTTTGTTGTGTGTTGAAGTTGTCCCTTTTATATATGCAATTAGTAATGGCTAATTTTGTGTTGGGGGAGGTGATCCTTGATCCTAGGAAAGAACATTGGCTCTGTGGTGTTTGTTCAGGTAACTAACTTAACTGCTAACTGATGTGGTTGCTTCTTTGGTTTTTATTTCATTGCAATGGCTATTGTAGGAATGCAGTAAACTGGTGGTTTGTGTGTAATTGTTGTCAACACAATCTTTATGTCATGTCAATTTTTAATGGAATATTTAGTTTTAGGGAGACTTTTTATTTTATTTATTATTTATTATTTATTTATTTATTATTATTTATAACTAATAAAATATGTTGTTTTAATTTATATGCTATTTTGTAAATTAAATTTGATAGATCATTAGTATCGAATGCAGTTTCCGTCCCTTACATTAGTATCGATTTCACATTTGGTCCCTCACATTCACAACAAAATACATTTGGTCCCTCGTGTTTTCAAAAATTCAAACACTTTTAGTTATTTCCATCGATTTTCTATTAAAACTAACGGAATCAATCGTGTTCCCATCAATGACTAACTGACATACTTACGGAAAATTGACGGAAATGACAAAAAACGTTAAATTATTAAAACATGAGGGACTAAATGTGTTTTTTGTGAGCATAGAGGACTAATATGAAATCGGTGCAAACTTTAGGGATGAAATCTATAATCTCCATTTATATGTAACCCTTTAATCAATTTACCTTGTATTCTTTATATAATGGATGAATTTCTACTACAATAAATTTTTCAAATCATCATGGGGTCGGGGACATGTTCCCCAATATTTCTCACATTTCTATTAATTTATATAAAAAAATAATTTGTTTATGTACAATAGAATTAATGGCCCTTTCTAAGAAATTTTTAATGTATTCGTCCTCTTGATTTAAATTCTGGCTCCGCTAATGTGTATCATATATAAATAAGGGTAAGTTATGGTCACTCGAGGTAAATTCAAAAGCGAAAGAACCTCTCATGTTTGGGTAACATCAAACACCTCTGAACTATGAATCTTAATACAAGTTCACCATTGCGGTGTCAAATTTAGTGGAATTTTTTAAATTATGTGGACCCATTTTACCCAATTCGAGCTCCGCATTTTGTAAAAGATGATCGTAAGATATGTATCTTGACTTGTAGATATCAAATTGTGGTGCATCAGAAACTGCATTTTTGCACTAAACGAGTACAAACTAGAAACATTTCACCGAATATAGAAGATTCCATTGAATTCGACACCGTCAGAATGAACGCGTAAAAAGATTCATAGTTAAGGGGATAATTATAATTATCCAAACAAGAAGGGTTTTTCGTAATTTAACATTATCTTAGGGGTGACCATAATTTACCTTATTGAACGGCATTAGTGATGTCTAATGAATGTTTTTCTCCTGATTTAAACTTTTTACCGGAAACATGAGCAATATGTTCACCTGATTTTTTAAGAAATATCGAATGCAAAATACATCTTTTATCAAGAAAAAAATTTGTTCCAAAAAAAAAAATAAAAAGAAAAAGAAAATAATGCAAAAGAGGTCTAATCTTCTATTTTAGTAAGGAATAATAAAGTTTAAATAATCTATTAAAAATTCAGCATCATAAATCATAATTTGATCAAAGTTGTTTAAGGCTTCACTAAATGCTGTTCATGGGTCGAAGAATCAGTTGATTATCAGTCCGACCTGACCAATCAATATTTTTTTACCAATATCCAAAATCATTATTGGTCTGACTTTTATGAATCGGATAACAAAACAATTTTTTCATTACGATGTCAATTTAAAATTAGTGTTTTTTTTTAGTTTAAAATTACAGTAATATCTATTTTACTAAATATAGATAGCACTTTCTTATCTTTAGACAAATTACTTATATAACCAAATTAAATCAAGGCTGAATGGCAAAAAGACTCATCACATAAGACTTAAATACATTTTGGTTCATAAAAAAAATAGTCTCTCAATTAAACCCACCCCAATGTCTTTAGTCTAAAATACCCTCCTTAATATAATTCTTATCAATTCCACCAATTATGCTCTAACTTCCTTAATATTACACATTGACCCCGGATTTAAACAAATATATCACATTAACCCCCAATTTTTTTTTTCAGAAAATAATTTTTTTCTGAAATGTTTTTTTTCCGGTCAGATTCCGGCGTTGAATTTTTTTTTTTTTTTTTTTAATTTTTTTTTAAAACTTTTTTTTTTCCTGAAATTTTTTTCCGGCCGGTCAACCACCGTTGACCGCCGGTCTCCGGCGTTGACTTTTTTTTTTTTTTGAATCTTTTTTTCTTAGAAAAAAATATTTTAATTAATATTACTGTCTTGGCTACTAAATTACTGTCTCAGACAGTAATATTATGAATATTATTTTCCCGAATAGTAATATTGTTAATATTATTGTCTAAGACAGTTAAATTACTGTTGGAGACAGTAATTTAGCAGCCAAGGCAGTAATATTAATTAAAATAATTGTTTTTAAGAAAAAAAAAGTCAATTAATAGTTAAATTACTGTCTCCGACAGTTAAATAACTGCCGGAGACAGTAATTTAGCAACGAATAAAATAATATTAATTAAAAATATTTTTTTAAGAATAAAAAAATCAATTAACAGTTAAATTACTGTCTCCGATAGTTAAATAACTGCTGGAGACAGTAATTTAGCAACGAATACAGTAATATTAATTAAAAATATTTTTTTTAAGAATAAAAAAGTCAATTAACAGTTAAATTACTGTCTCCGACATTTAAATAACTGTTGGAGACAGTAATTTAGCAACGAATACAGTAATATTAATTAAAACATTTTTGATGAAAAAAAAAAGTCAATTAACAGTTAAATTACTGTCTCCGACAGTTAAATAACTGTCGGAGACAGTAATTTAGCAGCCAAGACAGTAATATTAATTAATATATTTTTTTTAAGATAAAACAAAATTATAAAAATAAAAAAAAAGTCAACGCCGGAGACCAGGCGGTCAACGACAGTTGACCGGCCGGAAAAAAAAATTCAGGGAAAAAAAAATTTCAAAACAAAAAAAGTCAACGCCGGAGACCGTCGGTCAACGGCGGCGACCGGCGGTCTCCGGTGGTGGCCGGTCAAAATTGAGGTCAAAATTAAAATAATGGTTAAAATTGGTTAATTGATGAAATTGGGCTAAATTAGGGTGTAAATCATGAAATTGGAATTGAATTGAGTTTCAATGAATTGGGGTAATTTTGGTATATATAAAAGGATTTTCCTTATTTGCAAATAAGTTTGAATGAGTTGGATTTATTTAAAAGACAAAAAAGTTGGATGTCCCTCTTTTAATTAAGTGCCCTTGTCATGGGCTTTTTTGTGATTTGCCCTTAAATCAAACTTTATCAAAAATAAATAATTTTTTAATAAAAAATCAGTTGGTTGGCTATTTTTAAAAACATTGTAGCAACTACGAACTGACGTAACTATACATCGGTAGGCTAAAATTATCATCCCGAGTTTAATGAATTAGTCGATAGTTAAATGAATCGATTGTTTTTAAATGATGCAATGCAAGCTAGGGTCTCGACGGACATGCAAGGGAGAATTGTCCTGCATAATTTCAACCTTTGAATAAATTAAAGAAACGAAGACAATTGTAGGCGGATGGATTAAATGGCACAAAGAGAGAAGATCTTACTCAGTAGTTGGTCTTCCTCGTCAAATTCAATCCTCCTTAATATTAGATCGGGCTGGAATGCCTCGCTTTTGTAAAGGTTCAAGGATCACATGTTGTGAATGAGCTGGTGGTTAGGAGGCAACTTTAGTTTTTTGGATAATTGCACTCTTGCCCTTTTTTGGAGTCGTATGCTGAAGTTGAATTATACTGGTGGGCTGAATTTTTGAGGTTATTTCATAGCTACCCAAGCATGGGGACTGTTTTGCAATTACCGAACTCGCTGCATGGAGGTATGCCATATGTGGAGAAGCTGGACAAGTTTAATTTGCTTATTTGCAGTTTAACCTCTTGTGTCCCTTTTGGAATTTTCGAAGATGTTGTTGTCTTGGCACTAAAAGTTTTAGTTTATTTATTTTTTACCCCATTTTGGAGCTGCATTGTACTAGGCTCGTTTTTTATTTTTTAATACTATTGTAGGGGTACTTTTTTTTTTTTTTTCTTGTGTTAGACAGACCCATAATATTTTAACGAGGCCCCATACACTTTATCATAATAAAATAATAAAATCTTTTTAGCTAAAAAAAAATTAAGTAAAGAAAATAAAATAAAATAAATGAATCGATTGTCGGGTACGGTCTAAGACCGACTCATGAACAAGTCTAGTCTACAATATCTCAACTTAAGGTGTCCAATTAAAAAAAAAAAAAATCATTAAATTAAAGTAGAGGATGAATTGGTTCAACTCCCAAAGATTAATAAATAACAATTAATCAAATTATAGCCAAATTTGGTTTAAATCTTGCAAATATTTTTCGTCCAAAGTCTAAACCCACTTATGAGATCGGGCCGGTTTAAAAATATAACCCGGACCACGTTATCCGGATTACGGTGGGCGTTAAACGGGTCGGGTCGATTCGATATCAACGGTATAGTTTGACTTTTCATTTATAACCTGTCTAATACGGCGTCGTACGAATCATAATGACGAAATCTTTCCAATTTGCTGTACAGTAATTAATTAGTAACAAATCCTCAAACACTGATCCACACCGCTGCAGAAATCGAAGATCCATTGTGTTTTCATTCAAGAAAAAAACCCCCAAATAATCAAACCCCTATTCCCGAGGTAGAAATCAATTGTTGTCGTCTGTAATTGTAATTGGTCTTCTTCTTCTTCAATTTCTTTGTTTAATTTCATTTTTTTTCCCTAATTGTTTCAGATCTAAGGCCGGTGAAATAGGGAAGAAGTGTTATGATTGATAGAAATGGCGGATAATCATGTGAAAGAAGACGCTCCAGCTGGAGAAGATGGAGGGCTTTCTCCGAAGGAATCGTTTAATGGCGCTGCAGCTGACAGTAGTGGCGATTCAGTTGATCAGGTAGCCACTTTTTCTGAATAATTGATGGAGTTTTTTTTTTTCAATAATTCTGCTTTTCTGTTGGAATTTGAATATACTATACAAAATCAGACGCTGCATGTGGTGTAAAGTGTTATTTTACTTTTACATTTTTTAATGTAATGTGTTTGTTATGTTTGTTCAGTATTATTGTATCACTTTTTAGATGAACTAAAATTACTTTCCTGATATTGCAAGTCGGCTGTGTGATTTATCGATCTGCGTTTATAAAAATTTATCTGCGGATGCGGCTGATATGATGCACCTTTCGTGTTTTATTTTTTCGTCCAATTTTCGTTTTTTTTTTCTCCGTATGTGGAGGTAGTTTCATATTAGAGTTGAAAAGTGAATTTTCTAATTGAAGCTACAAATTAAGATACTGAAGTTCTGCAAAGTCAAAATCAAGATTCTAGCTCAAGAAGTGTTCCTTTAGCTCTCCGAACTAGGAATACAGGCGCAGGAACTTATTAATTGATAGGTTTACATAATACTTAGTCAAAAAGTGTTTATAGTTTGTAGCATTTGAGATATATTTATGTATATATATGTATATCTTATTCCTTTAAAAACAAAAGAATTTTTTTACTACGAAGGACAAAAGATGTACCATTCTAAGTAGACATAGAACACGTATATATGTACTAGGAATATAGTACTTAACTGCTGTATAAAGTAGATGGATGGTGACAAAAAGTAGGTACTCTCGATTCTTGCCTATTGCCCTTTACATTTTTTTTTCTTTGTTGCCAAATAAGTTAGACATACACTGATTGTTTCCTTTCCTCGTTCTCAGCATTTTTATGATATTGCATGATTGAGAATGTTAGCTGCTCCAGATTAAATGTTGCTACCTTAAAAAAATACTACAAAATTCTTCAATTGGGGTTGCTCACTGTTCCTATAAACGATATTCGATTATCCTGATTCAGCATGAAAATGTGTATTCATTCTCTCAGAAGGCACCGTCAGTAATTTGTCTCAGTTAGATTACTTTGTACACTTCGAAAAAAGAAAAAGGAAAAAAAAAGGCACATACTAAGCGTTGGGATACTGCCTTGCAGATGGATCCTGCATCCCTAAGTAACACCAATCCAGTAGATTCTTTCCGCAGTGAACCAACTGAGTCAACAAGAGATGATATGTTTGTTGATTGTCCAGATGAGATAGAAAATTCCGAATCTCAGCAGAGTTCTGAGGAAAAGCATACTGTAGAAGATGACCAATATAATGAATCAGACAGTGGGATAAATGTCCAACAACTGATGTCTGAGATCGAAGTGTTGCGTGATATGCTCGACAATACTGTTGCTGAGAAAGAAAAATCAGCAGTAGAATACGAGGTTCAATTTTAGATGTACCTCTCCTTTTTTTCTTTAATCTATTTATGAGTATCTTGGCCTGAACAAATCTACTTTCTATGCAGGAAGAAAGAGCATTTCTTACAAGAGAACTTTCCCAATTTCGTAACCAAATAAGGGTTTTAAGTGAAAAAAATAACAGTGTGGATGAAAATGCCAATGGAGTGGTTGATCATATTCAGACTATGGAATCTGGTGCCTCTTTGCACGAGATAATGGATGATTGCTCTAGATTCCTTAAGAGTGCTTTGGATGAACGTTTGCAGACCGATGAACAAGTTAGAGAACTCCAATCTGCGGTATATATGAAAGATCAGGATATTGGTTTCCTCAATGCAAAGGTTGCTCAGGCAATGGAGTCGAGTAATATTGCTCAGTCCGATTCAAATTTGAACCATGTGAATATGTCTCGGCAAATTGAGGTTCTGCTTGAGAAGGATCAGCAAATTGAGGAAATTGTGAACAGGATATTAGCTTCAGTTTCCCTGACGCACCACGAGGGAGATCTGTTGGATGGATCACTTACAGAAAAGATTTCCAGCATTGAGAAGTCGGTTACGTTTTTAGTCGAGAAGTGTAATCTTTTCGTTTCTGATTGTGACCAACTTCGTGGATTTTTAAACCAGGTTGGGTTGGATTTTGACACGATTGATGGCAAAGGAACTTTTGTTGCGGCACGTGATAAAATTCTTGATATCAGAAGCAAGGAAGAAAATCTGTACCAAAATCTGAGCAATTTAGAAGATGAGAACAGGAAATTGGTCGAACAGTTAGAGCAACAGAAATCTACAGTTGAAAATGTTAATGCAGAAATTTCAAGACTACGTGTAGAGGTTGAACAAGAGAAAAACAGGTATGCCAACACGAAAGAGAAGCTTACCATGGCTGTGACAAAAGGGAAGGCATTAGTACAGCAGAGAGATTCACTGAAGCAATCGTTGGCTGAGAAAACAAGCCAGTTGGAAAAATATTCAATTGAACTGCAAGAGAAGTCTAGTGCTCTCGATGCTGCAGAAAATACAAAGGAATTGATTGCAGAAAATACAAAGGAATTGATTGCAGAAAAGGACAAGATAGTTCAGAAATGTGGAGAAATATTATCCGAGATTGTGGCAACAAAAGAACTGCAGCCAACTGATGATATCACAGAGAAACTCAGATGGCTTGTAGACGAGAATAAATCACTGAGTGCTATATCTCTGCAATATAATAAACTGGCTGATGCATTATCGTTGTTTGATTTCCCAGAATCAGTGGCGTCCAGTGAATTAGATTTACGTGTCCGTTTTCTTGCAGAGTCATTTGATCTGTCCAAGGAAGAAGCTATTAAGTTACAGTCTGAGATAGCTAAAACAAAAGAAGCTGCAAATGGGGAGATTGACCATCTCACCGCTTCACTTTTGGCAGAAATGCAGGAGAGAAGCTATCTTCAAGCAGAAGTCGATGACTTACGAAACAAATACGAAGCTTTAAAAATTGAGATCGACCACTTGGGAACATCACTATCAGCAGAATCGCAGGAGAAGAGCTATCTACAGTTGGAGTTGGAGAGTTTGAGAGACAAATATGAAGGAGTTGTTCAAAAGGAACATCTCGTTTCATTGGAGAAAGATAAAATAGTAAGTTTGTTGATGGATGCATCTGGGCTTGCAAACGATGGTTCCGAAGAGATTCGTTCAGTGCACTCTGACATAACCATCACCGTTGATAGTTGCCTCGCAAAGATTAAAGAAAATATGTGTCCTAGTGAACCATCTCAAGTTCATGGGGAAATCTTTGAAAACGTGAAGAGTCTTCTGTATATCAAAGATCAGGAAATGAGTCTGTATAAGCTAATTATTGAGGAAGATATATTGGATAGAGTGCAGGTGAGTTATTTGTCGGGTGAACTTGAAAGAAAGACTGAAGAACTTAATGCCGTAAAGGATGAGAAGGCTGTTGTGCAGAGAAGTCTTGCACAGATGGAGGATAGATGTGCTTTACTGAAGGATAAATTATCTATGGCAGTCAAAAAAGGGAAGGGGCTTGTTCAAGAACGTGAAAATTTGAAAGGATCTCTGAATGAAAAGAACGTTGAAATTGATAGGTTGAAGTCTGAGCTGCAGCAAAACTTAGACAGAGATAAGGATTGCCAGGATCAAATCACTAAATTGTCAGTTGACGTGGAGCGAATTCCTCTGTTAGAAACAGATCTTGTTGCTACAAAAGAACGAGCAGATCAACTTGAGCAGTTCTTAGCAGAGAGCAATGGTATGCTTCAAAGAGTCATGGAGTCAATTGACGGCATCACTACTCCAACTGATTCATCTTTCTCAGAGCCCATAGAAAAGCTTACATGGATTGCTGGATATCTTAGAGAACAAGAAATTTTAAGGACAGAGTTGGAACAAGATCTGAGGGAAGTAAAAGATGAAGCAAGTTCCTTGGCCAGCAAGTTGTCAGAAGTCGAGGTGACGATTAAGTCACTCGAAAATGCCTTATCAATTGCGGAAAATAGCCGATCTCAACTGTTGGATGAGAAGAAAGAACTTGAAGTTTCCAAGGCATATCTGGAGGAAGAATTGCAGAAGGAAAACGAGAAAACTTCTTCTCACACAAGCAATTTTGAAAAGCTTTCTGCTAGCAAAAGTGCACTTGAAGATGCTCTATTACAAGCAGAGGAAAAGATTTCTACGTTCATGAATGAACGAGACACAGCTGTAGAAAGTAGGGATCTTGCCGAAGAGCAGCTACAGAAATTAAAGGATGACTTTTCCGACCATATTACTAAACTTGCTGATGCTGACAAAACTATTCAGTCCCTTGAAGATGCTTTGTCGCAGGCACAGAAGAATATCTCACTACTTTCTGAAGAGAATAGTAAGGTGCAAATTGGCAGTGCTGATTTGGACAGTGAGATAAAGAAAATCAGAGAAGAAGCTCATTCACATGCTAGCAAGTTTTCTGAAGCCTCCGTAACAATCAAATCACTTGAGGATGCGTTATTAAATGCAGAAAATAACATGGGAGACCTTGTTGAGGAAAAGAGAAATGCTGAACAGGAAATCATAGCACTTAAATCTCAGTTGGAATCGTGCATGGAAGAGTTAGTTGGAACCCGTGGTAGTATAGAGACTCGATTTGTGGAGCTCTCCAGTCAGCTTAACCATCTTTGGTTACTTCTTAAAGATGAAGCACTTCCGTTGCTACTTGGAAAATGTTTTGAAAGAAAGTTTGAGAGCCTAAACGACATAAATGTTCTACTCAAAGAAATGGGGGACTATTTCCTGGAAATGGACCCTGATATGCTGCAAGACAATCCGGTCACGGAGGTATGCATTTTGCTCGATTTGTGTATTTAAACTTACTCGTCGTTGTGTGGTATGCCTTTTAATGGACTCTGTCTGAATGAACACCTCTCTTTTCACACACAAATATGCAAAACGAAATTTAGAGAGGGAAACAAATGCGAACAAACTGAAAAATATTATTGACAATCCGAAGTTTGACCAAAGTACCCGAAACAAATACCTGAATTAGAGTTTCTGTATAATAACTTCTCATGACCACTTAAGTTGCTTCAATTGTTCCGATACAAAGCATATGCCAAAACCAAAATTAAGTTGTGGCTGTTATAACTTTTTAGTCAGTATAGCTTCAAAACATTCTTTGGTGTTTTCTGTCTACGAACTAGGATTATCAGAAAGAGAACCATTTTCCAGATTTGACGTTATGAGAGCTCGTCTATCCGAAATTTTATATCTGGTGTGGTATATTCTTATCAATGCCTCTCCTCTTTATGGTGGGGAAGTGTGTGTTTTTTTGTTCTCTAGTAGCTGCATTTTAAGTGTTTGCATGTCTTATCGTTCCTACCACTTATTGTGTCTCAAGAACTTACATTACATGTATGTGGAAATGTGTGTGTTTGTGTGTCTTCATATACCTTCAATTCTCTGTATAAGCTTTCCTGTTACTGTGTGATTATCTGATGGGTTCTCTCTCTGCATCTCTCGTTTTCCTTTTGTAGGATGATTCTTCTCTTCCGACAACTTTACCATCTAGCCTCGATATTGCCCTGAATTTGGACATATTAGACGATGAGGTGAATGCAGTTGATATTGAGAGCATCATGCTTTATATTGAAAAGATGAATGAAGGGTTTCATCTAAAAGGCAAGATAATGGCTGATAAATTTGGTAAGTTATCCACGCTTATGGATGGATCGATTGTATCTCTATTGAGAAGATTACACGTGACAAAGGATAGAGTAATAAGTATAACAAAGTACGCAAAATCTCTCAAACAACAAGTGGAGAACATCAACACAGATAAGCAAAGACAAGAAGACACTATAGCATCACTCGAAAGTGAGATCAGAGTTCTACTGTCTGC
Organism: Erythranthe guttata; assembly: GCF_000504015.1. The sequence continues at coordinate 1,511,375 of NW_012194522.1, forward strand.
ATGTTCTGATGCCACTAAGCAATTGGAGTTGAATGCACAAAATAATCTATCGGAGGTGAGATTTATCCAGGATTATGTGAAACTAGATGGCAGAATGTCCATGGATTTGGAAACAAATGGTGACGATGCAGCTGCAGCACTTGATACCGACCATTTGAAAACGGCTGAAAAGTTGTTACTTGCTACAAGACAGAATCAAGATCTTGTCAAATTGTTTAAAGATGCAATGAATAAGGTGACAAATATGACAGAAGATACGCGGAATCAAATGAAAGCAATTCAGCTAACCTGTGATGAAGTCTCGGAAGAAAGAGATTTGTACAAAGACAAAATCTCGATGTTGGAGACTGATCTGAGAGAACAGCAAAACTTGAGCCGTGATATGACAATTAAACTCGAGGATTACGAGGAAAAAGAAGATGAATTGAGGAAAAGAGAGGCGGAGCTGTTAACTTCATTATCGAAAGTTCATGGTACTTGGTCCTTGATATTGAAAACGTGTTAGCTTTTATTTCATTTGCTGCATGTATTGACCTTATCTGGTTCTTTAGTATTTACTTAATTTATTTTGTAATGTACCCTTTTTTTATGACTTTGTTTCAGAACTGGAAGATCCTCTCTTATCAGCATCTCAAGTAAAATACATATTGGAAAAGATGAATGAGGTTGAAGTTCCTGATGTTGCGCTCGCAGTCGGAGATTCACATGATTCAGCCGATGTAAGAAAGCTGTTCTATGTAATAGATAGCTACAATGGATTTCTGCAGAGGGTGAGCTCACTATCTCTTGAAAACGAAGAACTGCAATCAATTGCCGACAATCAGATTCTCGAAATTGAACATCTGCAAAAGCAACTTGAAGATCTCGTTGGGAACGAGAAAGACTCTGAAAAGTTAGACAAGTTGTTAGAGCTTGAGTCGGGTTTGCAGAATATTGTTCGCAAACTACGTGGCAGTGATGAGACGGATGTTGATCTAAAAGCAGATAGGTCAATGGGGCTAATGCAATTGCTTGACAAATTGGTTATGACCACAGTTGTGGAATCTGAGAGTTTGAAATCCAAAAACGAAGAACTTGGTGCCAAATTGTTTGGTGCCCAAAAGGTTGTTGATGACTTGTCGAACAAGGTTAAATTCCTAGAAGATTCTAATCAAACGAGAAATGTTCCACTAGAGATAGTAGAGCAGGGAAGAGGAACCTCCATAACTTCGTCTCCTCAGTCAGAGATATCAGAAGTGCAAGATATGGTATAATTTCCTTTTGTGCTTATTTGTTTTGCTATTCTTGCCCAAAAGCAGAAGGGCAGTATAGTAATTTTCTCAGTGTTGTGTGTTCGAGGGTAGAATAGTTCATGATAATAATAAGTTCGAAATTTGCAGGAAGCAATTGGTAAGAGCAATAATGCTCCTCATGTTCTATCTGCTGCCCACATACGTACAATGAGGAAGGGTTCGAGCGATCACCTTGCTATCAATATCGATTCTGATTCTGAACGTTTGATAAATAATAAGGAAACTGACGAAGATAAAGGTAAGATATTACGGGAGCTGATTTGTCGTTTGACGAACTAAGGTCTGGGAATTAACATTCTTTTTTTCTTTTTCTTTGCAGGTCGCATTTTCAAGTCACTGAATACATCTGGTTTGGTTCCTAGGCAAGGGAAATCAGTTGCTGATCGAATCGATGGATATTGGTAAAAATTGCACTGTATTTTTCTTAAAAATAAATCGATTATGAAAAAAAGAAAAAAAAAAAAAAAAAAGAACCCCGCTTAAAACTGTCAAAACTATAACTGGAAAAGTTTTCTTGAAAAACAACCGAGTAGTACTGATGGACTTAAAAACCTTAGATTACGTTATAATTCAATTTTAAAACTAATTTGCGTGTATATGTATTTCATTTTCGTTATTTTCTGACGCATATTTTACTATTTATTCAGGGTAACTGGCAGTCGAGCTTTGATGAATCATCCGAGGGGGAGGCTAGGCCTCATTGCCTATTGGCTCGTTTTGCATATGTGGTTGTTGGGCACTATTTTGTAACCCATGTGACAATACAATAGAAATAGTCGATAGATTATCATTCTTTCTTTCTTTTTTTTTTTCTTCTTTCACATACTACACAATTTGCATGAGATGTAAATGTTTATATCACTCCCCAATTTGATTCTCTGCAATCAAATATTAGGGATTCAGAGAATTTAGGACCAGATATCGTTCTCATGTTCGGAATTTGGCGTTGTCCTTAAAAAATAAATATTTGATTGATTTTGCCCGAATTCTTTTAGCTTTTTGTAGTTGATTTGTGCAGATTCAACATGGTGCTTAGATTATTTTGAGATGAAGATGTCAGTTATATTGATGGATTTTGCATTGTAAATTCCTATACGTGCAGAGGAAGTTCTGCGCCATGTAAAGTTGTTCGGTATGTTTTATTTACATTTCAAATGTTGGATTCCATTGTGCTGAATAGAGTTGGAATTTGAAATAAAAAAAATTGAATTTTATTGGTTCCTATTTGATTTTTTTGATTTTCTTTTAGGGTCTATTAGATATAACCCCCTTAAACATTCAAATAATAGGGGTAGACTCAAATTTATATTTGCCATTTTGATAACAGCCCAAACTTTTCCTAATTACATAATTACCCTCAATCAAATCCCACAAAATCCGTTACTTTACCTTTTGAAATAAATCAAATCCCTTCCTATTTTCCCATTAAATCACTATCATCCAAAATTCACTATCGAATAAACTGCAAAACTTCCCAGAACAACTTCCCGGTACGGCCGATTGAAAGGGGAAGACGTCTGCACTGCCGTGAAACGACGATTTTCGTGCACTCCGAGCAAGCTGTCGTAGGTACGTCGTCGCCACTCGCTGAATCGCTATCATCCATCGATTTGTTGATATGTTTTGGCTAAATCAACTATCACGTTTGTGTAATTGCAGATCTGTTATAATCGCATACCGAATTCGAGCACTAAATCAGTGATATTGCAACAATTGATGGGCAGGACATCCACCAGAAGTGATATCGTCGTTGGCCGCCGCCGTCGCCGTCACTGCTCCAATCTAGGGTTACTCAAATCTAGGATTACTCAAATCTAGGGTTTTGATAATTCTTCGGCCCATAGTTGATTAACGAGATGCATAGTCGAATTACATCTGTATTAATATACTATCCCATATCATTTAATAGACTATCCCACTGGTATAATTTTACTATGGATCTCGTTAATCGACTATGGGCCGAAGAATCATCAAAACCCTAGATTTGAGAAGTGACGGCGGCGGATTTGTGTTTTAAAATTAATAGACTATCTCATATCTTTTAATAGACTATCCCGTGTATCTAATTCGACTATGAGTTTAGTTAATTAACTATTGGAAAAATAATAATATATATGGAAACTGAATAATATGTTTGTTTGAAATACTAATCAATTAGGGTAATTTTCTTTATTATATGAAAACGATTAAGGTAAATAATAATATATATGAAAAAATAATAATATATATGGAAACTGAATAATATGTTTGTTTGAAATACTAATCAATTAGGGTAATTTTTCTTATATCATGTAATAGACTATCTTATTGATCTAATTCGACTATGGATCTTGTTAATCGACTATGGATCCCGTATTATTAAACCACATAGTATATTAATAATTTCAATATAGTACATTGATCTGCTATGATAGTATATTACGGTTATAGTAGTGATATGAATTGTGTTACAAACAATATACCACTGAAATGACAAGAACATTGAGAACAACACCAACGTAAAGTATTCCAACATAACCAATAAAATAGTACATTAATAATCTCATAATTTCAATCTAGGGTTTTGATAAAATACATAAAACACATCATAACACAATCAAACCAATATGTCGAGTTAAAACTCTAGTACATTAATAATCTCATAATAGTATAATAAAATGATAATGGTAGTATCATACGGTATTCATAATAGTATACTACTGTATTACAACGGTTTAAAACTTAACCGAAGTTACCGAGCCATTACATCGTAAACACCTCTTTATAGCAACCAACCCACCAAACCTCAACAAAATCCGTACGAAATTCGCCATCGAAAAAACCTAAAATCATGAAACAAAATAAAAAATGCAGAATACTAAAAAATGATTAAATAGACTGCAAATACATTTGAATGACAATACATTAATATCATCAAAAATAAACTTAAAATGCAAAATCCATATGCTAATTTAAAAAAGACTACGAACTATATTTTAATGTACTACCCAGCACACTTAAATCGGCTGTTATAAACAAATAAACCAACTATCGATCGGGATAAAAAACATGAACTCGACCACAGCGGACAATTATTCCGATTATTGCATAAACCAGCTACGAAGCTCATATAAAACAACTCTGGTCCGATCTGCGTGAACCATCCTCTTCTAACTCTGTCAATCCTCTTCCAAACAAACATCATCCGCCAAAAATAACGATGTATATATTAATATGATACGACATTAAAAATGCAGAATACTAAAAAATATATTAATATGATCAAAAATAAACTTAAAATGCAAAATTCATACGATAACTTAAAAAATACTACAAAATATATTTTAATGTACTACCCAGCGTCCTAAAAATCCGCTGTTATAAACAAATAAACCAACTATCGACCGGGATCAGACTCATGAGCTCCACGACAACAGACAGTTATTTCAATTAATGCGTAAACCAACTACGATGTTCATATAAAACAACTCTGGTCCGATATGCGTGAACCATCCTCATCTAACTCTGTCAATCCTCTTCCAAACAAACATCATCCGCCAAAAATAACGATGTACATATGACGGAATAATTTTGTTAAAAAACGTTCTACTTAATAGAATCAAGTATCAACACAACTCTTAAAAATTTCTAACCACCGTAATCGACAATCCTAGACATTGAGCGAAAAATAAAAACGAATAACGCATTCATACCCGGTTAACAACGTCCAACAACGAACGCTCAAATTCGATCCTATTTCAACGACGGTGCAGAAATCTTCAAAGACGATAAAAAACCGCTGGAACGCTCAAGAGAACCTTCGAAAAATATTGTACACGATTTGATATAACGGCCAATGATCTCACGTAATTTTATTCCGTTATTTTAGGCAACGTATCAGCAAATCTCAAATCACGTAGTAAAGGAAATAAATGCCGTTTAAAAATAAAACAGGGGTATTAAAGGAAAATTATATAATATATTTTGCCAAGTTGGCAAAATTGGGTCTATCTCAAAAAGGGGAAAAAAAATTGAATCTACCTCATTAGAAAATATGAACAAGGGGGTTATCCCTAATAAACCCTTTCTTTTAATATTTTTAATCAGAACAAAGTAAATTGCGAATCACAATAAGCCACCGTACAATTCCTCAAAATTGTGCAAATTTGTTGAATCACAATACCTAAGAGCAACTCCAATGGAGTTATTAAATGGGGTATCAAAACTCTTAACTGCCATTTTGATAATTCAATTTAGAAATTCTCCACTCCAATGGAGTTATCAAATGAGTTTTTATTTTGATATTTTAGTTTTTGGGATGTAAAAATACATCCGGAAAAAATAATACCAATTGGAAGTTACACAAATTAACCACCTAAATAACCAATTAGAAAATGACATGTGTTAATTAAAATATATAATCACATTATTTATTTTTAAGGGTAAATAGCACTTGACCCCCACGTGGTTTCTCTATTTTGCACTTAACCCCCATGTGGTATTAATATAGGCGGATAACCCCCTTGTGGTTTATGATGAGTAGCTTTCGTAAGATATTCAATAGTGAGTGCATTTCACTCGCCTAATTCGCAAGTGGTGGAGTTTTTCCTAGCTATAAATTTCTAAAAATACCCATTTTGCCCTTCTTGTATGCACCCCATGCTCATTTCTAATTTCTTTAAACTAATAGTTAAACAAACTTTATAAACCAATTTAAAAAATATGTGATTTAGTAAAATAAGAAAAATACATAAATTACTAAGATATGTTAACGCACGCACAAGTATTGGGCTTGCTTTCGGTAATTAGAAATTATTGTTTTCTTTCATTTTTAAAATTATTTCGAAACAAAGTCCTTTTATTTTACCGCCAAAATATAATGATAAAGGTAAAAATGAAAATTTCGCCTTTATACAATAAATCTTTGTGACATTCAGATGAACAATGACAATAAATAAATAAAAAAGTAAAATATGTATAACAACAAGATTCAACAAACAAATATTAAAATTAAAAACTTATGTTGGAGTTGTCATCACCAGGTTTTGCCTGGATACACCAGGTTTTGCTTGGATATAATCCTCCGCAATCACACATGAAATTTTGTTCATTATGTTATTTTCATATAATAAAATAATGTGAGCCCTAATTGTTTATCAAGTGAAGTAAACCTAAACAATACAAGTATGAGATAAATAAAAGGGCAAAATAGACATTTACCTCTTTTGATTACTAAAATTACCAAAAGCGACTCATCATAAACCACAAGGGGTTATCCGCCTATATTGATACCACATGGGGGTTAAGTGCAAAATAGTGAAACCACATAGGGGTCAAGTGCTATTTACCCTATTTTTAATTAGGAACTATTTGATAACTATGGTTGGAACAAATAATTTTTTTTAGGTATCAAACTAAAATATAAAATATCAAATAAATATTTGATAATTAATTTTAATATTTGTGGGTTGGAGTTGCTCTAACTGTACAACTCCGACAATGAAAGAATAAATTTTACTTTAATGGTAAGGTTTAAATTTGGGGTAGAAATAATTTTCAACAACTATGTAATTTTTTATGAACAAAAAATCGAATCTTCAAAATATGGTACTACGCATCGTCTCTGAACGGCAACAAGAGTTTGTCAAAACTTTTCCGTTTTCTCTTCTTTCTTCCCCCTTGATCTTCCGGTTTTTTCTCGTCCTTTGGTTTCTGTAGGCGCTACCAGTTGTCTTAAAACCAACTAGTGTTAGGAAAGACGCATTCGATTGTGGGTCGCCCATACTCGGCCCTCCACCATGTGGACAATTGTTTATTACACAATGTGCGACGTCGTATCAACAACATACAGTCCGTAATTAACTAAGCACATCACATCACTTGTTGATGGATTTGCTAACCACAAACTGCCGTTTCAACAATCTCCATTTCCACCCCTTCTTAGGTAATCTCTGTTCATCCCTATTTCAGATTCTTACAATCAATCAATCAATCCTCTTTGTTTCTTCATATTATTACATACTCGCACAATTTGCAGAATTATTTTAAAAAAATTGGGCAAATTTTATTTTTTATCAGGTAGAAGAGATTCGCATATTTGCGGCGGCCATAGTTCGCTAAATTTCTCCACCAAATTATTCTCTGTGAGTCTTCAATTTCCAGATTTGTCTGTTCATAATTCAATTTCACTATTTTAATTTTATTTTATTTTATTTAAGGGATATGGAGATAGAATTCAGGCATTGGGTGGTCAGAATCAGACCAAAAAGTCAAGAAGAAAAAGAGGAAAATTGCAAAAAGGGGACAATGATTTACTGAAAAAAGAGCAAATTTCAGATGAATATGATGTTGTTTTTGAAGATGGTAACAAAAGGATTTCTTCCGATAATTCGGAGATTTTTCGAACATCCGTTATTTCGCCGTCATCAAGAAGTGCTGTTCTTCAAGCATGCACTGTCACTTCTGCATTTATAGCTGCTCTTGGTGTTCTAATTCGACAGGTACAATTCGGCGTGCTTTCTTGAAATTTACGTTCGATTTCGTTACTCGTGTTATTGCATTCGATCGAAGAATAGTCTGAAATATAGTCTAGGTTTTCGAAATATTATAGGTGTCGCACATTGCATCCGAGGAAGGGTTGACCGTTGTTGACTGTTCCGCAGATATAACATGTACGAGATTGAGTCTCACTAATCTTTCCATTACCTCGATCCTGCGCTCTTTTTTAAACCGTTCGTTATTTCTAACAATTACCTAAAGATCTTTTTTTTTTTTTTTTTTTTTTTTGTTGTGCAGTTAGTTTTGAACTATGGCATCTGGAGTTGATTATGGGATCGGTTATACTTGTGTCTTCGTCTCGTTTCTTGCTGTTGAAGATATGGCCGGATTTTGCAGAATCTAGCGAAGCAGCTAATCAGCAGGTATGTATATATATATATATATATATATATATAT
>NW_012194522.1:1525036-1536562 GCF_000504015.1 Erythranthe guttata
CCCTCCATCCAATGAGCATGTCTAAATAGTTTCTTAGCGCACTGGATTTCCAAACAGCTCGACCGTGTCGAGTACGCTCGATTGTCGATTTCTCACAATTCTGCTTGTTGAGAAACAGTATACACATATGGGGATCGGCCTCTTATTTTTACAGCCCTATCTGTCTTCTTTTCTTTGGCCCCAGTTAACTGTGAAACGTTGCCGTTCCAACCCCTCCATCCAATGAGCGTGTCGAAATATTTTCTTTTCCATTTAATTTCCAAGCAGCTCGACCGTGTCGTGTATGCTTGATTTTCGATTTTTTTTTAATTCTGCTTGCTGAGAAAAAGTATATATATATGGGGATCTGCCTTTTATTTTTACTGCCTTTTCTTTCTTCTTTTCTTTTGCCCCATTTAATTGTGAAACGTTGCCGTTCCAACCCCTCCATCCAATGAGCGTGTCTAAATATTTTCTTTTCCATTTAATTTCCAAGCAGCTCGACCGTGTCGTGTATGCTTGATTTTCGATTTTTTTTAATTCTGCTTGCTGAGAAAAAGTATATATATATGGGGATCTGCCTTTTATTTTTACTGCCTTTTCTTTCTTCTTTTCTTTTGCCCCATTTAATTGTGAAACGTTGCCGTTCCAACCCCTCCATCCAATGAGCGTGTCTAAATATTTTCTTTTCCATTTAATTTCCAAGCAGCTCGACCGTGTCGTGTATGCTTGATTTTCGATTTTTTTTTTTAATTCTGCTTGCTGAGAAAAAGTATATATATATGGGGATCTGCCTTTTATTTTTACTGCCTTTTCTTTCTTCTTTTCTTTTGCCCCATTTAATTGTGAAACGTTGCCGTTCCAACCCCTCCATCCAATGAGCGTGTCTAAATATTTTCTTTTCCATTTAATTTCCAAGCAGCTCGACCGTGTCGTGTATGCTTGATTTTCGATTTTTTTTAATTCTGCTTGCTGAGAAACGACGCCGCTTTGCCATCGCCAACATTTGTTGACCTCCGCCGTTGATTAGTCTGCCGCCCCGCCGCCGCTCCACCCGAGGCACCTGTACCACGGCACCGCTTTTTTCCTCCAATAGTATGCGTCGCCGTCCTCCTCGTCTCTATCTTCAATTTCTGGCCTTTCAATTTCTGGGCTGTCATATATGGGTTTTCTGCATTTTCAGAACCAGCTTTCATCTTTTCTCTTCGCATTCAACCGGTTCCAAGATTCAACCTTTTTCCGATTCTTGGATAACCCTTTGGTTACTATCACAGCGATTCTTGGATAACCCTTTGGTTACTATCACAGGTTAGAACACTAAATTTACTTATTTTACTGATTCTTTCAACTTTCTTTCATTAATTACTGGAAAACTCATGTTAAATCCTCGTTATGGGTACTGATTCTAATTACGTATCTATCTTGTCTGTGCTTTTTTTCTTTTGTTTTCGTTTAGGGTTTTTGTAGTTCTGATTCTAATTTGGTGGATCAGTTTCAGATTTGCAAATTGCGCCGTAAAAGGGGCTTCAAGACTGTGTTTATTAGAGGAGGGTCTGGTGGTTCTGTTAATTCCGGGCCTAGCGCAAATATTCATGGCTCCGGCGGTGGTGGAGTGAAAAAGTTTGTATTATACATGTTCTTGCGTTGTACAACTACAGTGGTTCTTCTTCTTTGTAGGTGAAGTAAAAATAGGTGTTTCAGTTTTGCACAAAAATAAACATAAATTGTTTCTTACTCATATTTTTTTTCCTCCCCCAGCCACCGTCGATATGACTACGGCAATGAAGCTGCATCGCACCTCGACCTGGAGACCGACGACTCCTTCCACTACAAGAAATTGTCAAATTGGCAACAATATGTTTTGTTGCCAAAAGACTTTAATTTTGTTGCAAACTCCTCTTGCAACAAAATTATTTTGTTGCCACCTTCGTTGCCGTTTCCTTGTCACCAAAAGTTCCGGGCAACGAAATGTTACAAATCGTTGCCAATAATGCATTATAGACAACATTGTTATGTCGTTGCGACATATTGATCGTTGCCAATGCATTAAGTAATAACAACCAGTCTATTTTGTTGCCGTACATTTATCGTTGCAAATTCTTTGATTACTACCAACGAATTTATTTTGTTGCCACAAATCTATCGTTGCCAATATATTTATTAATAACAACGAATTTATGTCATTGCAACACATAAATCGTTGCCAACATTAATCATTAAGAACAAAATTGTATTTCGTTGCAACATATTTATTGTTGCCAATACATGACTTATTTTCGACCGCACCCGCCAGCCGACTTTTGGACTACCGACCCGCATCTGCCGACCCGACCTTTGGACCGCCAACCCGCATTTGCGGACCCGACCTTTAGACCGCCGAACCGCTTCAGAGTCGGAATTGTTGGGTTAAACTCATGATTAGCCCAATAAGCTAACCCGCTTGATAAATGTCAAATATATGGAGATATGACAATGGTAAGAGTCGAACTCTGGTTGATTTGAAGTTAGACACCCTTCAAACCGCTGGGGCAACACTACATTTGTGTAAACTAACTGAAAATAAATTTATAAAAACTAAATACACAAGATCAAATGATTAAAATAACTACATAAATAAATAATATGTCATAACAAATAATTTACTATATGTATTTTATGTTCAAAAAATAATTTACAATAAAATTTAATTATAAATATAACATCTACCATTAATTATATATAGTAATTTTTTAAAATCATATCAACAATTGACTTAACAAAAAAATTATGAGTTATTGTAGTTAATATAAACAAATAAGATTTTTCTTAACATATTATTATATATATATATATATATATATATATATATATATATATATATATATATATATATATATATATATATATATATATATATATATATATATATATATATATATATATATATATATATATATATATAATTAAAATGAAGAAAAAGAGTTGGTTTTTAAATTTACAACGATTATATTTTGTTGTCAAATCACTTGGAGCATTTACAACAAAATATTTTGTTGTCTTTCGTCACTTATTCACAACAAAATAAATTTGTTGCCATTGTAAATGTATTTACTACAATTTTGTATCGTAGCAAAAAGAAATACTCTTTTGCAACAATAAAGTTGTTGTCTTACATTAAATTCGTTGTAAAATATATACGATACTATTCACAACAATATGTTTCGTTGCCTATGAGATTCAAAGGCAACAAAAATATCTTGTTACAAAAATGTTATTCTTTAGCCACAAATACTATATTTCGTTGCTCAAATATAACTATTGGCAACGGAATTCATTTCGTCGATAAAGAAATCGTTGCCTATTTTGCATTTTCTTGTAGTGTCCGCTGGCGTTGATGGGGGTGGATGGGGGCAGCGATCCTGATTTCTCTGATCCTTTCGACATTGCCAACACCAAAAATGCCTCCCATGAATCGCTCAAGCGCTGGAGGGTAAGATTTCGCCCGCGTGTGTTTGTTTATTGTATTGCATTCAATTATCACATGCAATAAATTGTTTGTTTTCATCGTAAAATGTGATGTCATTGTTGGTGATTCTTTTATGGCCTCTGTTTTGGTTTCATGCACGTGACGTTTCGATGACCCGATCCCATAATAGTGCATCTTATTTTTCTGTTTGGAGGATAAATTAAATGGTTGAATGATTAGTCGTCGAATTTATCGTTTTTGCTTTTATGGTTATGAAATTTAAAATCACTTGAAATTCGATGAATTACACCATTTAGTTGGGGTCCCTAATCTATGCAATTTATGCAAACCCGTCTCCATCACTGCAAATTGTTTTAGATTAGAAGTACCCACAACAAAGTTCTTGAATTCTTATTCAGACGTTGGCTATGGCTGGAGGTATGTAACTGAATCCTAATTATGACGCTTCCGTGTTTTATGTATTAAATAACTTACATGTGGTATCAGAGCAGAACAATATCCTCTGCCTAACCATGACGTGATTTTGATTTCCAAAATTAATCTGAAAATCATTTTAGAAAAAACAGTATTTCCCGAATATATATATAAAACCATGAGAATCATTATCCAAACTTTCAATTGTTTGGAATCTATTATTCTTATTTTATCTCGTTCGAAATAAATTTTTTTTTTAATTAATTATGATGGGTGCTTTGAAATTCTATTTGATACAGTGTTATGATCTAGCTATACATGTAATAGATTTCTCTATCTGTTGTGTATAATATGTAATTTATATTATCTCTTGGACAAGTTGTATGATATCATGTGATGAGTGTATTTGAATAATTAAAGACTAGCCACAGCATCTTAATTGTCCAATTGCACTTAATGTAATTGGGTCACATATTGAATATCAAATTATTGTTATACTAACTTTATCCCACAGGAGAGGCCAGTGTCAATCTTTATAATTAAGGTGGACTAGAAAATTAGTTTATTTCTCAATTAGCCCACAGGTATTTAGAAATATTAATATTTTTTTTAGTTCCACCGTAACAGACAAAGTATGGAATAATTGTGTGTTAAGGTCTTTGCCCACAGGTAGATTTAATGACACACTAATTCATGTTATTATTGGATATAACTTGCATGTGAAAGCATATCACACAAGGATGGAAAGATGAGCCTTATTTTATTTTAAACTGTAAGCATGATGTTAATTTTATTTATTTGCAGCACTAGTAAAATCTGATAATGCATCTGAAATTCCCTGTTTGAGTGGTGACAACTACAAGATTTGGAAGGAGAAATTTCTTCTTCATTTGGGATGCATTGACCTTGACTATGCTCTTCGAAAGGAAGAACCACCTATGCCCACAAATACCAGCACTAAAGCTGAGACAACGTTGTACGAACGGTGGGAGCGATCCAACCGTTTGAGCATGATGTTTATCAAGTCTCGCATTACGCCTAGTATTCGTGGATCTATTCCTGAGTGTACAAATATCAAGGATTACATGAAGGCTATTGATGAACAATTTGAGTGGTCGGATAAATCACTTGCAAGTACCTTAATGGGGCAGTTATCATCGATGAAACTTACCAGCTTCAAAGGTGTGCGTGAGCACATAATGCAAATGAGGGACATAGTTGCTCAACTGAAGTCATTGGAGATTGAGATATCCGAGTCGTTTTTGGTGCATCTTATCTTAAACTCACTTCCATCCCAATATGGACCTTTTAAAATTTCCTACAACACACATAAGGATAAATGGTCGATTAATGAATTACTGGCCATGTGTGTCCAGGAAGAAGGAAGATTGATTCAGGAATATGGTGAAAGTGCATGTTTGGTGACAAACGACAAGGACAAAAAGCGAGCCAATAAAAAGAAGGGAAAATGTATCGCACCTATTCGTTCTGAAAATAAGGAGGGAGCCCGTTGTTTCTTCTGTAAAAAGAAGGGACACATGAGGAAGGATTGCCCGAAACGAAAGGCTTGGCTTGAGAAGAAAGGTAATCTTACTCCCTTAGTATGTTTTGAATCTAATTTAATTGAAATTTCACGCGACACTTGGTGGATTGATTCCGGTGCTACAATTCACATTGCTAATACCATGCAGGGTTTTTTAAACCAAAGAAAGCCGATGGGGAGTGAATTAAACATCTATATGGGCAATCGGATGAGTTCACATGTTGCTGTTATTGGAACTTATAGGCTAATTTTAAATACTGGTTTTGTTTTAGATTTGGAAATGACATGTTATATTCCAGATTTTTCTAAGAATTTAATTTCAGTTTCAAAACTTGTATTGCAAGGATTTCATATCAATTTTTATGATAATATTATTAATATTTTGAAAAACTCAAGTGTTGTTGGTAATGGTACTCTGGAAGGTGATTTATTTAAAATTCATTTAAGCAATAGCAATAACGTTCCATTTGTTTCAATAGCTACCCATGGTAATGCTGGAATTAAGCGTAGTGTCAATAATGAAAAATCCTCCATGTTATGGCATCGAAGATTAGGACATATCTCCATTGGGAGAATAAAGAATTTAGTAAATGAGGGGGTTCTTGAATCTCTTGATTTTACTGATTTTAGTACTTGTGTAGATTGCATAAAAGGCAAACACACTAACAAGTACCAAAAGGGTGCTAGGAGGAGTTCTGGTATATTAGAAATAATACATACTGATATTTGTTGCCCTGACATGTACTCAACTGGTCAAAAATATTTCATCACTTTTATTGACGATTATACACGATTTATGTATCTCTACATGCTTCATAACAAAGATGAAGCTTTAGATGTTTTTAAAATTTATAAAGCAGAAGTAGAGAAACAATGTGGAAAACAAATCAAAATCGTAAGATCTGATAGAGGTGGGGAATATTATGGAAGATATACGGGAAGTGGACAAGCACCTGGTCCATTTGCAAAATTTCTTCAAGAGCATGGGATTGTAGCACAATATACTATGCCTGGTTCACCGGATCAAAACGGTGTAGCCGAAAGAAGAAATCAGACTTTGATGGATATGGTAAGAAGTATGCTCAATAATTCTAAAGTTCATAAATCTCTATGGCGTGAAGCCCTTAAAACAGTTGTGTATATTTTAAATCGAGTTCCAACTAAGGCAGTTAGTAAAACACCATTTGAGTTATGGAAAGGTTGGAAACCAAGTTTAAATCATACACGAGTATGGGGTTGTCCAACTGAGGTTAGGATTTATAATCCACAGGAGAAGAAGTTGGACCCTAGAACTATTGGTGCATATTTTATTGGATATGCTGAAATGTCTAAGGGATATAAGTTTTACTGTCCTTCCCATACCACAAGAATTGTGGAATCTAGAAATGCAAAGTTTCTTGAGAATGATGTGGAAAGTGGGAGTGATAATTTTCATAATCTAACTTGTGATGATCATCATGTTTCTGATACAACTCCGCGTAAGAGAATGGCTGTTCAAAATGGAACCACTGTACAAGCTATTTCTATTATTCCACATAATAATGATGATAATATTGAAATAGATCCAACTGTACAACAAACTTCACAAGAAGTAAGTGGTACAATTTTGAAAAGATCTACTAGAATAAAGAAACATGCAATTCCTAGTGATTATGTGGTATATCATTTAGAGTCTGACCAAGATATTGTAATTGAGAATGACCCCGAAACATTTTCACAAGCAATAAATAGTAGTAATTCTCAGTTATGGCAAGATGCGATGAAAGATGAGATGAACTCCATGGCAAATAATCAAGTTTGGGATCTTGTAGAATGGCCTGATGGGACGAAGGCTATTGGTTGTAAATGGGTTTTTAAAACCAAGAAAGATTCATCAGGCAATATTGAACGATACAAAGCGAGGCTTGTTGCCAAAGGGTTTACCCAAAGGGAAGGAATCGATTATCGGGAGACTTTCTCTCCCGTTTCTAAAAAAGATTCATTCCGCATCATCATGGCATTGGTTGCATATCTAGATTTAGAATTACATCAAATGGATGTGAAAACAACTTTTCTCAATGGAGATTTAGAGGAAGAAGTTTATATGAAACAACCGGAAGGATTTATCTCAAATGATGGTAGTCATTTAGTTTGCAAACTTAAGAAGTCTATCTATGGACTAAAACAAGCTTCGCGACAATGGTATCTAAAATTTCACAATGTTATTTCTTCATATGGTTTTGTCGAAAACATTGCTGATCAATGCATATACCACAAGGTTAGTGGGAGCAAGATCATTTTTTTAGTCCTTTATGTAGATGACATTTTGCTTGCAGCTAATGATACGAAATTGTTACATGAAGTGAAACAATTTCTTTCTCAAAATTTTGATATGAAAGATATGGGCGAGGCATCTTATGTTATCGGCATAAAGATCCATAGAGATAGAAATCAAAGAACTTTGGGTTTATCTCAAGAAGCCTATATTAATAAAGTTTTAGAGAGATTTCGCATGAAGGATTGTTCACCTAGTGTAGCTCCATTTGTGAAAGGTGACAGGTTTGGTTTATACCAATGTCCAAAAAATGACCTTGAAAGGGAACAAATGCAAAACATTCCTTATGCTTCAGCCGTTGGAAGCCTAATGTACGCGCAAGTTTGTACAAGACCTGACATTGCATTTGTAGTTGGAATGTTAGGAAGATATCAAAGTAATCCGGGACTAGACCATTGGAAAGCTGTGAAGAAGGTCATGAGATATCTGCAAGGCACCAAGAATTTTATGCTTACTGTTGATTTATATGCCTATAGAAATCAATTAACCTAAGTTGTAATAGTTAAGTTGTGGAAACAGTATTCAGTTACAACTATAATTCTTGTGTTAACACAGTTATAAACTACTTAAAGCAAATAAATGAACACAAGGAATTAATGTGGTTCAGACACAAATGTGCCCTACATCCACGTGGACCTGCAAACACGATTTCACTAGTTCAGATTTACAGTGTACATTAATAGGACTTATTAAAAACACTAAAGACTCCCTCTTTATGTAATATGCCGTTCTTGTACACAACTCGAACTCCGTGTCTCTCTCTAGCAGCTCCACTCCGCGTGCCTTGAACTTTCTTCAAGCCTGAACTCCCTTCAGAAAACGCGGCTGATCTCCCTTGAAATCTATACAGCAAATTTGTATATGTTGGCACAGTGCAACGATGGCACAGTCCTGCTCCGCAGAACGCCTTGGCAAAACTTCGATGCTATGAAGAGGTTTTTCTCCCAAATAATGCCCACGGTTCTTGTATGTCTTGGAGGCTTATATAGCCACGAAAATAAGCCCTAAGACGTAACTTGAACCCCAAGAAATCTATTTAACTAGGTAATAGAATCCTAGTTGATTTCTCCTTCTATTCTAGATAAGTACAAAAGATACCTAACTAGAATAATATACATGGAAATAAATCTAAGTCCTAATAGAAGTATTATAAGAATAGGACTCTAATAAATTCCAAAATAAATATGGAAAACAAATATTTGCCAATCTTTTAATTCCAAAACTTGGCGGATTTCCTCGATCTTCAATAGTCGGAAATATGGCGCCAACACTTACTTATAGAAAGACCGACAATTTAGAGATTGTTGGATATTCGGATTCAGACTTAGCTGGCTGTATTGATTCTCGCAAGTCAACATCGGGATACATTTTCATACTCGCTGCTGGAGCTGTATCTTGGAGAAGTGCGAAACAATCACTAGTTGCAACTTCTACAATGGAAGCCGAATTCGTTTCATTTTTTGAGGCAACATCGCAGGGTATTTGGTTAAAGAATTTTATGTCTGGGCTTTAAGTTATTGAGTCTATCTCCAAGCCTTTGAGAATCTACTGTGACAACTCAGCTGCTGTGTTCTTGGCTAAAAATAATAAGAGTAGCAGCCGGAGTAAACATATAGACATCAAGGTTTTAGCTATAAAAGAGCGTATTAAGTCTAAGGAAATACATGTAGAACATATACGTACTGGAGAGATGATTGCTGATCCTTTGACAAAAGGCATGCCACCAAGTTTGTTCAAGGATCATATAACCAATATGGGGTTATGCCCAGTTAAGTCACTTATTAGGTGATTTATTATTGTAATACATAATGTATTGACAATAAAATTCTTATTTCTATCTGTATTCTATTTTATTGGTATACATATATGTGAGAGAATGACAGATAATACTTGTTAAATGGACCCACTATAAGCATTCAGGCTTATTTATGCATATAAAATACCACAGTGAATGTGATAAGAAAATCAAATTGTAATGCATGGCAGGAAACACGTTAAAATAATAAATAACCTCCATAATTCTTCTTTTTCTTATTCATTCTTGAATAAATGTAGCCAATGAACTAAAGGTTTAGAAAAATCATTATGTGCACAGTATGTTCATTCTAAACCATTAAAAGTTAATATATTGACCAAGTGGGAGAATGTAAGAATATTGTGGTCTATATATATTACGTATATAATATTATATATTATATTAAGTTATTTAATGGATAAATTATTTATAATTTTATTGGCTATTTTATTGTGGTAATTAAAGAGTTATAACTATTGAATAAAAGGACATGTCTCTAGAGTTATTTTGAAGGGTTGTAACTTTATTGAAAGGTTAATTAAAGAGTTGTGACTCTATCGTAAGAGTTGTTTCCTTGATGGGAGGAATACTATAAATTAACCATTTAGTTGGGGTCCCTAATCTATGCAATTTATGCAAACCCGTCTCCATACTGTAAATTGTTTTAGATTAGAAGTACCCACAACAAAGTTCTTGAATTCTTATTCAGACGTTGGCTATGGCTGGAGGTATGTAACTGAATCCTAATTATGACGCTTCCGTGTTTTATGTATTAAATAACTTAGATTTATATATTACTTTTTTAACGAAATACATATTTATAACATGGGTTAGAAAAAGTTTTGGGGTTTTCTTTCCTCCTTTTCGTCTTATTATTTATTTAATTTCAATTTCTTAGAATAATACTAACACTAATTAATTATCTTGAATTAACTAGACTTGGTTAATTTTCAAAAGTTAATTGTAAGTTTAGTTTCTTTAAGGTGGTGTTTGCAAAAGCTTATTTAAAAGCATAAGTTAGTGAATGTGAGTTAACTTGGAATTAAGTGTTTATTTCTAAAAGTTTGGGGTGTTTGTAAATTAGCTGAAAAATAAACTAAATTATAAAAAGTAGGTTAATGGGTGTTTTTAAAATTATAGCTTAAAACAACTTATTTTAAGAGAAACAAAAGCAAAAGCTTATTTTGTAAACGCCTAAAAACTGATTGTGCATGAAAAAAACTTATAATTTATTTTTACAAGCATTTGTAAACACCACATGAATATTTATTTAAAAAAAAAAAGATCACAATGCAAAAATAAATAAATAAACATTAATTAATTGTTAGATATATTAAATGAATTGCAATGAAGAAATTACAGGTGTGTGATGGAGTTGTGCTCATAAACTCATACAGTGACAAGTAGAAAGAATCCTTATATTATTAGATTATAATTAATTGATTTATGTAAATAGCCCGACAGATAGGAGGTTTGTATCTATGTCGTAGCGGTCCAATACACAATACGTGCGTGGTCCATAACATTATCCCTCAATAAAATAAAATATATATATATATATATATATATATATATATATATATATATATATATATATATATATATATATATTATCGGGCGGAAAAAAAGGGGAATGGAGGATTATAACGATATAATCCGTTGGCATGCATGCTTTGAATTTACATACAGGAACTTTAAATTTGAGAAGAAAATGAGGAGTTAGGCCTCGTTAATTCAATGTAACGCAAACTATCTTGCTCCAGCCGCTAGATCATCTCTTGCGGTTCACGATAATAGCTAACATATTTTCTGAAAATTAAATACGTGTCGATACATATTCATGATACTTTACTTGTAAATTAAAGAGGACGATAAAAACCTTCAACAACTTTCCCGAAAGAGAGATATATTCATTCAATTGATGTTGGGTCTAACTAATTTCCCCTTATATATTATCTACTAATTTATTAAATAGGGTAAATTACACCCACATCCCTGTGGTATGCTTAAATAAT
>NW_012194522.1:1536662-1546737 GCF_000504015.1 Erythranthe guttata
ATAAGCAAATAATATTAATTATTGCCAAATTAGAGTGTACCTTCCTATTGAATGCAGGGTTGTGCGTTGGTTGGTTTGGTTAAAAACCAGCCATAAAACCAATACAAATCATCCAACCAACTTTGGTAAATATTGAAAACGTTATCGACCCAATTTACATGGGTTGGGTGATGGTTGAAAACCAATTTAGTGGGTCGGTTGGTGGTTTGGTTGATGGGTCATCCATCTAAATATTTTTTTAATTTTTTTAATATTTTATTAGTTGTTACAATGCTATATCTTTTATAAATTAAATATGACTAGTTCAAGAATATTCAAATAAAAGATTCAAAACATTACGTGCATATATATTGTAATTAAATCTAGTTCAACAAATAATAATCGTTCAAGTATTTAGGCTGTATGTCTTAAAATTAAAATAGTTCAAATTAGATAATTAGGTTAGATTTATTGCTTTTAGGATTTTAGTCAATATTATACAATTTAATAAATGTGATATAAAATAGAAATTTGGAATTAAAAATATTAAACATTTTAATTAAAATTAATAAATAATAAATTAATACATAAAGTTGGTTGGCCGATATTACCCGACTAACCAACTTTTTAGCATATTAGAAACCATTATCGACCCAACTATACATGGGTTGGTTGACATTATCGACCAACTTAAATTGGTCGGTTGATGATTGATTATCCATCACAAATTATGGGTCAAAAATTGGTTGGTTGGTGGTTAAAACCGATCCATGCACAGCCCTAGTGAAATGAAACATACATTTATAGGTGGATGAATAGGTAGAACTTTTGTAGAAATCTGATGTGGGACAATATGTTGTCATTTTAAGGGTAAAATGTATGTTAATTGAGTTTTCACACACAATTAGATAAGATAGAGTAATTTTGGGCCTAATTCTAATTAGATTATGAGCCTAATTATGATTAGCCATATCAATAATATAACTCGATAATAAATATGGACCAAAGTGTGTGGTGTACATTAACAAATGTATATATTTTGTATGCAATCTAGAGGTATGCATAATACATGTGTGTAGTGTTTCCTTGTCATTCATAACTGTATTTTTACATGCCCCAGGGATGAGGTAGCAAGTCTTATACAATGTCTATTGGTCAGATCATATGTGAGAGTGAGGAGATCACTTCAAGTTGTGTTTTCTGCTGTGGGCGAGTTGTCTCGTTTTGTTGCGAGCTGAGCCTCGTTCAATGGGGGAGAACTCGTGTGTGTGACCGCTTCTTCTGCGGACCTCATTCGATCTATGTCATGTTGCAGACTTTCCATCTTTCTCTGTCCTTGTACCATAATGTAATCACAACCTCATCTATAACTATGCTACGTGATCCTTATTACCGAGGCTTTTAGGGCAATCGAGCCCATATGACAGACAAATATAAAAACGAACTACACAAAATCAAATATATATCATACTACACGAGTTAGTATTTTCCTAAACAAATTTTCTCTAATTTTTTATTTCATGATTTACATTGATTTTATACAGACAAGACAAAAAAAAAATTGTGGTGACCAAAATTGAAGTACCTCAAAACGGACCAATCAAAATGTGGCAAGTAGGCAAAGGTAGATGATGGCCATGATGAGAGTGTGGAGTTAGGTAATTTAATGAATGCATGCATTCAAATTAATTTTTTTTGTAATGATTTTTTTTGTATGCTTCTGTGAGTTCTGTTGAAACTGACAGAACATATTAAATAATAATTTCAATTCATTCATTCATTCTCTACAATTCATAATTACATAGCGACAGATATATGCCAATTTGCCATATATTGTACCACCATTATTATTCATAACGACTTTATTGCACTATTTACACCTTAGTTTCGCAGATTCCCTCATTTCAAGGCAATCTTTTCAAAAATCTTTCTTTCTCGATTTTACATACAGCTTCGACCCCGTTCCAAATAAATTTGGAGAAATCGAAAATCGAAACTTCGGAAATCAAATAAATTTGGACAGTTCGGAAATCGAAATAAAAAAAAGACGGAATTCGAAAATTTCATTCCCATTTCACCCTAATTGAAGAGGTTACATTTGATATCTTTGAAATGAATGGCGGTTTTCGAACTCATGACATTTTTCATTTGTTCTGATTTTGATTTTGATCTACATGTTAAATGATTACCTCTTAGTGAAATGTATTTATTTAATATTAATATATCCAATATAAATTTAAATAAGTTTTTATTTTAGTTGGATAAAATGACATGTCCAAATATATTTTTTTTCTAAAACGAATCGGGCATGAACTGAATTTGTAAATTTTAAGTACTGCAATTGACTAGATTTATATATTAAAAGAAATGATAAATAATAAGCGACTTTTAATAAATGTAGAATATATATATTTTTTTTTAATTTTAACTTTTACATCTATTCCAACCATTTATCGTAAATTAGGATTTTTAATTCTTAGAGATAAATTTGAAAAAAAAATCATCTAAATTCAAAATTGGAACTTAGATTTGTCTTCGCACAGTTAGATTTAGATGAATTTGTTAAGAATTTTACCTTACTTTCAGCCGTACAATCTTCCAAAACCGATAAATCAAAGTTCCTGATTTGATATTATTCCAAAACAATGACATATTAGTTTTTAATTTTTTTTTTAAATAAAATATCCTACTTTTACTAAAAAGTAAATACTTGTGCATTTATCACCACCTTTAATAGTAACATGGTACATAAAAATTTGACAGTTCATCCAACTTGAGAAGAGAAACCCTAGTTAATTACTTTACAATTAATGTCAACTGCAGAGGGCAGCACATTATTGATTTAGCCATAATGAAATACGAGATGAAATTAATTATACACATGCATCTACGAAGATTACACGCGTATACTAAACGAAAGGCGTAGTAAATTAAATAAATCGAAAAAAATTTAACTTAATTAATTAATACTAATGATGAATATTGATGGTATTCTTGATTCTTTTGAGTCCGATCGAGAGCCTCCAAGCATTCAAAAGAGAATCGGGAAGCAAAGAGGCGAAGAACCACTGAATCGAGTGAGTCCAGTAAGGTGTACACCTGGCTTGATCGTGACCGATGAATCGAATTGCCGATTCTACGTATTTATCTGCTGATGGTACAAAAACTGATGATTTTCCTACAGCTGCAACTTGTGATGCCATTTTTGTTGATACATACAGTGGTACCTGCAATAATATTGATTATCAGAGCTGTACAAACTAATAAATATACAGTAAATATTATTCAGTAATTGAGTTAGCCATTAATGGAAAAAGAAAAAGGTTTCAACAAATTTTATTTAAAAAAACATAAATTTTAGGGTAAATTACGGCCACCTGCTTGAGGTATGATCAAATTACAAAAATCCCACTCATGTTTGGGAAACTACAACCATTCCTCAACTGTGAATTTTTTTACATGTCCATACAGGGGCGGACCCAGGGGTGTTTTCTTGGGGGGGGCGGAAATATAGGGGTAAATTAAGAGAGAATTTTTTTTTTGTTTTTAGGGACTAAAATGTACAAAATTAAAAGTTTGGGGGGGCGAAAGTGTATAAACTAATACATAAATCCCCAAAAAAAAAAAAAAAAAAAAAACAGCTTAAAAAAAAATTCTTGGGGGGGCGGGGGCCACCCCAGCCTTAGGCGTGGGTACGCCCCTGTGTCCATATATTCTTGCGGTGTCAAATTTAGTGGAATCTTCTAGATTATGTGGAATATTCTCCAGGTTGTACCCGTTTTACCCGATTCGAGCTCCGCATTTTGAAACATTAAGATAATCATAAGATGCGTCTTTTAACTTGTAAATATCAGATTGTTGTACATCATAAATTGCATTTTTTTGCATAAAACGAGTACAAACTAGAGAAAATTCTACAAAATCTAGAAGATTTTGTTGAATTTGACACCATAAGCATGAATGCGTAAGAATATTCATAGCTGATAGGTGATTGTAATTATCCAAATACGGATAGTTTTTTTTTCGTAATTTAACCTTACCTCAAGGAATTGTCATAATTTACCCTAAATTTCATTCTGAAATTTAACAGTAAAATATATATGTACCTGACACTGGACATCAATTCCATAGTGCTTGTACTCCACGTATAGGCTTCTGGATAACTGATCAATATACCTGCAGTAACTCAATTCATTATATATATATATATATATATATATATATATATATATATATATATATATATATATATATATATATATATATATATATATATATATATATATATATATATATATATATATATATATATATATATATATATATATATATATATATATATATATATATATTATCGGGCGGAAAAAAAGGGGAATGGAGGATTATAACGATATAATCCGTTGGCATGCATGCTTTGAATTTACATACAGGAACTTTAAATTTGAGAAGAAAATGAGGAGTTAGGCCTCGTTAATTCAATGTAACGCAAACTATCTTGCTCCAGCCGCTAGATCATCTCTTGCGGTTCACGATAATAGCTAACATATTTTCTGAAAATTAAATACGTGTCGATACATATTCATGATACTTTACTTGTAAATTAAAGAGGACGATAAAAACCTTCAACAACTTTCCCGAAAGAGAGATATATTCATTCAATTGATGTTGGGTCTAACTAATTTCCCCTTATATATTATCTACTAATTTATTAAATAGGGTAAATTACACCCACATCCCTGTGGTATGCTTAAATAATTTTAAGGTCCCTATAGTATCGATAATTACACTCACCCCCTGAAACATAGTTAGAAACTCTAACGGGATAATGCATTGGATACGTTATTCCAATAGGGTTCTAATGGACTATTACTTTTAGCTAGTGGTGGAGATAACATAGAGTTATGGGGAGTTATGGGGTGACATCGTTCCCCCAATATTTCTTATATCACCCATAATTATTTATTGTCTTCACCACTTCCTGAAACCAATAGTCCGTTAGAACTCTAGCGTCATAACGTATCCAATGCATTATCCCATTAGAGTTTACTACGTTTCAAGGGAGTGAGTGTAATTATCGATACCATAGGGACCTTGAAGTTATTAAAGCATATCTCAGGGGTGTGGGTGTAATTTACCCTATTTAATAATGTTTTTTGTTCACAACTAAACGAAATTTAATTAGTACGTTGGATTGGTTAATCTACGATGAAACACGTGGCTTTGGGCTTTGCAAGAGAGAAGTATATAAGAGAACTAATTTGTTGGAGGAGAAAAGTATAATTGTCTCTAACACCCTAAAGACTGACTTATTCACGAATTAGTCCAGACAACTTTTTTTTAACTTCATATTTTGATTTTAGTATAATTTTATCCTTGAAACCATAATTAATTAACCCAAAATTCACCTATTAACCAATTTCATTCACATGGTTAGAATTTTTGGGTTGAAGTTGTACGCAGAATAGTGTTGAATCTTACCAACCAAATATCTTATTAACCCCTACTATTTAGCCAATCTAACCTAATGGTAGCACGCGAACGAGGCCTAAGTTATTTGTACTTCTTACATTTGCACCCTTAAAGAGTTATGAACGGAATTTAAAAGATTCTGTGAAATATTTGTTATGGGTTTCCAAATCTACCCACCAAAGGGGACATGTAATATATATTCTCGCAGGGCATAAATGTCATATCCTGTCTTACTTCGGGGGTTACACGTAATTTACCCACTATTTGTTTGTTTAAATAACCGGGTAATCTAGACAATTCATTCATTCGGTTAGAATTTGTCATTGGTTGTTAGTTTTATGTGGTTTTTATAATTACAAATACCACGATAATTCATCGGTTATTTCGTCCTACTTGAAGGAAGTATCCACAATTTACCCGAAAAAAACAAAGAGTTACGATTTTCCGAAATATAATTTTTTTTTCTTCTTCATGATCACATTTTATGCAGAAAAGACGAAAAAAATATGGTCACCAAAATTTCAATACCACTCGATCCCAAAAGGGACCTATTATTTTTATGTGTGATAGGCTAGCTATATGGAGTTAGGTATATGATTAACAAGTTTCGAATGCATTCAATTAACTTTTTGATAGCTACTACTCGAAATAAATGCATTCAATTTTTTTTCTTCTTTGGATTTTTTGGTTCGCATCAAAATTCGTTGAAAGCCGAGACGACAAAAAATCCGATACTATTTTCGTTTCATATTAAGTGTCATTTTGTAAGTTTTTTTTTTACCCATTTATGTATCTCTTTAGAATTTTTGTTCAACTCACTTAAGCATAAAGACGTGATAAAGATACAATTAAAAGTCACAACCGTATAAATTTGTCAAATAAAAGAATTCCACCCGGTTCAAGACGGTATATATATATATATATATATATATATATATATATATATATATAACCATTTACTAAGCAAACATACGCATGAATGCGTATTATTATGTGTAAATCAATGGTTCAAAATCATCCGACCTATTTCCTCGAGTGTTTCATCTACAAAACCTTATATGTGGGGAATATTTGATTCGATCTATTTTAAAATCAGTTATCAGCTACCGAAATATCATTGAAGTCTAATAATTTTTGGAATGGTTTTGATTTTTTACTCCTTTGTTTTTGGATATCCGACCATTTATTATATGCAAGAGCGATTCTTGCTTTAGAGGCTGTTTGGCTAAGCTTATTTTAAACAGCTGATAAGCTCTTACGTCAGATAAGGTGTTTTAAGAGCTGATAAGTTGTTACATCTTATTTTTAGGATTAATTTTTAGAATGTTTGGATTATGAGCTTAATTCTTATTTTTACTCATTATAAGATCTTAAATAAAAAGGTGGGGTAGAGGTACTTATTTAAAAAGATTTTATTTGCTCTCCAACAGCTTATTTAAAAAAAAATTAAGATATTTTCCTAAAACATTACCAAACACTTTGGAAGAGCTTATAAGCTCCAAAACATCTTATAATTAGTTCATTTTAACATCTTATAAGTTTAGCCAAACACCCTCTTAGACCAACTTATTCTAGTTCAATTATTTTTACTACATATTTAACCCACCTAATTTATACGCTGTAAATTTAATTTTTATTTCAGCCCATAAAAATATATATATTTCATCCAAAAACAAATTTAATACCAGATACACAAGATTTTCTCATTCTTTCTTGAATATAAGCCATTGATTTTCTTTGCCTCAGAAAATATATTCTTGAAATACTTTATATAACAAGTCTTTGGTGGAACGATTAACTTGCCAATGACTTACTATTTTAAAATTGGGGAAATTGGCTAGACACCCCTTATTCTAGACTTATATAGGTGAAGATCCATTCTATTAGATGAATATAGGTGTAGGTCCTTCATCAATTAAAATTAATTAAATTATTTATGTATAGACATAGATACCCCCAATTAATATTTTTATGTAATTAGTTAATTTTTAAAATTAAGGAAACAAATCCCACAAATCTCTCACTCTCTCTCCTCTCCACACCACACCACACGGTTACAACTCTCTCCCCTCTCTCTCTCTCTCTCTCTCTCTCTCTCTCTCTCTCTCTCTCTCTCATCCCCATTTCCCATTTCTCTCTCTCGCACACTTATATTATTTCTCTCTCTCAAGCCTTTAGCTAATTTGAATTAATTCTTCATTTATTTAAAAAAATCTTTAATTCTATTTTCATAATTATTTTATAGCAATCTTAATTATTAATTTTCTTGAGACCATATGTGTTGGATTTTTATTGTTACTTCGTATGTTCTCGATAGTATTGCATTTTTTTGTTTGCATTTTCTAATTAGTTTTATTTCTGCAATTATTAAACAACATAATAAAAAATCGGACAACAAAATAAATTGCAACATAAAATAGAAAACTGCAAACTGCAACTTATAACTGAAAATTGTATTATCAAGCACCAAAAATAATTTGAAACAACAAATGAATGTGAATCACTAAACAATAATTTTTTTTTGCGCTCTAGAGGACCTTTTACATGTTAGCAACATGAACAAAAAATGGATCATCTTTTATCTTTTTTTGGACGAATACAAGTTGAAACGTTCTCGCGAGCATAAATATTTGTCACACACAAAGAGTGTCCAGTGCCGAAGTTCGACAATGGGACATTCACCTAATGCAGCGGGAAAAAAATGTAACGAAAATCGCTCATATTCTTTCACACCATGAACTTTTTCACCATTGACATTGATTTCGTGGACGTCCGTATGCATTTAATATTCCTTTTACTCTCTTCGTTGTTGTTGAACGTAAAATAAAAAGAGAAAGTGGTTGAACGTTACAAAACAACAAATGTAATAATTGCAAATATTATCAACCACTAATTGCAAATTGCAAATACAAACGGTAAAGGTAAACTGTAAACGAAAAATGATAAAGAGGGAAGTATAAACTGTAAACAATGAAGTATAAACTGTAAAATGTAGAAATCCAAAACAAACATACTGAAATTCAATTTGCAAACTCATAACGGAGAAATGCAAATTGCAAAGTCAGAACACATAATTAGGTTCTTCAAATGTATTGTTTTAGAATAAACATAACCAATGTCGTAACATAAACAAACCCCTCAATTTACCTGATTTCGGGGATTGGAAATCATCATCCTCCTTTGCTGTTAAGGGGGGAAAAACGGGTTCTCAAATTATTATTGAAATATTTGAAATAAATAGCAAACAAACATAATACAAAAGCAAAAAAGGAACAAAATACAAAATTAATAATGAAAGAAAAAAATCAATATCGAAAACCCAACATGCAAATAAAATTTTACACAAAGGATCATTGATTACCAAGACTTAATCGTGTTTTGGCCATCGTATGAACTCCAAACAACAAACCCTAAACACCAGCCGTTGATTCCGAACAACAAACAATTTGTAAACAACAAACAAAACAAAGTCAAATTGGGCAACAGTAAATCGAAGAAGGCAAACGGAATAAAGGCAAAATACTCAGACCTGGTAATTTGTAAACAGCAAACGAAACAAATGTAAATAGTGAACAACAAATTTGTAAACAGCAAACGAAACAAATGCAAATAGTGAACAGCAAATCGAACAAAGACAAAATGCAAACGACCTGGTAATACTGCAAACGATCAAACACCCAAATCTATGGAAGGATTCAAAATTCGTGGTGAGATTTTCGCTTTGAAGAAACAAGGAAGAAATCGATTTCTAGATTTTTGCAATTATAATTTTCGGAACAACAAACCCTAAACACCAGCCGTTGTTTCTGAACAACAAGCAATTTGTAAAAGCACACGAAACAAATGCAAATAGTGAACATCACATCGAACGAAGACAAAATGCAAACGACCTGGTAGAACTGCAAACGACCAAACACCCAAACCTATGGAAGGATTCAAAATTCGTGGTGAGATTTTCGATTAGAAGAAACAGGGAAGAAATCGATTTCCAGATTTTTGCAATTATAATTTTCGGAACAACAAACCCTAAACACCAGCTGTTGTTTCCGAACAACAAGCAATTTGTAAACAGCAAACGAAACAAATGCAAATAGTGAACATCAAATCGAACAAAGACAAAATGCAAACGACCTGGTAGAACTGCAAACGGCGATAAACCATCCAAACCTATGGAAGGATTCAAAATTCGTGGTGAGATTTTCGCTTTGAAGAAATAGGGAAGAAATCGAATTCCAGATTTTTGCAATTATAATTTTCGAATTTGCAGTATAATAGGGAGAACAATAGGGGATCTGATTTTGAAGATATATATTTTACCGTATATTAATAGGGATATTGATAGGGGTACTTTTGACAAATTATAAATACAAAAAATTGCTGGAAATTAGAATTTATTAGATGGATTTTAACACATATAATCTCTTATAGGAGGACCTATAGCAAATTGCCTCTTTAAAATTAGAGTTACATATTATTTTTGTTGATAAAAAAAACTATTTTTTTTAATTCGAATATCCATGCAAATCAAGAAGTTCTTGTTAATACAAATTAAAATTATTTATTTATTCTGATTATTTTTTACATACCTCCAAAAAACAATTCGGGACACGCATCCGAACCCTGAATA
>NW_012194523.1:0-10558 GCF_000504015.1 Erythranthe guttata
CTCTATATATATTATAATTGGTACATCTAGTACAAAAAAAAGATTATTTTTTCCACACAAAATAAACGCCCGATCTCTCTCTCACATTTTCCAAGAAGAGTTTATTCTTCTTCTCTTCTTCCAAACTTTATCCATAAAGTTTGATTTTGTGTCAAAATATTTTTTACCATATTTAACCTAGGGTTATTTAGTGCTAAACCTTGGTGAAAAAATCCCTACAAGGTGAAATCAAGCGAAAGAGAAAACCGTGTGGATTTCCTCCGGCGAGGACTTCGGTGAGACCACAAAATGTTAAGTTAACTAACGTTGAAGTTAATTGGAGCTCTGACGAATCGCCGTCGAAATATATATATATATATATATATATATATATATATATATATATATATATATATATATATATATATATATATTAACATTCTACCAAATATAAAAGTTAATTAATGTTGAGTCAGCTAATTGGAGCCCGACGACCCACCACCGGAAAAAAATACATTGAAAGAAAAAAAGTTGACTGTTTAAGTTAACTAAAGTTGAAGTTAACTAATGCTCAGTCACCTAACTGGAGAACCAAAGATCGGCCGTCGGTAAATAAAAAAATAAAAAATAAAAAATCTGATCGGGTCAGACCGGACCGGCCTGGTGGGCGGATGGGATGGGATGGGGGTGGGGTGGGCTTATCTCAAAAAGAAATGTGTAGGGCTATCTTGGAAATTAGTGTTTTTGTGGGTTTATTTAAAATGAAAATTAAAGGGTGTTCCTATTTGTAGTGAAACTTTGATTTGTGGATCTTTGTCAAATTCGCCCTAATTAGAATATCCATTGAACTACAATAGGACCAGATGGGAAAATATAGTGTGGGGAACTAATAATTAATTAAATTACAATTCTAAAAATAATTCATTTAATTAATAATTAAATAATTCTTTATTTTTCACTACCAAATAATTATTGATTCTCATTTACATACTCAAAACTATATTTGAGTTCCCGGTTTTCATTACTTACATTCTGCTTGCATTAAGATATATATACAGTAACAACAAAATAATTTTTTCACTGATAAATAAATTAGCTGGTATATTTTCTCCGGTCATTATTCACTTAACTTATTTGAATATGCAGATACAAATTCACTTGACCGAGTTTTAGACATAAAAAACTCATAAGCTACTCCAGCCTCCAGGGTTATGGATCAATCTTATATTTCAAATCTTATATTTCAGAGATGCAAACTCTTTTCGAGCACTTCTATTTTCTAATTTTTTTCTACAACCCGCTTATCGGTGTTGACTTTTTTCCAATTTTTTTTATTTTTTTTCTCTAAAAAGTGATTTTGATTTTCTTTTTATGTCGTTCACCATTCAAGACCGTAAGATTACAGTGAATTAAATTATCTTACATAGTAATATTATTATGTTCATAATAATATTAAATATCTTGGGGTTTTTATGAATAAGTCTCTGACCAACCATCTTTATTATTCTAGGTTCAGGGGTTATATCTCTTTCGCCAATAAGCTTATCCCTTTGATATATATTATAAATAAAGAAAAAATTAATGTATGACAAAATAACTCCAAACCATTTAAACCAAATTCATAATTGTAACCCCAATCTAACTTCAATTTAAGAAATTTTGACCACAAAAATTCAATTTTGATTTTTTTTAACTTTTTTTTTTCTGAATTTTTTTTGCCACCGTCAATTTTCGGCGTTGACTTTTTTTAAATTTTTTTTTCCCTAAAAATATTATCCTTTATTTTTTACGACCGCCGCTAAACGTTGACTGTAATTATACTGTCATTAATAATAACTATAATGTCGTTGACAGTAATTGTACTGTCATTGACATGTCATTGACAGTATATTTACGTAATTGTACTGTCGTTACTGTCAACCACAACAATATTATTATTTTTTGGTCTTTTTTTTGTTTGATTTGTTAACAAGTCAACATAATTATATTACTGTCGTTGACGATAAAATTACTGTAAACACAATAATATTACTGTCAATCACATCAATATTATTTTTTTTTTGTCATTTTATTTTGTTTGATTTGTTGACCGATTAACATAATGATATTACTGTCTACTATTGTAATTTACCATAAACACAATAATATTACTGTGGTTGACGGTAATATTACATTTCGTTACAGTAATGCTACTGGGGATGACAGTAATATTACTGTCAACCACATCGATATTAATTTTTTTAGCTTTTTATTATGTTTGCCTTTGTTGAACGGTCAACATATTAATACACAATAATAGTAATTTTTATTGTGTTAATATTACTGTGCTACAGAGTAATGTAGCAATATTACTTTGTTAAACAGTAAATAGTTAATATTTCTGTGTTAAACAGTAATATAATCAATATGACAGTCAACCACATCAATATTACTGTTTAAACGGGCAAAAAGATATTGAAGAAAAAAAATTCAAAAAAAAAAAGTCAATGCCGCCAGAGACCATCATTGACCCCCGGTCAGAGCGGCAGAAAGAAGAAAAAAAAAATCGAAAAAGTCAACCCCAGAGATCGGCTATCAACGGCGGTTGAACAACGGCGACGGGCGAAATTGTTCTCAAAATTGAGTTTTTCGTCAAAATTGAATCATTTGTGAAATTTGGGGTTCAGTTGGATTAAAGGATGAAATTAGAGCATATTAAAATATGAAGGGGTATTTTAGTCTTTTACAAACCTCTTGATATTTTTTTGTGAAAGAGTTTTTTGTTTGGATCCATTCATGAGTAAGTATCCCATGGATTTATTTGTAATGAACCCAAATATCTATAAACTTTTTTATCCTTTTTTGAATAATCAACACAATAATATTATTGTATCATACAATATATTACTGTGTTAACAACATGATTGTGGTTTGAGCCAATAATATTGTAGTAATATTGCAGATCATGACAATATATTAATATTAACGAAGTAATATTACTGTGTTAACAACAAAATTCTTGTTTGAGACAATAATATTGCAATCCAATACTGTAATATTATTTAATATTATTGTTAAGATAATAATATTACTATGTAAACGATAATATTACTTTATGGAAATCAAATAGACGGAAAAGAAAAGGTAAACGTCAGATCAGTAAACGGTGGCAGCGTGAATAAAAATCATTAAATAAAAATAAGTCAACGCTGAAGACATGCGATCGCGGGAAAAAAATTCAAAAAAATAAATAAAAACATATACACCCCCAAATCTATTTTACTGGAAAATTCAGACAAAGTTCATAAGTGTGTAAATGACTAAAATACCCTCATATTTTAATAGACTCCAATTTCATCCAATTAACCCCAATTTGACCCCAATTGCATCAATTAATGAATCTTGACCCCTAACCCAATTTTGACCGTCGTAAACTTTGACCGTCGTTCAGTCATCGTTGATCGTACGGTCTCCGACGTTGACTTTTTTTTTCAAAACTTTTTTTTCTGCCACTGCTGCTGACCGTCTGTCAACACCGGTCTCCAGTATTGACTTTTTTTCTCTATTTTTTTTTCCAAAACGGTAATATTACTGTGGTTGACATTAAAATAATTATATTACTATTTAACGTAGTAATATAGACAATAATATTGCTATATTACTATCTTTTTTTTTTGAAAATATTGTTATATTACTATCTAGGACATTAAGATTAACACAAGAAAATCATTATGGTACATAAGAAATTAATGTATAATACAATAATATTATTATGTTGACCGGTCAATAAAGGTAAAAAAAATAAAAAAAAGTAAAAGATTTAATATTTTTATGGTTTACCGTACTATCAACCACAATAATATTAGTTAGGTTGATAGTAATATGACTGTCAACCACAAAAATATTATAGTACTAGAAAATAATATTATTACGATCAACAAAACAATCAAAATAAAAATGCAGAAAAAAAATATTGATGTGGTTCACTAATACTACTTTGGTTGACTATAATTTAGTAATTTTAGTGTGGTTCACGGTACTGTAAACCACAGTTGTCAACGGTTAACGGCGACCGAAAAAAAAATAATAAAAGCCGAAGCAGGGGAAAAAAACAAAAGGAAAAAAGTAAAAAAGAAAAAGTCAATGTCAAACTGGCCGCCGAAAAAAGAAATCAAGAAAAAGGAAGTTTGGGAAAATGAAGTCAAAATTGGATTTTTGTGGTTAAAATTTATGAAATTGGAGTTAAACTAGGGTTACAATTATGAATTGAGTTTTACGGGTTGAGGGTAATTCTTCCATAAATATCTTTGGTTATAATACATGTTCACGAGATGAGCTAATTGCCAAAAAAGGTAAAACACTTAAACCTAGATTAATAAAGATTATTGGTCATAATTCTTCCTACAAGGACAAAAACCCTAAATATAAAATGTCTAGTTTTGTACTATCACCTAGTTAGAGTGTTTCGAACCCTCCAGCACATAAGCTTAAGTACTTAGTCCCAATCACAAGTCCTCTTCAAAGCTGATAATACTAATATTGCTTTATAGAAGTCTTAGCTTATAGATTGGCTAAGCCGAAACACTTTGTGTCACATAAGGACCATCAAATCTTACTTTAGAAGCACATGCAAATGCAAGGAAAAAAGAAAAGAAAAAAACAATATCTTTTTATCTCTTTCTTTATCACAAAACCAAAATCAATAATTATACCAAGACCACCTAACTTTAACTATTTGAGATGGTATTTTGTTTGTTTTATAGAAGACAATAATAATAATAATTGAGGTTAGGAGAGAGAAGTTTAAGGGCAATGATGGCCGGTGAGAATCCCACGTGGTGATGATGTGTGTAAAGAAGGGGTGTGCCTTAATACAAGCCACACTAGTAGTAACATGTTGGCTTAGATGCAGCATCAATTCCTCTTCTACAACTACAACCTCCAATTTCAAATATTATTGTATCCACATAAAATACAGTTTATTGCATCCTGTACCCCATGTGTTATATCGAATTGCAGAAATAACTACTCGGTTTATTTTATTAGCGTAAAACCCCCTAAAAACCCCTGTGTAGGAGGTTGTATGCTAAACAATTGAATTATGTGAGAGTTTACTTTTACCAACAAAATAATACGAATGGTTATTTTCAATGTTTTCAGAACCGGACCGGCTATAGAACCAGACGACCATTTGGGTCATGGATTTATAGGGTCGAACCGGTTCAACCGGGTTTTTGATTTTTTTTAATATGCCATTATTTTATTAATTTTATTGTTTTGAAAATATTATTTTCTTTATATTTTTAATCTCCGAGTTATTATTTTCACTTTTATCTACTCCACCTCACTTTTTTACTATATTTTATTGTTTATACTCTATATTTTATCATTTTTTATTCTTCAAATCCGGCAATCGGTCACCCCTATTCGATCACCTATGATCATATCTGACAATCCTTCGACCCCTCATAACTAAATCCGGGCACCAACTACTAAGTATGTGAAGGTTCACTCAAATCTAGTCACAAATAACCAACTCAACGGTGATTCATTGACTGACTCGTCGGTCTCGAGTTTTACCCAGTCGAACCAGGTTTTGGTCATTTGAACCCGGTTTTCGATTTGTCTGATTTTCGATGTTAGACCGGACCACTTTATTGCCGAGTCACGGTCGAACCGGTCCGACCGGCCGATTCGATCCGGTTCTAACAACATTGGTTATTTTTGCACTCCGATATAACACATGATAACGGAGTGCACTAAATCCCCAAAAAATACTAAACTTTGTTGACTTTGCTTGTTTCAATTTATTGATATCATTTGTAAATTTGTATTTCTATAAATTTCTTCATCTCTCATTTCTCACCAAAATTAATATAAGAATTCGAACAAAATTGACCAATGTATTTTTTTTTTCGCTCTTTTATCAATATATAACAACCAACGAATTTTTATATTTGATTAAAATGAACTGGAAGTAGAAAAGTATATTTTTATGCAAACATAATTGCCGCTGACGCCCAAAATGAGCAGCTTCAGGTATAAATGTATTAAACTCTTATTTGCAGATTCTCATATATAAATGACTAAAATTAATAAATTTTATTAAATTAAATATCGTTTACATGGATAAATGTAATACTTTTAGCCCGTTTGGTTGGGTAGATTAGCCATGATTAACTAAATAGTTGGATTTTGTTAGATGTTTGGTATCCTCAATAACTTGCCAGGTTGACCCACAAATATTATGTTATCATGACTTATCTTGCCTTTTAAAGCATGTTTTTTGTTGGATCTTCCAAGATCGAATAAAACAATTGAGTTTCATTAGATTATTTAGTGTTATTTTGGCTAATCTTATCTTGACAACCAAACGGGATTAGTCTACTATACTAATGTCTCGTTTGGTTCCCAAGATAAGATTAACCAAGATAAGAAAAAATTTCATATAAAATAATAGGTCTATTATTTTATAAGATATTAGTTATGAAATTTTAAATTTTTTATCTCACCATTATTTAATAGTGTTTGATGTTTAATTTCCTTAACATCACCCAAATTACTTTAAACTGTCCGAATTACCCTTTCTTATTGTACATAGTTTTTTTCTTCTTATTTTTAATATTTATATTTTTTATTTTTATCTTTTTCGATTTTTTTACTTTTTTTTTTCTTCAATTTTTCCAATATTTTTATTTTTTATTTTTTCAAAAAAAAATCAAAAAAAATATTTTTTTAATTTTTTTGGAAAAAAACTATTTTTCAATTTTTTTTTCTTTTTCGTTTTTTTTTGAAAAAATATTTTTCGAACTTTTTTTTCAAAAAAAATAATTTTTATTATTTTTCGATTTATTTTCAGAAAAATAATTATTTTTCCATTTTTTTATATTTTTCGCATTTTTTTGTGTTTTTTTTTATTTTTTCCAAAGATGAATTATTTTTGGAAATTTTATTTTTATTTTTAATTTTTATACTAATTATTAAAAAAAAAATTGAATATGTTATTGTGATAAATAGATGAAAAGTAGAAGGGCAATTGTGTCATTAACGTATCTAATTATAGCACAATAATTTTATGGTTGCGACTTTATGCAATACTAATTTCACTTATGCAAAACCAAATTAAATTTTTTCAATGTATAAATAGTATCACACCCTTGCTTTGTCAAAAAAATAGAAAAATCCAAATGTGCAATACCAAAAACTCAAAACCACAAAAAAACCTTATCACAAAACCACAAGACCAACTCTCATCTTCTCCATCTTCCAAAACCCACAAAACATTTCTCCTTCCTCCTCCATAAACCCACAAAACCAAAACATTCAAAATCATCAAAACTCAACAAATCTTACAAAGATGGCAATATGGAGTAAGCAAACATCAAAATAGAAGATTTTACGGTGGAAGAACCCAAGAAGGTATGCATTCATGTATTTTTTAACTAGAATATCGTTTTTCCGAAAAAAATCCCGCACCGATGCGGTCGACATGTACATGTCGAATTTGATAGGTAAAAATCAACATTGAGATGTCATTTTTTACCTATCAAATTCGACATATTGTTGATGTCGAATTTCTGGGTCTTTTTTTCGAGGCGTAAGTGTCGATTTTTACCGGTTTCAATTTTTTTTCTCTTTTTTTTTTTAAGGTTGAATAAGATGAGGAATTAGCATTTTTAAGCGTTGTTGGGCGGGTTTAGGTCGCTCATGATTGTGAGCGGCGGCGGTCGGCCAGGAGCTTGCGGCGGCGGAGCTTCGGCAGCTGCTGTGGCGACGGGAAGAGTTTCACGGGGGAGGGGGTTTGGGTTTTCTTCTTCTACTTTTTTTTTTTTTTTTTTCTTTTTTTAATTTTACGTTTTTTTTTCTTTGGCATTATTTGTTATTTGGTTTTGCATGAGCAAACAAAAGTCAATTTAATTTATGGGTATATTTGTCATTTCATATTAATAAAATAGAATTTTTTGGAATCTTTCTTTAGTTTCGTCTTGCACAAGTGGAATTAGTATTGCATATAGCCGCAATCTAATTTTATTGGATATTTCAAGGTCCAATTATAAGCCATGACAAAATTATTTTGGCGGGTCGACCCGGAAAATAATGTGGCTAACCAAACATCAAACTAAACTATAATATTTACGATTTAGTTAATCTTGACTAATCTTACCAACCAAACGGGGCCTCAGGAATTGTTTTCAAGTGCAACGGCCCACCATTCACCACAAAGGGTACCGTGGAAATGGGATCAAATGGCCACCAAGGTTGTAGTGAATGGCTTGTAGTCAAGGTTGTGTAGCACGTTATACTATTTTTTACGCCTCAATTTTGATTTGCCAATTAAAATGTCTTTACAACATGTAGGTAGGGACGAAGAGAGATGTCAATGGTGTGGAAATTGAAGAAGAGAGAATAGATGAAAAAAGAAAAGGTAAAAAACAAAAAAATCTTAGGATTCTGAGTAAAAATTGGGATAATATAATTTGAAAGATTGAAAAGAAAAAATATTGTCCAAAGTGTGAACACCTAATTCAAGTAATTTTCAAAATCCCTGTATTGTAGATTTCCCATAAATCTTTGTACTAAGTGTAAATAAAGTTGCATTCTAATCACTAATTATTAGGGATGAAAACTGGAACGGATTAATTGAATTCCGACAATTCCGATTCGAAAATATTTGAATTTGGAAATGTAATTTTCATTCCACTTTCCGAAGTTAGATTTTCGATTTTTCCAAATTTATTTGGAAAGAAATCGGAATTGTATATAGAATCATTGGAAATTCCAATTTTCGATCTTGTTTTAGTTCCAAATATTTCAATTATTTTTTGAAAAATATAATATATTTTATTATATATTTTGTTATTTCATAATATAACTTATGTTATATTTTAAAAGAAAAATATAAATTATATATTTTATTGTTCCTAACGGGGTTTTATTTATTGTGGGGGCATTTTTTTTTTACAATATTTTGGATTTTTTTTTTGAGAATTGGGGTGTTTTCCGGATAAATTTCAAAAATGCAATAAAGCGTGGTTTTAAATGACGCGCTTTGGGGACCGTTGGATTGAGCTACGATCAACAGCCAACTCTCCAATTTTGTCCTCTTAATCTGACGGTCCGAGATTGATCTGGACGATCGGACGGCCCTTAAAAGGCGTCATTCAAAACAACGCCCTTTGACCCGCCACACTGGATTACAGCGTCATTCACATGCACGCCTTTTAACAGCCGTTGGATTGTGTTTATATCAACGGCTGGATTTGAGCTGAGGTTTTTTAAATTTACTTAATTCTTTTTATTGTTAAATTGTAATACTTAATTGAATTTTAATTTTAAATTAATTATATGTTGTATTTTAAATTTTTTCCTTCATTTATTTATGCAATTTATTTTATAATTTACTATAAAATAATACAATGTTAATTAATTATAACCTAACAAAAATTAAGAAATAAAGAACTCTTTTATCAATTATATTACTTTTTTGTGAAATGAACAACTTTTTTGCATAAATTATAAATAAAGAACTATTTTGTCAATTATATATATATATATATATATATATATATATATATATATATATATATATATTTTATAAATTTATATTTTATTAAATAAAAATAAAATTCCTAATTATTGGGAAATATTTTTTGTCTCTAAATCCTTTAGTTTATTTAATTTGTTTTTATTGAATAACTAAAATACTAAAAAGTTTTAATAATTAACCAACATAAACTACAATAATAATATCACCGATGACGGTGACCTCCAGTGCCACATCTCGGGGGCCTTCTAGTCCTGTGCCCTCTACCAACTTGTTCATCCTCATCATTTTCATTATCACTCGAAGAATTTGCGGATTGAGAATAAGGAATAGGTGTCATCTGACGATCTACCGGTCGCAATGTAGACGAAAACTGATGCGTAGACCCCAAATGAACTGGGTCTTCCGAATTCATATTCGGATTATAGTAGGGGTATGGGGTGTACGGATCTGCATCAACGAGATTATAATTATATCACAGTTGTAGATAGTATTAAAAATAAAATCAAAGGTACTAAACATACCGGATGGATGCCCGTGTGATCTAGGATCTGCATAATTATCGAATGCCGGATAATATGCACGAGAAGAAGTTCCTGCCTCGTCATCGTACATCTGAGTCTGTGACTGAGGCATTTGAGACAGTGGTATCTGAGTCTGAGTCTGAGGGTGAGTCTGAGTATAAGGCATCTCAGATTGAGGCCTATCTGAAGGTCCGTGTCGAGACTCTAAGACATTAAGACATGTTCTGAGAGTCGGTAAATACGAACGATAGCCATCCCGGGGCGTGTCTCCGCCATCAACAGAAACAATCAATGATCGAAGATGCTGAATCTGAAATAAGTAATAAGAAATATTTTATTTTTACAAGACATACATTAATAAAAACTATATAATACACAAAATTTTATAATAAATAAATTTGAATACGTACCACTGTATCCATTGAAATCTGACCTCCAACCTGAAATCCTGTACGATCAGATGGGGTAATCGGTGATATGAAACGACGTGTGTGCAGTTCATACCACTCAAAATAACCATCTTCTGTAGTCT
>NW_012194523.1:12937-52404 GCF_000504015.1 Erythranthe guttata
CGGGATTATTATTATTATCATTATTATTATTATTATTATTATTATTATTATTATTATCATTATTATTATTATCATTATTATTATTATTATGATTATTATTAGGATCGTCATCATTATCATCATCATGATTATCATCATCATTATTATCATCATCATTATTATCATCATTATTATTATTATCATTATTATCATTATTATCATTATTATTATTATTATTATGATTATTATGATTATGATTATGATGATGATTATTATGATTATTATTATTATTATAATGATTATGATTATTATAGGTGATTATTATTATTATGATTATTATTATTATGATGATTATTATTATTATTATGATGATTATTATTATTATTATGATTATTATTTACAAGATTAATGACAAAATCACCCCGAATTGCAAAAAAAAAAGAATCCAGAATGTTGTAAAAAAAAAATGGCCCATTTATTGTGTTTTGTTTCCCTTTTGGAAAAACATGTCATTTGCGAAACTTTCGAAATCCAGTCGTTTATGAGCATTCCGAAATTGGGATAAAATTTTTGCATTCCGATTTTTTTGCACAAAAAATTGAATCCATGTTTTACTTAAAAAAACGGATTGTTTTACAAAAAACTATTTGCAATCCTATTCCATCCGGTTTCCGCTCCTAGTAATCATAGTAATCAAAGACGAATTCCCCATTTGGTAGGTTGTTGGGGCTAGGAGTAGGGAATCATTTCAAAGTTATCATGTTTTCTTGATCACAAGGAATAATATCCAAATGCACCATCAATCATATGATCTGATAGTATTGCCTTTCACATCGTGCGTTATCATATTCTTCTCCTTTTCAATGAAAAATTAATTTAAAGCAATAAAAATGGCTTGACATAAAAATAAGTAAGATAATTGATTATTTGTATAGGGTAAACGACAAATAGGTTCATGACAAGGGGAATTAATTAAAAAAAGGATATTCAACTTTTTTGTCTTTCAAATAAATTTAGTTCATTTAAACTTATTTGCAAATGAGGAAAATCCTTTTATATATATCCAAATTACCCTCAATTCCTCAAAACATTAATTCAACTCCAATTTCATGAGTTACACCCCAATTTAGCGAAATTTCACCAATTATCCAATTTTGACCCGTCACCGCCAGAGACCGCCGGTCTCCGACGTTGACTTTTTTTTCCCTGCAGGTCAACAGCCGGTTTCCGCGCATTGACTTTTTTTTTTTTTTTTTTTTTCCGGTAGGTTAACAACTGTTGATTTTTTTTTTTCCTTCAAAAAAATTATTTTAATTAATATTACTGTCTCGGCTGCTAAATTACTATCTCCAACAGTAATTTAACTGTAGAAGACAATAATAATATTATCAGAGACATAAATTTTACTCTGTATTAATTAATTTTATCGTCTTGGCCTGCAATTTTGCTGTTTTCGACCGTAATATTACTGTCTCCGACCGTAATATAATTGTGTTATGCAATAATATTACTATTTGAGACAGTAATATTAGTAATATTACTGTTTGGGAACAGTAATATTAGTAATATTACTGTTTAGGTATTCAATATTCCTATATCAAATAATAATTTTGTTGTAAGTAATTTAGAGGAAAAAAAAAAGTCAACGCCGGAATCTGGTCGGAAAAAAAATTCAGAAAAAATAATTGAAAAAAAAATTCTAAAAAAAAATATTTATTTCAAAAAATTATGAAAATGCGTGTTAATGTGATATATTTGTTCAAATCCAAGGTCAATATGTAATATTGAGTAAGTTAGAGTATAATGGGTGGAATTGATGAAAAATATATTATGGAGGGTATATTAGACAAAAGACTCGGGGATGAGTTTATTTGCCAAACTGTTTTTTTATCTGAACCTATATGCATTTAAATTTCTTTTCATGTGCCTATTTGACATTCGTCAATTTGTATAAATGATCTTCTAATCGTTTTGAACTGAAGATGCCATGTGTAATGTTTTGAAATAGTAACAATATCTTATAGGTTCATCAACAATAAAATTATTACAAATATCTTAGATTGAATTCTCTTTTGTCTATAAATTCAAAGAAAAATATATTTTACATAAAAATCCACCCATAACAAAAGTATCCTTAACCATTTTAACATGCAATTCAAATTAATTGAAAACCCTAACTTTGTACTCAATCATAGACAATTTGACCACCGGTTCGCCGTTTACCGGTAACTATTTTTTTTTTTCTTTCTTTTACTCAAGTATTTTGTTATTATGCTATAGGTTCGGCCAACAGTGAATCCATGTTTTTATAAAGGGTGTTCGAAATTGAGTATAGTAAAATCAAAAATAACATTCCATAAAAATGTTGGACTAACATGGGGTTCGCGGATACACCCACAATTTTGATTTATTTTGTAATAATATACACATAAAATAATATTAACTAGATTATATGAAAATTTTCGTAGAATTTTGAAAATTTTAAGAAATTTATTGAGAAAAAATTAGTGAAAATGTTAAATAAGTGGTAACTGATAAGTTGTTTTGTCTAATGTGCATTATGTTTCAACAATACAGATGGAAACGTATAGAAAGTTTTGGGAGAATTTTGGAAAGAAAGTTAGAAACATATTGAAAGAAAATTAGAGAAAATATTATATGAGTGGTAAGTGGATCTTGTCTAATATAATGTGCCTTATGTTTCAATTGTACAGATGGAAACTTAAAATATATATTTTGAGAAGTGGAACCATGTACCCTTTTCATATGCACCTGGAGCTTCTTGTCGTTTGAGCTACAACTCAAATTTCCAATATAATCACATAGCAATATACAATTTTTTTTTAAATCATCTAGTCAACAATATAATAGCTGATTGTACAAAACAAAGTTGATCAGTCAACAGCATCATAACAATCAACACAACATCATAGAAATCAAAAACATAATGGCAAAAAGTATGAAGAAAAAGAAAAACTGATTTTGTTGGTGAAAATACCAACACGTAAGTGCACGTATCGTACAAGTAATACTAAAAGTTCGAGTATTGATCCTACGAGAAATATTTAACTGTCAAATCCTAAGCGCTAGATTATCGCAACTATTTTCAAGCCCATCCTACACAATCAACTTTAGAGATGATTTAACTAAATTATGAAAAACAAATAAGAGCAAGTAAGAGCAAATACGCAAATAACACGAAGATTAATCAAATTAAGAAGGCCAAGGATTTTATCTTCCCTATATGTGATTATCGATTCCCCAATTTTCTCAATTATGCAACTAAATAACTCGGATCACTAATCTGAGATGTAAATTTAATCATAATTCGCTTTCGCGTTTACTACTATTTATGACTAACTTGTTGTATCTCTATGGAATTCAATCAAGAACAAAACATTAAACACAAATCTCAATAATGACTACCTAAAAGGTTAACTATATTCCTACGATAACACAACAAATGTTCTTCTACCACAATTCTAATTGTTAAACCGATCATCCGATTCGTGCATTAAATAACTATAAAACACATAAATAGCAAGTTTCATGCACTTAAAAAAACAAACAGAAGAAGTAATCCGTAATTAATACTTGCATAAAATCATAGAATTAGGTTCACAAATCCCACATAGGATTCAAATAAAATCCTAGAATCAAGGAGTTTAACTACTCATAATCATTAAAAAAACAAATGTATAAATCATAAGAAAATAAAGTAAAACTATGCTTGAATCTCTGAGTTCTTCGTCTTCGCGCCTTGATTATTGCCCCTAAACTTTGACATGGATCCTGATATTTGTGCAGGGTGTTTCTGATATGAACCACACCAATCATGTGACGAGATCCGATAAAAATACTTCGGAAATCAATTCATGGATCGTCTAAAATAAGGAATCAAAGGGGTGGAACCGCGGCCCGTTGCTTATAAAGAGACAAGAACATTGGTATGTGAAGACGGCACAATCAATTGTGAAATATTGATTGATAAGTTCGGGTGAACGCACGGAATCCTCCCATATGTTCAAATATTTCTTAAAAAACTACAGAAAATAATCTCAATTTCTTTATCAAAATTCATCCATAATAAAATGCCACATTGGTAACC
Source organism: Erythranthe guttata (assembly GCF_000504015.1). Next base: position 17,025 of record NW_012194523.1, read on the forward strand.
CCACTTATAAGTGATAAAAAGACTCATTTTTTTCACAAGAAAAATAACTCATATCTGAACTATAATAATTAAATTTATAATTAAGCTAATTCTAAACATAAAATAACTATAAATAATAAAACATAATATATCCTAAAATAAAAACGTGCATAATTAAATTAAATAAATTAAACATCTAGTCGATTTTCCGATCACCCTTCTAAGCTCGCGCAGACATTTGGTCGCGCCCGTGAAGAAACTGCAATCTCGACTCAACACTGTTACACTTTAAATCTCTCTCATCTCTAAATATCAAAGTTGTATATCTTCCAATTGTCTTTCCTTAGAAATTTGAATCACTTTAATTGGACATTAGATGAGAGAGTTATAAGACGAATGGTAAATGCTACCAGAATCATACGGGATTTTCGGGATGCATGAAATTCGACATGTCCAACGAATTCCCCTTTTCATTTTCTTCCAATTCCAAACCATGTACTCTTCAATCAACTCCCTTGTGTTGATCTTATCATTTCAAATATGAACAACTCCAATAAACTCACGCGCTTTCTCTTTTTCCAATTCTTCATGCTGGAGCTTGTTAAGATCGTGTCATACTCCCCCTCTTCAAAAGGATTCGTCCCGAATCCGGGCCATATCCAAAGGAGAATAAATAAAATCAATCTCATTAATGATCTCTCTCTTTGGAAGCAAACTATACTACGTTCAAACTCAATGACATCCCTCCAAGTGTGATCTTGATCATCGTATGGGTGAGCCAAGACAAAAGACGCAAGTGTAACAAGTCCACCATTATTGTCAAATGTATATATGCTCCTGGATTTGAGGATTTTGCACGCTTACTATCAGACTGCCATTGTAGATCAAGTGGAATGTGGTTAACATGCACATTCACCACATCACAGAATACACCATCTTTTAGCCATTGAAGCGTATAGGAACATGGGTGTTTTGTAGATCGAAGTCCTAATGCGTCAAACATGTGTCTAGAGAATGACTGAAGCATCTCTCCAGGTCCCGCCTGTTAGAGAAGGTGACCAACAAGCCAACTTGTGGCTTTGGTCGTTTATTTATTCTTGTAATAAATAATCATTTTTTGTATTAATGATAAAACACCTTTTGACATCCTATATCTTTGTCCCTTTCATGAGCATATATATAGTCCTTACAGTTATTATAATTTCTTTTATTTGATCTAGTAGGGCCATGAGATATTTACTTAAGTAATATAATTGTTAAACCATGTTCCCAGTCGACGGATTGTGCCTAGGGGTGGGTTTGGTAGAGCAGCCGTACCAAATCCTTCGAATCACTACCATTACCGAAATTTTGGTACTATGAAACTCATTACCATTGCAATAAATTAATTATTAAAATAAAATTTTATTTATTAATAATATTTCGGTACGGTAGGGAAATACCATTGTAATAATATTGAGTGCCGTTGCCCTACCAAAATATTTCGGTAGGGTACGGTAATAATTCGGTAGAGATATTTCGGTAGAGAATCGGTAGGGCTCGGTAGGGCAACGGATTGGTAGGGCAATTTGGTAAAAAAAAACCACCCCTAATTATGCCATCAATGAGGATATCGGCCTTTCCCATTAGAGACTAGCACTTAGTGTATGTGTACTACGTCTCATCAGTAAACAGAATTGTGATATCGGCATACATAAGTGGGTGCTCGTAAGTTGACAAGTTCACTGAACTCCCTCATCCTAGAAATCTCTAAGTGGTTCTCAATAATCGAGTAGAGATCTCTATGATATAGTTGTACATCATTAGTCCTTAAGACCTAGACATCACCGTGACTTCACTAGAGGACTAGCTGTATCGTGACCAGTCCCTGAGTTCCACCGAGGACCGCCCCAAGGGCCAGTGTTCATGTAGTCCGAAATCTAGTGGGAGGTGTGTGCATTTTAGTCGGGGATTCGATCGCTAGAATTTTCTTGGATATCCTGTGTGTTCTCATGGTTCGTAATCATTAAGTCTCTGGCCAAAGCTGACTAAGTGATGATTAGGGAATGTGATTCTCTAAGTCGTGCAGGTACTGATTACAACACTTAGAATGATCGCACAATTATTGACATATAAAGGAGGTCTCGATGAACCAATGCTTCTAGTTCAATCGGGACATATGTATCGAAGGGATCGCACTGTATGTCAACTATATCACACGGTTCTTGCAGGCATTTCATTTGTATATAGGGAATCATGATGCGTAGTTGCTAGACACCAATCTTGATTCTTTTGGTGATTAAGTTGATACGAGCTTCATCTTAATTATAACTCTAGGGACGAGTTTAAACTACAAAAAGTTGTGGGCCCACGACTAGCTTACACCTGAACCATCGAGGGTCACACTGCTTATGTACTCGAATTCTTTGAATAAACGGTCAAAGATAAAAATGTTTAATCTTTGCATAATTGGAAGTCAATACGATTGAGTCCAACAATCATATTTGGGAATTATGAATGAGAATAAGAAAATGAGAGAACTAGGCGATTATCTTAGTGAAATTTCTACATTAGGCAGTTTCCAAATTTAGCAGGTTTACTAAAATAGGGTTTCCTGTTTTTAGAAATTGGAAATCGAGAATTGGTATTCGTTTTGACGAGGATGTTTCAATGATACAGAAAATATAGTTGTTATAATTTTCCAATCATTGGTTTATGAGAAACGAACGAAGAAAGACTAACGGGCTTAAGCTGTTGGGCCCGGTCCAACTTAAGTCTGTTAGGGCTTGTATACAAGGCACTGTAAATACAAGATTTATAGGTGTTACAGATAAGTGAAAAGCCCTAGCCGCTCCATCCTCACGGCCGGTGCTCTTCGCTGCCTCTCTTCCATCGGTCCGCTGTCGCCGTCACCGTGAATCGCCCTCACGCGTTGCCTCGATCTTCGGTAGTTCTAATCCTTGCTTTATTCTTCTGTTTATACTGACTTTTGTTTGTCTAGTGTCATGTATCAGTTGAATTTAGTATGCAAGGTGGAATCCGAGAGGAGGAGGACCAGGGATTCGAATCATCGCGACCCCGCCGCTGAGCCGCCACCGCAAGCACCCTCACGCGCCGCTCGAAGACAGCGCGTGACCTCCACGCGCCGCCGCTGCTCACCGCAAATGGACGGATTGATTTCTGTGGCAGTTTGCTTCGATTCCGATATTTCGCCTCACGCTTCAAGAGGTAATTTTGGATCACATTCTAATTAGAACATTAGATTAATATGATTAATTAGAATGTTGTTATTCGCAGTATGTATATTACTTGAACGATCATGTATAAATGTTTTATGCACGTTATGTGATTTACTGCGAGCATGTTATATTATGTACGATAGTAAATTAAATATATGCATGTATGCTTGTGATTTCTGCTGGAAGCATTAAGGTACACAATTAATTGCTATAATTGTGCCCATGTTTATATGTTAAATTCGTTTTTCATTTAAAAAAATTTGTTTTCCGCTGCGTACATGTGCCTGATTCCCAACCCCGCCATATCATCAACATAGCCAATGTGATTTTTCAATTTGATAAGCTCGACATTAACTTCGACGCATGGTTGGATCGTATCATCCTCCACCTCTTCAAAAAGATTTCGCCTCGAATCCGAAACTTCATTTTTCTTCAAGTGATGGCACGGGTTTGCAATTTTCTTTATCCTTGGATTCGAGCTCATCACTCTGATTTACCTCTTCCTCAACTACTGCATCAACACTTCGCAAATCAACTACAATGCTTTACGAATATTATCCTTTTCGGATTATGGTAAAAAACCACTATTTCTCATAATTTCCTCGTAGTCCGACCACAAATTCATGAATGGTTTGTTCAAACACTCTGAATGAACATGACCAAAATCCAAACTCCAAAAGTAGTTGGTATCATAAATTGAATGGTTACCTCTTTTGTCTCGAAGAATTTTCTCTCTTTCGGGCTTTTGTAATGGTTTTCTCGCTTGGGTCGTTGAAGATATCATATGTGATTTCCAACTTGATGAACTCCTTTCTTCTAATTTAGTAGACCGCCTCAAACTTTGCAATTGCAAGTCCCTATAATAGTGTGAATGAGTGAACCTTCTTCTCATAACTGCCTTCATGGACTCCCAATCTTCAATTGGTGGTTCGCCACATCGGGGCCTAGTTAAGACAAATTGGTCTCACCAAATAACTGCATAGTCAATGAATACTTCGATGGCGAGGTTCACCTTTTTTTTTTCCGGAATAGTTGTGATAATCGAATACGAGCTCAACCTTTCCTTCCCATTGAATGTACGCCTCATGATCATTCTTACCTTGGAAAGATGATATTCTCATCTTGATTGAATTGAAGTTTTGATCTAATCCATCTTTTTTTTTTTGACAAAAATCAACTCGATTTATCCAACTTGGACCCTCTTCCCATAATCTCGCTCTTTGATGTGCAAGTGATCACACCAAAATTTCCATTATCATAAACCTCTTTATCATTGTGAGTTATAACAGGTTGGTGAATATCATGACCTACGTGTGGCTCTTGAACATGTCGACGTTGGCGTTGTTTATATAATTGGGCTTCAAGTCATTCCATTTGATCGTGCAGTCCCTCAAGTGCTACTAATAGGGGCTAAGTGCTACTAATAGGGGCTGGAAGCATTTCTCCGATGCCGACATCCAAATTTGCTCCATCATTTCTCCTTTATAACCTTTTCTGGACATGGTCAAAATATTTTTTTTCCTTGAACTCCTTTTTTTCTTAAGCCTAAAAAAACCTAACTTAGACTCTAAGAAACTCTAAACAAAGAATAAAAGTTCGTTTTTGTTTGTTTGGATTTTGAAGACCTAAATTGGACTCTTAGAAACTTCATATAAAGAACAAATTTTGATTTTTTTTTATAGCTTAATCAAATTAACAAAGACTAGAGGACTAAAAAACAATGGACATGAAACGAAATACAATAACAAAACACACGAAAAAAGAATGACTCAACAATAAAGATAGAGAATGGCAAAACCTTGTTAGGAAGATGCCTTTGATTACAAAATGAGATGAACCATACCAACCATTTGACGAGACCCGATAACAATACTTCGGATATCAATTCCTGGATCATCCAAAAGAAGGAATTAAAGGGATGGAACTGCGACCCGTTGCCTATAAAGAGACAAGAACCTTGGTATGTGAAGACGCTACAATTAATTGTGAAAGATCGATTGATAAGTCCGGATGAACGCACAGAATCCTCCGATATTTTCAAAAATTATACAAAGAACTAGAGAGAATAATCTTAATTTCTTCATCAAAATCCGTCCCTAATAAAATGCCATATTGGCAACCTATTTATTATAAATGCTAAAAAGACTCATTTTTCACAAGGATAAGAACTACCTAAAATATAGTAAGAAAAATTATAATTAAGCTAATTTTAACCATTGAATAACTCTAAAATAATAAAAACTAACATATTCTAAAATAAAAACATGCATAATTAAATTAAATAACTTAAACATCAAGTCAACTTCTAAACTGGCATACACATTTGGTTGTGCACGTGAAGAAACTGCAATCTCGATTTCAACACTGTTACACTTTGAATCTCTCTCATCTCAAAACATGAAAGTTGTATACCTTCTAGTTGGCTTTTGTTAGGAATTTGAATCATTTTAATTGGATGCCAGATGAGAAAGTTATAAGGCGAATGGTAAACGCTACCAGAATCATACGAAACTTTCGGGATGCATGAAATTCGACGTGTCCAACGAGTTCCCTTTTTCCTTTTTCTTCCAATTCCAAACAATGGAATCTTCAATCAATTCCCTTGTGCTGATTCTTACATTTCAAATATGAAATAAATCCAATAAACTCAAGCACTTTCTCTTTTTCCAATTCTTCATGTTGGAGCTTGTTAGGATCGTATCAGTTTCTCTTATATAGAGGTCAAAACTTGGTACAAATGCAAGATATTATTTGTGCAGATGAAATTTTCTTACTCGCCGGTTTGAATGGAAGTTCAAATTTCAAGGTTAAACTGGGACGACCATCTCAGATTTCTTAACGTTATGTCCAATTTTGCATCACGGGACGGGCGTCCGAAACTTTTTTCAGCACTTTGGCCAGTTGTGGATCTACTTTTGACCATGTTAAATTCCAAATTTGGGATAACAACATGAAATACGAGTTGTGGCCCCTTAAGTGAGCTGTCCAATGATACTTGAATCAAGTGATTTGAAGTCCTGATGATAGATATATGCTCGAATTTATGGACAATGTCAAAGATGTTGCGTAATTCCTTCTTCCAAATTGATTTTATTTCCTTAACTGCAATTTTTTCGTTGCTTTTTTTATCCCTTTTCCTTTTTGAACACCTAATTGTCGTAGTGCACCTATAAAACACAAAATCTACCAATTAAAAGAAAAATGTAAATTAATCTAAATAAAAGTCCACATAAAACGAAACGTGTTGACTGTAATTTCTATACGCAACACACCCCCAAACGTGAAATTTTGCTTGTCCTCAAGCAAATCTATTATTTTTCAAAGCAACAAATGCTTCACAACACAAAGATTAATGGTCAACTTCACGTTTTCATAACTTGCATAATTGTCATGACAATTCTAAAAAAATTACAAGCTCAAAATTCAAAGACACTTAATTGCTTACCATTGCTAAGAACAAAAAATCATGCTATCTCTTCAAGCATTCAATATTTGTAATCGAAAAACAGAGAAAAAATATGCTTACATCATAATGGTTGACTCCAAATACTCACCTAATGTCTCTACTTCGCTAATAAACTATTGTAATCAATATGAATTGTTGGCTTTCAATTGTTGGGGTCTTTGGTGGAAGGTATAAAATATAGGGGTAAATGACTACTCTCCTTTTTATCTAACATTATTTACTAAGAGTTGCACTGAAGGGATTTTTAATCTATTTTCTTGAATTGAGGTGCTTCGCCGAGATTTGACGATTTGACATTTCAGAACTATTGTTTCATCTCTAAGGAATTATCACCCCACTCAATTCTCAAGAGTTCAAAATTCTCCACTTTTACTCTTGAAGTATAGTTCGAGTTTTTATTTCGAAGTTTTGCTCATGTTCTCTTTTGCCCTTCTAGTTTTCTTCTTCTTCTTTGAGAATAAGGAATTAACTTATTTTCCAACCAAGCACCAAAGGATAATTTATCAAGAAACCTACATCTAATGTACCCACTTTACTTAGGCTAAAAGAATGAACACCGTTTGTGTTGGGTTTCGGGCACGCATACGCAGCGGAAAACAAAAATTTTATGCGATTTAAACGACTTTAAAACACACAAGTACATGCCCGACAAATTAAACCAATTAATTGCGTACCTTTGCGCTTCCAGCGAAATTAAAAACAACATACATGCTAATAAATTTAACCGAATTTAAATCAATTAACATGCTCGCGTTTAAACCAAATAACATGCTTGCAATGATTTAAAACGATTACACATAATCACATAAAATCATACGAAACAAACATGAAATCATAGTTTAAACATAATCGAATCGAAACTAGGGTTTCGTGTATTTACCTCTTGAAGCGTGAGGTAGGAGCGTTTAGCAAGTCGAGATTGCTACGGAAACCAATCCGTACAATCGGGGCAGCAGCGGTGCAGCAGCAGCGGCGGTGAGTAAGCCACGGCGGCGCGTGAGTTTCACGCGCGGACTTCCGGGGCGGCGCGTGGGGCAGCGTGCGGCTTCGGCTCGTGCGTTGCTCCTCGATTCTTCGATCTACGATCTTCCTCCTCTCGGATTTCACCTCGTATACTTCGATCTACTAAAACGTGGCACTAGACACGAAGTAGTTAGAATAAAACGGAAGAAACGAAAAGAGGAAAGAATACCGAAAGAGGAACGGCCAATAGATGGCCGATTCCGGCGACGGAGAGGCGACGGCGGCGGCGCGGTGGTGGCCGCGGAAAGAGAGGCCGAGAGAGAGAGAGGGGGACGGCCGCTTAGGGTTAGGGTTTTTCACTTACTTGTGCAAGACCTATAAATCTTGTATTTATAGTGTCTTGCATAAAACCCTAGCGGGCTTAAGTTGGACTGGGCCCAACAGCTTAAGCTCGTTAGTTCCTTTAATCGCTCGTCTCTCTTATTTCAATGACCGGAAAATTGCAACGATTACATTTTCGGAATCATTATAATATCCTCGTCATTACGAGTGGCATCTTTCATTTTCCAACTTTCCAAAAGTGGAAACCCTAGTTCAGTGCACTTTCTAAATTTGGAAACTTCCCGATTTAGAAAGTTCACTAACATGTTTGCCTATTCTTTTCCTTTTCTTATTCTCATTCATAATTCCAAATTACGAACGTTGGACTCAATCATATTGACTTCCAATCATGCAAAGATAAACTATTTTATCTCTGACCGTTTATTCAAAGATCTCATGTGCACGAGCAGTGTGACCCTCGATGGTTCAGGTGTAAGCTAGCCGTGGGCCCACAACTCTTTGTGGTCAAAACTCGTCCCTTAGAGTTACGATTAAGATGAAGCTCGTTTCACCTTAATCACCCAACGAATCAAGATTGGCGTCTAGCAACTACGCGTCATGATTCCCTAGATACAAATGAAGTGCCTGCAAGAACCTTCAGATATAGTTAACGTACAGTACGGTCCCTTCGATTCATATGTCCCGATCGAACTAGAGGCATTGGTTCATCGAGACCTCTTTATATGTTCGATGACGGTGCGATCGTTCCAAGTGTTGTAATCGTCACGTGCATGACTTAGAGAATCGAATTCTCTAATCATCACTTAGTCAGCTCTGGCCAGAGACTTAGAATGATTACAAACTTTCAGAACACACAGGACATCCAAGACTATTCTAGCGATCGAATCCCCGACTACAATACACAGACCTCCCACTAGATTTCGGACTGCACGAACACTGGCCCTTGGGATGGTCCTCGGTGGAACTCAGGGACAGGTCACGATACAGCTGGTCCTCTAGTGAAGTCACGGTGATGTCTAGGTCATAAGGACTAATGGTGTACAACTATACCATAGATATCTCTACTCGATTATTGGGAACCACTTAGAGATTTCTAGGGTGAGGGAGTTCAGTGAACTCGTCAACTTACGAGCACCCACTTATGCATGCCGATATCACAATACCGTTTACTGATGAGATGCAGTACACATACACTAAGTGCTAGTCTTAATGGGAAAGGCCGATATCCTCATTAGTGGCGTAACCCTTCGACTAGGAACAGGTTTAACAGTTATAATACTTAAGTAAATATCTCACGATCCTAACGATCAATTACTAGTACTTGTAATAACTGTAAGGACTATATCTATGCTTGTGACAAAGGGACAAAGATATAGAATGCCAAGGTGTTTTATCATTAATACGAATAAAGGTTCGTTTATTACAATAATAAATACGAAAGACCACAGCCACAAGTTGGCTTGTTGGTCACCTACTCTAACAATCTCCCACTTGACCTAAAGCCAACTACCCATAAATCGCAATCCCATCGACTCTCGATGTTTCTCATGGACCGATCTCGGTAAAGGCTTCGTGAAGGGGTCTGCAACGTTCTCTTCCGAGGTGACTCGTTCAACCTTGACTTCACCTCTATCAATGATCTCTCGGATCACGTGATACTTCCTCAGAATATGCTTCGACTTCTGATGAGATCTCGGCTCCTTAGCTCGCGCCACGGCTCCGGTGTTATCACAGTACAACGGTACTGGATCACTAGCATCAGGAATGACACCCAACTCTTGGATGAACTTCCTTATCCAAGTCCCTTCCTTTGCAGCTTCAGACGCTGCAAAGTATTCCGCTTCGGTAGTGGAATCGGCCGTCGTGCTTTGCTTGGAACTCTTCCAACACACGGCACCACCATTAAGCGTGAATATAAATCCAGAATTCGACTTTGAGTCGTCCACATCCGATTGAAAACTAGAGTCAGTAAAACCCTCTAATTTCAACTCGGTACCCCCATAGACCAAAAATATATCCTTAGTCCTTCGCAAGTACTTGAGGATATCTTTCACGGCTTTCCAGTGAGCCGGGCCGGGGTTAGACTGATATCTGCTTGTGACACTCACAGCATACGCAATATCGGGTCTCGTACATAGCATGCCATACATTATGCTTCCTATGGCAGAAGCATAGGGCGTCCTTTTCATCTCCTCGATTTCACTAGGTGTTTGCGGACACATAGATTTCGAGAGACGAACCCCATGGGACATTGGCAAGAATCCCTTCTTGGATTCTTCCATGCTGAACCGTTTCATAACGGTGTCTATGTACAGGCTTTGGGATAAGCCAAGCATCTTTCTTGCTCTATCTCTATAGATGCGTATTCCTAATACGTAAGATGCTTCTCCCAAATCCTTCATTGAGAAACGTGTGGACAACCATGCTTTCGTTTGTTGCAGCATTCCTACGTCATTCCCGATGAGTAGAATGTCATCAACGTAAAGCACTAAAAATATTACTGCCCTCCCACTAACCTTCTTGTATACACAAGGTTCCTCCGGATTCTTCTCAAAATCAAACTCTTTGATAGTTGAGTCGAACCTAATGTTCCAACTACGGGATGCTTGTTTCAATCCATAAATGGATCGCTGGAGCTTGCAAACCTTTTGCTCACTTCCAGAAGATATGAAGCCTTCCGGCTGCGCCATGTAAATTTCTTCCTCAATGTCTCCATTAAGGAAGGCGGTCTTCACATCCATTTGCCATATCTCGTAGTCGTACCACGCAGCTATGGCCAGCAAAATCCTAATGGACTTCAGCATCGCAACTGGCGAAAAGGTTTCCTCATAGTCAACACCTTGCCTTTGAGTGTATCCTTTTGCTACCAATCTAGCTTTATAGGTCGACACCTTTCCATCCACTCCAATTTTCTTCTTATAGATCCACTTGCAGCCTATAGGAACAATTCCTTTAGGTGGATCTACCAAGGTCCACACCTTGTTGGAGTACATGGAGTCCATTTCGGATTTCATGGCAGTTAGCCAATGTCCCATGTCCGCATCCGATACGGCCTCATTGTATGTTCTTGGATCTCGTCCAAGATCAACATGATCTTCATCATTTTCGAGGAGGAATAACCTATCCGGCATTTTCCGAACTCTTTCGGATCTACGTACCGTAGGCTCAGGAGGTATATTAGTGGTTTGTTGTATTGGTTCGATTTCTTGTTCTTGTGTTTGAACTTCACTTTGTGGTTCTTGAACTACTTCAAGTTCTATCATGCTGCCCTTTCTATCGGATAGAAACTCCCTTTCCAAAAAGGTGGCATTTCTCGAAACAAACGTCTTTGCTTCTTTTACATAGTAGAACTCGTATCCCATTGAGTCTTCGGGATACCCCACAAAATAGCACAAGTCGGATTTACTATCCAACTTATCTCCCACTAATCGCTTCACATAAGCGGGACAACCCCATATCCTAATATGTTTGTAATTGGGTTTCCGGGAATGCCAAAGTTCATAAGGTGTGGATTTAACTGCTTTGGTGTTAACTCTATTCAGCAAATACGCGGCAGTACGGAGTGCATGACCCCATAAGTATGCCGGTAAGTTTGTGAACCCCATCATTGATCGAACCATATCTAATAAAGTTCGATTCCGACGTTCGGACACTCCATTAAGTTGAGGAGTTCCCGGTGGAGTCCATTGAGACTGTATCCCATTTTCTTTTAGATAGTCAATGAACTCGATGCTCAAGTACTCTCCACCACGATCGGATCGCAGCTTCTTAATACTTCGTCCGAGTTGCTTTTCTACTTCATGTCTAAAATCTTTGAACCTTTCAAATGTTTCAGACTTGTACTTCATCAAGTACACATACCCATACCTAGAATAATCGTCGGTAAAGGTAGCGAAGTAGTTATATCCACCCTTCGCACTAACACTTAGTGGACCACATACGTCTGTATGGATCAAATCCAAAAGACCCTCGGCTCGTTCCATTTTCCCTTTGTAGGGTGACTTGGTCATTTTCCCTTTAAGGCAAGATTCACAAGTTTGTAGTGATTTCACGTCCTCCAAAGAGAACAATCCTTCACTAACAAAATCGTTCATCCTTCTTAAAGAGACATGACCTAATCTAGCGTGCCAAAGTTGTGCGGGGTTTTGATCTATCTCCTTACGTTTTGCTGATATAACATTAATAGGTATTTCACTTGGATTTAGTTCATACAGGTTGTTTAATAGTCGTCCTTTGCAAATCAAATTCTCATTCTTTTGTATAATGCAAATCGAATTTCCAAAAACAAAAGTAAAACCTTCAATATCTAGTACAGGAATAGAAATAAGGTTTCTAATGAGCGACGGAACAAATAAACAATCGTTCAAAACAATAGGAAAACTAGAATCCAAAACATTTAAGGAAATTGTGCCAATGGCTTCAGCAGCAACTCTTGCTCCATTCCCCATCCTTAGGTAGGTCTCACCCGCTCTAAGTCTTCGACTTCTTGTCATTAGCTGCAAATCATTGCACAAATGTGAGCCACAGCCCGTATCCAATACCCAAGAAGAAGAGTTGACAGACAAATTTACGTCAATGAAATACGTACCCTTTTCAGAACCTTTCTGCTTTAGGTAAGCCTTGCAGTTGCGGCGCCAATGTCCTTTCTTTCCACAGTGATGGCAAGCATCATCAACTTGTTTGCTAACCTTTGCTTTGGGGCCCCCACTACCTTCACCCACTTCGAACTTGCTGTTTGGGAAGGGAACTCTTTCCTTTCTCTTCTTTTGGAAAGAACTCTTCTTTCCAGAAGTAGCAGCAATGAGAACAGACTTCTCTTTCTTAATGGTGGACTCGAAGCTGACCAACATGTTCATTAACTCATCCAAGGGAGGATCTAGTTTGTTCATGTTGAAGTTCACTATGAACGATTCATAGGAACTAGGAAGAGACAACAGGATCAAATCCAACGAGAGCTCGGCCGGGAGGGTGACATCAAGATTCACTAGCTTTTCAAGGAGAGTGATCATCTTGAGACAGTGCTCGTGGACCGAAGTCCCTTCGCGCAGTCTCGCCGTGATCAACTCCTTTGTAGCAGTGTACCTTGATGCCCTAATATTCTCACTACACATGCTATCGAGATGACCCTTTATATCGAAAGCATGCAAGTGAGACTCATATTTCCTCGCAAGCGCGGGCTCCATGGCGGCTATCATATAGCACCTAGCATGAGTGTCATCTTTCTTCCAAACTTCATAAGTTTCCTTTTCAGCATCAGTCGCTGTGTCGGGTATAGTGGCGGGAAGCCTCTCGTTCAAAACATAGAGACGCCCCTCAACAGTTAGCACAAGCTTAAGACTACGCAACCAATCTAGGTAATTAGGGCCATTGAGTTTATTGTCGAGGATTGACATTATGGGATTCTTAGACATGATTATCTGAGACATATAGAGAAGAGGTTTATTAGAGATTCGCGTTAAATGATTGTTACAATTAAATGTTTGGACTTGTGTTATTTAATTGTTCTCCCACTAATTTTATCGAATTCCACTTCCCTCTAGTAGACAAACGAGAAAACTGATTTTTCTTAATGGGCTTTAGGTCCAATAGACAAATATAACCCGTAGTTAATCTAGCCCGATTATATTTGCCCAAAGGTAGATCACAATCAATCATATCCACAATATGACCCTAAATTAATTTTCCTCACACTTGATAATGACCTAAGTTAATCTCGCGAATATCAAAATCGTCGTGTGTCAAGTCTAACCTACCAATCAAAGATGCTCATAGAACTCGATTATGCCAAACTAATGCAGTCCCTAGTTAATCTAGCCGACCACGTTAATTCAACATAACCCTTTTCTATGGCTACCTTCATCAATATGTCAATTGAATTACAGCTTACTCTACCATAGCACTCCCCGCTAACACGGCTTACTGCACTATAGTAAAGGGCTACACATAATCCAACCGTTGGCAGAAGGAAAGAAATAACTCAACAGATTGGGTTTTTCTTTATAGCTTGAAATGATTCTTAATTAAATGAATGAGGGGTTTTGATTAAGTGTTTTATCTCATCAGAAGGTTTTGGATTGGTCTATGTGATTCCTACATCTATGTTCTCTAAAGGTATATGGAAGCGCATATTGTCCTAAGAGGAACATACGACCTAATTTCATAATTAATTACATTAATTAATTATTGAGTTTTCAAAATAATTATAGAACCTCAACTAGCATAAGTCATTCAAATAATGTTGAGGTACTACTAATTAAGTTGAATTTATAATCAATATTATATATGTGTTCTATTAATTGAAATCAATTTAACAATTTAAATTAATTAATTAATCTAACACCCATTTACTAAAATAGATGATTGTCGATCCAATTATCTAATTGGGATTAATTGAAAATAATTTTCCAAAAATTAAAATCAATTTGTTTTAAGTTTAATTTTAGAAATCTGAAATAATTTTTTTTTTTTTTTTTTTTTTTTATTTATTTTCAGTGAACCGGTTCGGCCCAACCGGTCTGACCGGTTCAGACCGAAGCAGTCCGGTTCTGCCCGGTCCAGCTGACCCAAATCAGTGGGCCGGGTCAGTCGGACCGAGAACCGGTCTGATCGACCCGAATCCACGTGGATTCGGTCAACCAAATCGTGCACAACCATCGAACCGGCCGGTTCGACCGGTTCGATCCGAATAATTAAAAACCGATGTTTTAAAAATAATTTCAGATCCGATTTTCCAATTTTAAACAATTTTAAAGCTGGAAAAATTCTAAACAATATTTCAAAAATATTTTAAACCTACGAAAACTCCCAATTACATAATACGACAATCACTACTTTAATAAATCGAACATGCATAAAATCATAGCATATTAACACGAACGCAATTAATTGCGCAACGAGCTCTGATACCACTGTTGGGTTTCGGGCACGCATACGCAGCGGAAAACAAAAATTTTATGCGATTTAAACGACTTTAAAACACACAAGTACATGCCCGACAAATTAAACCAATTAATTGCGTACCTTTGCGCTTCCAGCGAAATTAAAAACAACATACATGCTAATAAATTTAACCGAATTTAAATCAATTAACATGCTCGCGTTTAAACCAAATAACATGCTTGCAATGATTTAAAACGATTACACATAATCACATAAAATCATACGAAACAAACATGAAATCATAGTTTAAACATAATCGAATCGAAACTAGGGTTTCGTGTATTTACCTCTTGAAGCGTGAGGTAGGAGCGTTTAGCAAGTCGAGATTGCTACGGAAACCAATCCGTACAATCGGGGCAGCAGCGGTGCAGCAGCAGCGGCGGTGAGTAAGCCACGGCGGCGCGTGAGTTTCACGCGCGGACTTCCGGGGCGGCGCGTGGGGCAGCGTGCGGCTTCGGCTCGTGCGTTGCTCCTCGATTCTTCGATCTACGATCTTCCTCCTCTCGGATTTCACCTCGTATACTTCGATCTACTAAAACGTGGCACTAGACACGAAGTAGTTAGAATAAAACGGAAGAAACGAAAAGAGGAAAGAATACCGAAAGAGGAACGGCCAATAGATGGCCGATTCCGGCGACGGAGAGGCGACGGCGGCGGCGCGGTGGTGGCCGCGGAAAGAGAGGCCGAGAGAGAGACAGGGGGACGGCCGCTTAGGGTTAGGGTTTTTCACTTACTTGTGCAAGACCTATAAATCTTGTATTTATAGTGTCTTGCATAAAACCCTAGCGGGCTTAAGTTGGACTGGGCCCAACAGCTTAAGCTCGTTAGTTCCTTTAATCGCTCGTCTCTCTTATTTCAATGACCGGAAAATTGCAACGATTACATTTTCGGAATCATTATAATATCCTCGTCATTACGAGTGGCATCTTTCATTTTCCAACTTTCCAAAAGTGGAAACCCTAGTTCAGTGCACTTTCTAAATTTGGAAACTTCCCGATTTAGAAAGTTCACTAACATGTTTGCCTATTCTTTTCCTTTTCTTATTCTCATTCATAATTCCAAATTACGAACGTTGGACTCAATCATATTGACTTCCAATCATGCAAAGATAAACTATTTTATCTCTGACCGTTTATTCAAAGATCTCATGTGCACGAGCAGTGTGACCCTCGATGGTTCAGGTGTAAGCTAGCCGTGGGCCCACAACTCTTTGTGGTCAAAACTCGTCCCTTAGAGTTACGATTAAGATGAAGCTCGTTTCACCTTAATCACCCAACGAATCAAGATTGGCGTCTAGCAACTACGCGTCATGATTCCCTAGATACAAATGAAGTGCCTGCAAGAACCTTCAGATATAGTTAACGTACAGTACGGTCCCTTCGATTCATATGTCCCGATCGAACTAGAGGCATTGGTTCATCGAGACCTCTTTATATGTTCGATGACGGTGCGATCGTTCCAAGTGTTGTAATCGTCACGTGCATGACTTAGAGAATCGAATTCTCTAATCATCACTTAGTCAGCTCTGGCCAGAGACTTAGAATGATTACAAACTTTCAGAACACACAGGACATCCAAGACTATTCTAGCGATCGAATCCCCGACTACAATGCACAGACCTCCCACTAGATTTCGGACTGCACGAACACTGGCCCTTGGGATGGTCCTCGGTGGAACTCAGGGACAGGTCACGATACAGCTGGTCCTCTAGTGAAGTCACGGTGATGTCTAGGTCATAAGGACTAATGGTGTACAACTATACCATAGATATCTCTACTCGATTATTGGGAACCACTTAGAGATTTCTAGGATGAGGGAGTTCAGTGAACTCGTCAACTTACGAGCACCCACTTATGCATGCCGATATCACAATACCGTTTACTGATGAGATGCAGTACACATACACTAAGTGCTAGTCTTAATGGGAAAGGCCGATATCCTCATTAGTGGCGTAACCCTTCGACTAGGAACAGGTTTAACAGTTATAATACTCAAGTAAATATCTCACGATCCTAACGATCAATTACTAGTACTTGTAATAACTGTAAGGACTATATCTATGCTTGTGACAAAGGGACAAAGATATAGAATGCCAAGGTGTTTTATCATTAATACGAATAAAGGTTCGTTTATTACAATAGTAAATACGAAAGACCACAGCCACAAGTTGGCTTGTTGGTCACCTACTCTAACAGTTTGTTCAAGGCTTAATCAAGTTTCTAATGATAAAATATATTAAAATGTAGGATTGAAAGCCTCAGATGATTCAAAGAAAGCCCAAATCACACTCAAATCACTCAGTGACGCAATACTTCACTTTGTAAAATTATATGATATAGCATAAATTACTTCAAGGTTAAAACAATTTTTTTTTACTACAAAATCACCACATAAATAAAGATTCCTAACAATGACTTACTCCTAAATTACTTTGAATCAAGAGTTCACCAAAATTCAATCATAGATAAAGCAAAGCAAGTGATTTCATCATAAAACATTGGCCATCTTTCATCACAATTCACCGATGCCTCAAGCAATTTTTTTTTGGTTTATAAATTAAAACAACAAAAAACAAAATAAACTATAACAATAAAAAAAAAACAGAAATTTGTCCCGAACCGCCTTATCACAGACAATATCTTAGTTGCTTACGAAGTGAATCACTTTATCCGAACTTGTCCCAATAGATCGAATGAGCACATGGTTGTTAAGCTTGACATTAGCAAGGCTTACCATCGATTTGAATGGATTTTTCTCCGCAAAACCCTTATCCAATTCGGTTTCTTGCCCACATTTGTTGATCGTATTATGTTGTGTATATCTACTGTCTCATATGTTTTTTTATTTAATGGTGCAAAATTTGGCTCTATCTCCCCGTCGCGGGGATTAAGACAAGGTGATCCACTTTCACCATATCTCTTTATCATTTGTGCAGAGGTACTTATTTATATGTTACAGGGTGCAGTCGGTAGGGGCGAGATGCACGGTGTCAAAGTGGCCCCTACGGCCCCAGTCATCACAAATCTATGCTTTGCAGATGATACTCTTATATTCTGCAAAGCAACGGGAGGGGATGCCATGAGGTTGAAGATGATTTTGGAACGATAACGCGGGGATTTCTGGCCTTGAGGTTAATCTGGAGAAAACGACCATGATGTTCAGTCCACAGACACCAACTGAAGCTCGCAATCATATTCAACAGGTTTTGGGGTTTCGGGTGGTGGAAAGGCACGACAAATATTTGGGTATGCCCGTGTCACTCGGACGGTCTAAGAAGGAGGTTTTTGCGTATATTCGGGAACGTCTTTGGAGTCGAATAAAAGGTTGGGGGGAAAAATATTTATCGCAGGCCGGGAAAGAGGTACTTATCAAGGCAGTGTTGCAGGCTATTCCATCATTTATTATGAACTGCTTCATGCTGCCTTCGGGTCTATCATCGGACTTAGAGGCGGCGATCAAAAGATTTTGGTGGGGTAACGGAGCGAGTAAGAAGATTGCTTGGATGACTTGGGAAAAGATGTGTCAAAGCAAAAGGGACGGAGGTATGGGGTTCAGAGATTTGAGATGTTTTAATCTGGCAATGTTATCGAAACAACTGTGGAGAGTCCTCACAATTCCGAGCTCCCTACTGACACAAATACTTAAGGCTCGCTATTTTCCTTCTTCGGATATTTTTTGAGCCACATTGGGGACAAGGCCATCGGCTACTTGGCGAAGTCTTTTGAAAGCGCGACCGGGCTTTCAGAAGGGGTTGCGCTGCAAAATCGGTAATGGATTGGAAACGTCTATTTTGGGTGATGCTTGGCTTCGAGAGGAGGGCAACTTGCGCATTATCACAAAAAGACCGGTGTCAACTTCTTTCCCGAATAGAGTGGCGGACTTGATGGATCCAATAACCAAGCAATGGAATGTGGATTTGATCAGACAAACATTCTGGACTATTGATCATGCACGGATTTTATCTATTCCTATTGGCTGTCTTGGGGTAAGTGATCGGTGGCTTTGGAATTGCACGAATAACGGACGTTTCTCAGTTAGATCATGTTATTTTATGCTTATGAATATGGAATCTGAGACGGGCAGGAGAACTCGGGGCTACGGAGTGGCGGGTGGAAACAACTCATCTTACGGGTGGAAGCTTCTTTGGGAATTCCGCATTCCGCCGAAGGTGAAGGTGTTTTGGTGGAGAGCGTGTGCTGAAATTATTCCTACGGGTGCTGCCCTATTTAAACGAAAGATCAAGGATACGCCATCTTGCTTCCGCTGTGGAGCTGTGAGGGAGACCTTTGTGCATGCCATTCATGGGTGTGGGGACAACCGTAAGGTTTGGAGTGGTGATGTGTTCAAGCTTGGGCCAATTGACGACCTGAGTTCGTCGTGCCAGTGGTTTAACCACTTACACATACTGTTAGGGCTGACAAGATAGAATTAGCATTAATAATAACTTGGAAATTGTGGGATATCCGAAACAAGCAGCTGCATGGAGAGCCGACTATCCAACTGTCGGAAGTGCTTAACTGGTGCGATAATTTTCTGGATGTATATCGACAACAATTGCAGCCCTCCCCGCCGACGGACCGTGTTGTACAAACAGATGTGTGGTGCCCTCCTCCTCTAGGAACCTACAAAATCAATTTCGACGCGGCATTTCCAGACTGTCAAGACTACTACCGAATTGCTGCTGTCGCGCGTGACCATCAAGGTGTGCGTGTCAAGTGGAGGATGAAGTGCGTTCCGGGAAGACCGACTGTGCCTGATGGTGAAGCGCACGCGGCTATGTTGGCAGCAGAAATGGCTTCGATGCAGGCCTGGACGTCGGTGATACTAGAGGGAGATTGCAAGGCTGTGATTAGTGCATTTTTAGAGGGTAACTTCCACACATAGTCCTATGGTGCCTATTTGGAGGAGATTTTTAAGTTTTTAGCTACTGCTTCTTTTTTTAAAGTTCATTTTGTCAATCGCTTATGTAATCGATTAGCGCATAATTTAGCTTCGTTGCATTTCTCTACCTGTATTGAAGGAGACAATTTACCTTCGACTTTAGCCAATTTGGCACATTAATTTATATATCAGTTTTCCATCAAAAAAAAAAAATCCCCCAAACTTAAAGTTTTCATTACCCTAAATGAAATTAGTGCGAAGTTCAAGGACAAAAAACACATGATTAGTCAAAATACCCGTCTTCGGGCTGCACTTCTTTATTTCTCCCGAAAGTCTTCTAGGACGGCTGTTCTGGTCTTTGAACTGTGTTTTCGAACGGTTGTCCAAATGTGCAATATTGGACATAGAGCGAAAGAATGTCCGACGGTTATCTGGATTTTCCTCTTGATTTTCGGACGGCTGTCTGAATGTGCGATTTTTGACCAAGAACTCCAAAATTTATGACTGCCGTGTGAATTTTACCTCATGATTTTGAACGGCCGTCTCGGTTTGTAATGTGCACTTTTCGACCTGAAAACTAGACAAGTAAATTGTTAGAATGCATGCTCATGAAAATCATAAGAAAAATAAAAATAAAGAAATATACAAAAAAGGATAAAAACTAAGGTTGCCTACCGAGAAGCGTTAAGTTTATAGTCTTCAGCAAAACTTTGCTTCTTTATATTCAAGCTAAAGTGACGAAAGACACTTGGAGATCCTCGTTATCTCCCCAAAAATGCTTCAACCGGTTGTTGTTCACTTTCAATATTCAATCGGAGTCCCGATCCTTTATCTCAATGGATCCATGCAGGAAAATGTCATGGTCAATAAATGGCCTCGACCACCTCGAATTGAGTTTTCTTAGGAACAACCAGAAACATGAATTTCACAATAGCACACATTGCCCTTTGTGAAATTGACGTTGAAAGTCCTTGTTCTCGTGGCACCGTTTTAAAAAGAAAAAGTCAAAATTGCATTTTTGTGGTCAAATTTGATGAAATTGAAATTAAATTGCGGTTACAATTAGGAATTGTTTTTAAGAGTTGGGGGTAATTTTATCATATACATGAATTTTGCCTTTATTTATCATACATATTAAAGGGATAGGCTTATTGGCGAAAGAGATATAAACCCTGAACTTAGAATAATAAATATGGTTGATCAGGAACTTATGGGGTAAACAACATAAAACCCATATGTGTTAAGGAAAACCTGCACCAAATCCCCCGGTGGTTTTTTTTTTTTTTTTTTTTGTGTGTGTGTGTATAACCCCTTGTTTTTCATTTTATTTTTCACGAAATTCCCTTTTCCGTTAACAGTTAACGCCGTTAACTATTGAGAGGATTTTATGAAATTTTTTTTATAACAGAGTGGGATTTGGAATCTTAGTCGACTAAGACCTCATTTGGTCGACAAAACAAGATTAGCCAAGATATGATAATTTTTCCTAGAAAATAATAGGCGTTAAATTTTATAGGGTCTATTAGTGAGACCCCCTCTACTATTTGTTTAATAAGAATGAGTCCAACCACATTTCATTTATTAGTGATAGGTCCAGTTTTTCTTTAATTCCAAGTTTACCCTCGCTACTATTCACTACCCATCACTTTAATGTCATCTTAATTTTCTTTTATTATAATTTTCAATTTTTTTTTAAATAATACATTTTTTAAATATATTTTTTAATATTTTAAATTATTTTTTTAGTATTTTTTTTCTAATTTTCAGAGGTTGAGTTTTCTAATCAACTATAAAATTTTCGAAAAGAACTGTAAAATTTCTGTATTCATAATTTTGTTTTTTTAATTCAATTTTTTCGGTTTTTATTTTTCCAACAGGTCATACTATTAGAAAAAAAAATATAAAAAAACGAAATCAATGAAAATCAATTAAACTGACGAAAACATCTAGACACTATCGAAAACAACTATATTTTTATCGAAAATGCAACTACAAACCAAAAAACCCCGATCCCAGAAAAAACTGCTATCGAAAATAAACTACGTACATGCCACATTATACCGAAAATCAACTACAGATTACATTTTATCAAAATCAACTACAAAAAATCGAAAACAACTACATTTAATCGAAAATCAATTACAACCCAAGAAACCCCAATTCCGGAGAAAATTACTATAAAACATCAACTACATACTACATTATACAAAAAAAACAGCTATAAATTACATTTTATCATAAAACAACTATAAAAAATCGAAAACAACTACATTTTATCGGAAATCAACTACGAACCAAAAAACTCCAATTTCAGAGAAAACTACTATAAAATCGAGTGAATACAATTACAATAACACCGTCTTCATTCAAAGTCTCCTTGCTGCAAGATTAATATCATCAAACATTGTTTAAAAAGAAGGGGTTTTTGTGCATAAGTCCATAACCAACCATATTTATTATTCTAGGTTTAGTGGATATATCTCTTTCACCAATAAGCCCATCCCTTTAATATTTATTATAAATAAAGGAAAAATTCATGTATATGACAAAATCACCCCCAACCCTTTACACTCATTTCTTAATTGTAACCTCGATTTAATCAATTTTGACCACAAAAATCCAATTTTGACTTTTTTTTTCTAAATTTTTTTTTTGCCACCGGTATCCGACTTTGACTTTTCGATTTTTTTTTTAGTTTTTTTTTCTGGTCTGTTTTTTCCGCCGCCAGATTCCGGCGTTGACGTTTTTTTTTTTTTTTTTGCTGGTCTGTTTTTTCCGCCGCCAGATTTCGGGGATGACCTTTTTTTTTTACACCTTATGTAATTGTACTGTCGTTGATAGTACAATTAGATTCAATGACAATATTATTTTTCTTTTTGTTATTTTTTTTTATTTTATTTTTATTTGTTGACAAGTAAACGTATATTACTGTCGTTGACAGTAAAATAACTGTAAACACAATAATATTATTGTCAACCATATCAATATTATTATTTTTTTGGATTTTTTTGTTTTGTTTGAGTTATTCACGGAGTGACGTAATAATATTACTGTCTATTATTGTAATATTACTCTAAACACAATAATATTACTATTGTTATAGTAATATTACTGTCACTCACAGTAATGTTAATTCTTTTGGATTTTTATTATGTTTACCTTTGTTGAACGGTCAACATATTAATATTACTCTACTACACAATAATAATGAGTTTTGTTTTGTTAATATTATTGTGCTAGAGATTAATATAGCAATATTACTGTGTTAAACTGTAGTATAGTTAATTTTACTCTACTACTCTAGGAATGTTTTTTATTAGATCATCGAAGTCTAATACTATAATTTGGTTTCATTAGATTATTTAATTTTACCTTGGCTAATCTTATCTTGGCAACCAAATGAAGCCTAAGAGTTTGTACCACTAGAAAGGATTTTGGCTACCTGATTATTCTCAATCGTTATGAGAAATGGATGGTGAGGGACGAAGCAATACAATACCAGACTTCTATTAACTGGGCAAATACAACCAACCCAAGGCTTACCATTATATCCCCTTAACATCACTGTATCCAAATCCTAACTAACTAGTTCAGTTTTGACGAGTATAACAAACGGTGGCAGTAGAGCGCGTCGATGGAGCGCGATGGTGGAGCGCGGCGGTGGAGACGGTCGAGCGGATATGGAATCACAGCAGGGTGACGATGGTGGCTGAGGCACAACTAAGAGAAACAAGAGCCGAGAAATAATTCTTTGCTTGAAAAATGAATTAGGGTTTATTTGAGGGAAGGGTAAATTAGGAACATTAATATGAATTATGCTTAATATTTATTTAACCAAATACATTAGGGGGTTCTCACTAATGTTGAAAAAGGGATGGGATCAATCCTTATTTATTCATGTGAGTGAGGGGGTTTTCACTAAGAATCTCAATATTATAAGATTTGGAATCTTAGTCGACTAAGGCCTCGTCCGGTCTAGTACTCTTAAAGGCTCGTTTGGTTGCCAAGATAAGATTAGCCAAGATAAGATAATTCTCCCTATAAAATAATATGCCTATTATTTTATAAATTATTTGTTATCAAATTTTTAATTTTTTGTCTCCCCATTATTTGGCCTCGTTTGGTTGCCAAGATAAGAATAGCCAAGATAAAATAAAATAATGTAATGAAACTCAATTGTATTATTGGACCTTGAATTATCCAATAAAAAACATGCCTAAAAAGCAAGATAAGGTAAGATAACATAATATTTACGGGTCGACCCGGCAAGTTATTGGGGATACCGAACATCAAACAAAGTCTCATTATTTAGTTAATCATGGCTAATCTCTCCAAACAAACGAGACAATGTTTGTTTTCTTTCACATCAATCCAATTACATGAAAATGACCGAACCATTTCTTATTGTCATATCTTTTTTCTTCTTCTTTTTAATATTTATATTTTGTTATTCTTTTCGAACTTTTTTCGATTTTTTTTTCGAAAAAAATTGGTTTTTTTTTTCCGAAAAAAATATTATTTTTTGAATTTATTTTTTTATTATTTTTCGATTTTTTTTCAGAAATTCATTTTTTTCAAATTTCTTTTTCTTCAGTTTTTCCGATATTTGTTTTTTCGAAAAAAAATTTATTTTCGGAAAAACAATATTAGATTTAGATTTTTTATTATTTTTTTGGTTTCGGTTTTGAATTTTTTTTTTTCAAATTTTCATGTCGAAAAATATAATATGTTTTTCGAAAAAAATATTTTTTATTATGTTTTTATATTTTTCGATTTTTTTTCTAGAATTTTATTTTTCTGAAAAAAAAAAAGAATTATTTTTCTAAAAAAAAAATTTTTAATTTTTTTTTTCGATTTTTTTTTCATTTTTTTCTTACTTTTTTTTATAAAAAATAATTGAATACAAAGAGATGAAAACTAGGACAATTGTGTGATTAACGTATCTAATCATAGCACAATAATCTTATTTGATTAGCCAAGATAACCATGACAAATTTATTTTGGTGGGTCGACCGGGAAATAATAGGGCTAACCAAATATTAAACTAAACCTTATTATTTAGTTAATCTTGATTAATCTTGCCAACCAAATGTGGCCAAGTTTTTTACTTCAGTCTACTAAAATTTTCTGCACATTCTAATCAGGAATCCATTGACGAATTTAAGGAGGAGGTCGGGTTGTTATCCGAGTATCCAATGGCCTTGCACATTTTACCTTGTGGTCTGCTTACGAAATAATGAGGCATATATGTATAGGTCTAAATTCTAATCTTCTTCTTGCAACTCATTTCTTGCACTCTGATTCCCTTCGGAGACATATTACACGCGTTAATTATAAGTGGTACTTAAGAATTTGTTCGTGTGGTTCCAATGCAATTACTTTGACTAGGATCATGCATTCGAGTTTCTGTACTCGATACCAAACCGATTTGATCATGTTCCGATTTTATTTTAAAAAAGTAAAAAGGTACTAAATATATGTAGTACCCGACGTAATTTTCGATCGCATGTTGGATATCATTTTATCTTTTATCATTAAAAAAGAAAAACGATATCATTCTCAATTTAGTAAATTCTAATTTCAGTCCATTTTTGTGTCTTAAATTTATTCTTCATCTGATTTCCAATTTTCGTTACTTTTTATTCAAATTTAATTTTAGTTTAAAATAAAAAGAGAAGAAAAAACAAAGTAGAATGATGATTTCTTTCATCTCCTTAATTTCAGTCTGATATCATGTCACAATAAGTTCATTACTCGAGGGTCCTTCCATTCATATCACGTCATTTTCATTTTTATTTATCCATTTCTTAATGTACTAGTAAGTGACACGTGCGTTGCACGTGGTTTATGATTTTTGTTAATCATTTTTATAATTATTAATAAATTATTTCATTAAAATTAAGCTATATTATAAATAAATATTTAAGAAATTAGTGATATGATAAGTATGATGTTAAAGTAGATTTCCGATCATATTGATTTTGCTTGATCTTGATGCAGCAAAGTGGATAACAAAATTTTCATATTCATTATTTAGAAACTTTTAAAGACCAGTATAACAATTATCATTATTCTTCTTCTTTCATCTAATCCATTTTTATGACGTTTTTTTGTCTCTCGAAATTCTAGCATCATCATTTATTTAATCAAGTTCTAATATTTACAGAAAAAATATTTTCTTATGCGATTAATATTTTAGTATGATATTTTTTTTTCTTTAACCCCACTCTAAAGACTGTATTAGAAATAGAATCACCTAATGGGGAAATACTATTATAATTAAATTATGGGCAAATTGCACATCACCCCCAGTAAATTTCTAATTTTCACACTTTACCGCCTAAATTTTTTTAAAAGTAAATGCCCCCTTCAAAATGTTATTCTTGTTGCACATTGCCCCCATATCAAAATTTCAATGGATTATTCATCGTAGTTGAGTATTTTTGTCGCATGTAGCCCCTTTATGTGTTATTTTTGTTGCACCTTACCCATTAAAAACATCATTTTTTTGCACATTCTCCCTTTAAAATGTTATTTTTGTTGCACAATACCCACAAAAATTGGCTTATGGGGCAAAGCGCAGTCAAAATAATATTTTGAAGGGAGAATATCCAATTTTTTAAATTTTAGGGGGAAAGTGCGGAAAATAGAAATTTATTGTGGGAAGTGCATTTTGTCCTTAAAGTATTGAGAAAATTAGAAGTCGTCATAAAAAATCATATAGATCGACACGACAAAATGCTAATATATAACAATTTTCAGTATATTTAAGCAGTGATATCTTATTAGGAAAAAAATAGAATTTTATTTTATATAAAATATTATTATAAACTTTTGTTGTATTTTAAGAACTTTGGTATAAAGAAAATATCAAGAATAATTCATAATTTATGTTTTATCTCATATATTTTGCAATACATTCATCCAGGGGCGCAGATCCAGGGAGTGTTGGGGGGAGGGGGGTGATTTACAGGAGTTCGGGGCAGCGACCTCGATTTTTTTTTTTTATGTTTTTTGAATTCTTTAGAAAACAAAAATAATTATAAAGTTTTGTTAATGTAATATAAGCATATATATACAACCACTGAAACTCCTTAAATAAAAAAAATATATATATATATATATATATGCATTATAAGTGGGTATTTTTATTTTTTAGGGATAAATAAAAATAAAAAAAAACTAATAATTTTTTTTTTTCTGGAGGAGCGGCTCCCTCCTTGTGGTGCCTTCGTTCCGCCCTTGCTTTCCTCTACCATAAACAATAAAAAATTTGCTTTTAAATTTCACCTTTTAAGGGGTTTATGCAAAAATAATTTATTTAAATATTAATACTATAAATATATGACAATTTTGATATATTATAGTTTATATTATAAATATATGTGATTTTGAAAAAATATTGTTTTTTTTCAAATACAAATAAATTAAAATTTTATCCAAACTTAAAAAAAAAATCAAAATTTTACTTACTTTCAATTTGGATGCTATTTTTTCAGATTTTTTTTATTTCAAATGAAATCAAATTTTGGAAACTCAAATGATAATTTTTTTCAAAAATTTGAAAGTTTGAATTAGAAATGGCAAATAAGAAAAAATCGTTACAAACTTTGACAGTACCATTAGGCATTAGTCTGTAATTTTGATATTTCAATTGAATAAACTAAATGTGTTGGCCTTAATTTGAAAGAATAATTTGAATTTTAAATAAATAAATAATTTTGCAAAAACCTCCCTTGTAATGTGACAAAGATGCACCAAACCCCCTTGTGTTGCTAAATAATTGCATAAAATCCCCTCAATAGTTAATTGTGTTAAAAGTTAACGGAATAGGGATTTCATACAAGATAAAATAAAACACAAGAAGATTGTACGTAACAAAATTGGGGATATAGTGCAGATTTTCTATAACACATGGGGGTTTTATGTTATTTAATTACCGGAATATTATATGCGAACTTAAAAATATACACACGTTCAAACAAAGACTATTGACAGTCAACCAAAAGAATTGAACTTTTAAGAAAAATGTGAAATCAATTGATCTAAATCTCATTGTGTGTGTAATGCGATAAGCTAGTAGAGTTCTTCAGAGACATGAGCAGCCACTCTAGATAAGACAAACATGAAAGAGATTAACAATAATATATACTAAAAAAATACATCTGCTCATATATATTATTGAAAAATCAAAAGCAAAACTTAAAGTTAGGAACAAAAGAAAAAAGAAAGAGAGAGAGAGAGAGAGAGAGAGAGAGAGAGAGAGAGAGAGAGAGAGAGAGAGAGAGCGAGTAAGCATTACCTATTGATTAAAATCTTGTAAAATAAATTGGTGGTGTTCTTTATGGGATATGTTTGTAGATCTGACTCGTATGATATATATATATATATATATATATATATATATATATATATATATATATATATATATATATATATATATATATATATATATATATATATAGATATATACGCACAGAAATATATATATATTGTCTCTCACGCTTCCCGAGAGTGTGGAAATATCTCTCCCGCTCTATCGCTTTGTGTACAAAAAAAAATGTGTGGGTGTGTGTTCAGTGCGTATTGTATGTATTAATGCATTTTATGGTATAATATGAATATGAATTTAAATGGCTATAATTTAAACGGTTATGTTTTCTTTTTCAGAAATGCTTCTTTTATGTTCATGAACCCAAATGAGTTGTACATATAATAATTAGATATATAATAATTATATTTAAGTATTAATTGAGTTACCGAATTGACCTCCAAGTTTTACATATCAAAAGGTTATTTTTGTCCGCACAAAAAAGGGAAGAAACCCCTACATTATTCCTCCTTTTATAGATAGTATAGATGAATAAAGAAGGACGAATTGCAAAAACGCATGTGACAAGAGCACTAAATTAAAACAATATTTTTTTTTTTATCTTGTCAATATATCCATCCATCAATATTTTTTCGCAACTACGGAAAAACTTCTCATAAATATCAACTCCATAACTCCTTAAAACTCTAATTTACCCTAATCAAATGATTTAAACTCAAATGTTAGCCCCGATTACATTTATAATTAACCAATTTTGATTGGCACTGCTGTTGGCCGTCAGTTTCTCACGTTCATTATTTTCGTCTGTCAATTTCTTCCCAGTGGGTCGCCGTTGGTCTCCATCGTTGAATTTTTCATCTTTTGAATATTGTTTCCCATCACCAATGTTGACTTTTTTTTTTCCTTCATTTTTTTCCACCGGTCGGCGATGGTCTTCGGCGTTGACCTTTTTTTCTTCTAATTTTTTTTACCGCCATAAAATAATATTGTTGTTAATAGTAATATTATTGTGTTTGATTGCAATTTTACTGTCTCAAATAGTAATATTGTTGTTAACACAATAATGTTACTATCTTGGCCAACAGTATTACTGTCTTAGACAGTAATATTGTTTTTAACACAGTAGTATTACTGTGTTAATATTAATATTTGTCCTGGTCTGCAATATTACTGCCTCAAATAGTAATTGTTAACACAATAATATTACTATCTTGGCCAACAATATTACTGTCTTAGACAGTAATATTGTTGTTAACACAGTAATACTACTGTGTTATTAATATTTGTCCTGGTCTGCAATGTTACTGCCTCAGACAGTTCTATTACCATTAGCACGGTACTATTACATTGTTTGTTGTTTTAAAAAAAATAATTAAGAAAAAGGTAGAAAATATTTAATAGAAAATAAAATAATTCAAAAACCAAAATTTAGAGGGGAAAAAAAAGTCAACGCATGTCATTGGCGAAAAAAAGTTCTGAACAAAAATTCTTACAAAAGAAAAATAAAAAAAAATGTGAAAATAGGAGCTGATATTGATATATTTGTTAAAATCGGGAGTCAATGTACATTATTTATTAAATTAGGATATTATGAATGAAATTGATGTAAATTATATTATAAGGGGCATTTTAATCAAGAAACAACCGGATGCACTTTTTTTTAGGACTGATTTTGGTCAGAATATGAGTGTACTAAATAAATAAGTTCTTCTTGTGGCTGGCTCAAATTTAAACAAATGAATAACCTGACACCGACCCGAACTAGCAGGTACAATCCTTATAAACTCGAGTAAGTGTTATATATTATGTTTTTCATATATAGGTTGAATGATGAGAGTTTTGGAACAATTAAAAAAAAAAACATAATTTACTTTGGTCATTTGAGTGTGCATGCATCCTTTTGATTTGCATATGTCTAATAATTGAGTTTAGGACCATGCAATATGACACTCTATGTCAAATACAACGAACCACGTCATGAGTTTGCGTATACAAATTTGATATAATTTGATGAATTATAAGTTCTAAATTTATCCGTCAACATCCTTGGCTGGAATCCACTACAGCGCAGCACATGCACAGAACAGAAAATTAACATGATTGATTATATATATATATATGATGTTCTTTTTCATGATTCTTTTTTGATTAAGAAAACGAGAGATATTGGTTCATGCATGTTACATCCTGAACACACTTTTTTATGTCTCTTGATCAGAGGAAATAATGACTTAAGTAAGATGGCATTATTTATGAGATTGAAAAATCAAAACATATACGTAATATGTGGCTCTACCTATCAATTCCATGTTTCTGATGTACTCAACAACAAACCTATGTTTTCCCTGGCACAGTGAGTCACATGATACACACACACACGTACCATTTTAATTTACAGTTGGGAAATAAACCAACTTAATTAATTATTAAATTATTGCAGCAAAGTGAGCCCACTCATATCTTGAACCATTTTAAACCTATCATGTCAAACATTAATCCTTGCTGTACAGATAAAACAACTAAATGTATATAATATCTCCAACATTACATGTGCATGCATTATATCCCTTTTAGCTTTTGTTGCATGCCAATTTCAAATCCTTTTTCTTTAAACATTTAGTTTGCATTTGATGAATTCGAATTTCGATATATATTTTTTCAAATCCAGAATAATATATAATTAAGTTACGTTTATGGTGATGAATTCATTTTCATATGACTTATTGTATTATTAATTAAATAACTATCAAATAATTAGTATTTTTTTCAATTATATTACGATTGATACTTGAAATCAATTTTAGATGAAGTCATTATTATTTAGAATATTTGGCTTCTCCAAAGTCCTCTCATCAAATTGAGGTCAATCAGTTCACGTGCAACCTTATGTCGGTTGATTATGTATGTTAATGTCATATATATCAATGCTGCAGAAAAAATGAATAATTGAAATAATTAATTGTTAATGAGGATTATATTTCATTGAAAATTATAAACCGTTAGGGGATAGGAAATTTATATATAAAATTAGAGGAAAAAACAATTTGTCATTCATAATTATCATTCATCACCTGATCGGTTAGTTTCCTGGAATTGTTGATACAATTATAATTATATTTTAAGTGTAACAACTTTATTCTTTACTGTGATTAAGGAAGTAGCAATGACACTCGACCGTGTATAATTGAAGTCATCACTACAATTTACTTTTCATTTTTTATAATGATTAAGGTTTCGACCGACCGACGAGTGATTTAATTGAGAAAGGCGGATCGCACATTTTTGATAAAGTACTTGTACCCTAGACCTAGTCTTGTAGGATTTTGAGTGACAGGGAAGAGAGAGGAGAGAGAGAGAGAAAATTATATTATAATAATTAATAATAAAAAAAAAGATTCTTTAGAAAATTCGGTTACAAATTAGGGAAGCATGTAAGAGACGGGATATTTGAATGGTACATTATAGACTAGTCGCAACTCTCATCCTAATGAGGGTTTGGTTTGAATTATTCAATTAATTGGGAAAAAAGGTAACTAAGCTCGGGGTTTAGAATGAGAGGGAGGAGAAAGAAGAGAAAGAAAGTCGTACTAGATGATTAATCAGTAACGTTTTTTTTCTTCTTTAAATTCTTTTACAAATTTGAAGGTAGGGAGGAGGCCACTACCAAAAAATAGTGATTTTGTAACACATCAAATCCGTCACAATGAGTGACGGAACTTGTGACAAAGATGTGACGGAATCTAACAAAAATAACTACAGTACATTGTTACAGATGTGTGTTCGATTTTGTGATGGATTTTGTGACAAACAAAATTCGGTTACATTGGGGTCACAATGTTTGTGACGGAAATCAAATTTGTCATAAGATCCATCAAACAATTTTATGGATGTATAATCTCATTAATGCTAGTCACAAATATGTCACAACATCATCGTTCGCCACATGTTTGTCACATGTATAGTTTCGTCACAAATCAATCACATTCTAATGTCCTGCATTGACCCGTCACATTTTTAATTTGGTCACATGTAGTTTCGTCACAAATGAATTGCATTCTAATGACTTCATCGATCCATCATATTTATTGTTTGGTCACATGTTCGTGACATTCTACTTTTCTTCACATATCCGTCAAATGCTACATTTCGTCATT
The DNA here is from genome assembly GCF_000504015.1 of Erythranthe guttata. Next base: position 49,299 of record NW_012194523.1, read on the forward strand.
TATCTATATTTGTTCGATTAAAAACTCAACTACTGTCATTAGCTAATTCATCAATTTCCTTTTAAATGTTTTTGAACTATAAGTTTATGGCGTAAAATTAAATACATGTCATAATACGAATAATTACCTCTACCCTACTAGTACATGCTAGATTCTAAGAAGGGTTGGTTTAAATTATTCAATTAATTGGGGGAGGCAATGTAATTAAAATAATCACATACTACATATAAATAAGTCATTATGATTGCCTTCTCAAAATACTAGTAGAAAAAAAAAACTCAAATTATATCATAGTAAACTCAATAAAAGAGGTTTACAAAATTTAGATTATAAATTGTAAAAGTTTATTCAATGATAGTTGGTTTGGTTAAAATATTGAAGCTTGTTAGATATCATGAATTGGCTTCAAATAAAAAGGGTAAATTACATCTATCTTACTTGAAGCAGGGTTTAACCCGTTGGAACCCTTCTAGTTTCAAAACTTAAACATCAACAATATTGTTGTTTGGTATTAGTTGACACTTAACCCATTTGAGCATTGACTTTTTGAAAATTTCATTGAACTATTGTCCAAATAGTGAGTATATAGATGTTTGGTATTAGTTGGCACTTACCCATTAATTAGTGGTCATCTCAATGAGATGAAATTATTTGTATTTATGCAACAATTGTACTATTGTTTGCCTTTCTGGAAATATTATTTGCATTGTGTAGGGGAAATTACAGTTTATGTTCCTAAACTTTACCGCTAAAACGTTTTATGTCCTCAAACATTTCAATCCACGAAATATGTCCTCAAACTTGCCACTTTTGATCACTTTATGTTCTGTCGTTAACGTCGGCAGCTAACTTCAACGGAAATAGCACACGTGGCTCATGTGACGTCTATATGGCCGTTAAATGTCGAGCTGTACAACACCCAGTGCCTACTTGGCCGAAAAAACGTGATGTGGAGCGACACGTCATTCTAATCCCCTATTTCTATTCTAAAATCCATAATTCTCCATATCTTCAATGAACCCATAAATCCAATCCCTAAAACCCCATTTCGAATCCTTCAATTGAGGTGAAATTTGAAAATAGCAGAATCGTATGTGAATCCATGGACATTTTTCCTTGTGTGTTACGAGCAAAATAGCCCAATAAACAAATGCCGAATGTTTCCTCGATTTCCCTTTCATCTTCGGGCTGAAATATCATGTATTCTTCCACTTCGTTGGGGAAGTCGGAGAGCTCGAATTCGTTCTTGGGCACTCTATTCTTGGCGAAAAAATAATTATATGCAGTTTTGACAGGTGCTGCATGTTTTTTTTTTTCCGGAATTGGTTCAGACATTTTGTCGAACACCTTCTTGGCAGGTTCTGAAACTGCTGAGTTGGGTAGAATTTGTGCCATCTTCACCATCCTTGTGCTCGCTTCATCGAGACCACAAGGGGCACAAGCATCAGCAGACGAAGAATCACACGTTTACCTTCTTCCTCTCGATTGCAAGCATGTGTTTGCACGTGAATCTGCTGTTCTTTGTGAAGGGAAAAACTCTTCAAATGTGAGAATATTGTTTGGATTTTGTATGGGTTTATGACTTCGATTTTTGTATGGGTTCGAGCAAGAATGCAGATTGGATTGAAAATTTGGGAATGGGTTGAGGTGATTGAATTGTGAAGTGTGGGAAAATTAAGGTTTATGGGAATGAAACGTGATTTGAGATTTGGGAGAGTGAGTTAGAGGAAATTAATATATTCTTGTGCCATGTCAACATTTAATATTCAATATATTATTCCACGTCATATTTAACGGCCACATAGACGTCACGTGAGCCACGCGTGCTATTTCCGTCGAAGTTAACTGCCGATGTTAACGGCAGAACATAAAGTGATCTAAAAATGGCAAGTTTGAGGACATATTCCGTGGATTGAAATGTTTGAGGATATAAAATCGTTTTAGTGGTAAAAGTTTAGGGACATAAACTGTAATTTTCCCCATTGTGTATAAAATAGTTTGTTGGAATTAGATGATATTGGCTTGACTTTTGTAATAATTGGCATTTATATAGTAATTTGTAGAAATGTATAATTGTATAATGCATTACATTATTCCAAAAGGTTCATTCATTACATCTGATGTGGCATATATCCACGATTTTTGTCGAGGCTCTTCGAAATTAAGAATAATAAAAAATATAATGATGCAGTAAAAGTTTACGGGGGTTTGGGGACAACGCCCCCGATTTTGTTTTTAATACTACATATACATGACATAATAGAAATACGTAATAACTTCAAATTTAAAAAGATTATTTGCAAATTTTGGGATAATTTAAGAAATATTTAGACAGAAAATTGATGAAAATATTAAAGGAGCGGCAAATAAATTAAAGTTGTAAGTAATAAAAGAAGTATTTTATTAGTGGATTTTGATTGTTTGAAATAAAATAATACAAACGTAGTTGGAAATTTAGAAAACGTTTACAGAGAAAATTGGCGAAAATGTTCGATGAGTGATAAAAAAAAAAATTAAAGGTGCAAGTAGCAAAATATATATTTCATTAGAAAATTTTGATTATTTGAAATATAAAAAGGGGATTATTTTAGAGACCCCCTCATTTCGAAAATATATATAACTAACTATCATATTATTTACATCCTAGTGCAAATACCCTCCATTTGGATAATAATTTGACATACCCCTAGCCCACCCTGAAGTACCCGGAATACCCTTTTAAATGAGTTTTAAAACCTAACCCAACCCATATCGATATTTATCTTCCTCTCTCACTTCTCAAATCCAAATCCCGCCCCCAAGGTCTCTAACCGGTGATATTGCTTCCCGAAGTCATAACTCTCTCTCCGGTGGTTGGAATTCGACGTTTCAACTATCGCTGGATTCCTCTCGTCGAGCTCTTTCTTTTGGTGGGTATTTCATTCAGTTTGGAGTGTTGGATCTGTTTCTGAAAAAAAAATTAGTCGGCGTATTTCGATGATGGTGGTCTTACCAGAGGTGTAATTTGTTTTTCGCCAGTCGGAATTTGACGGGCTACCCACCATTGGATTCCTCTCGTGGGGAGCTATATTTTGATGTCAATTTCATTCATTTTTATATTTCAGAT
>NW_012194528.1:31542-42322 GCF_000504015.1 Erythranthe guttata
GCGAAATTAAACAACAACATGTTGGAGTAGGTGACCAACAAGCCAACTTGTGGTTGTGGTCTTTCTCTTTTTCTTGTAATAAAACAATCATTTTTCGTTCGTAATAATAAAACATTTCATTTGGCATTCTATATATCTTATCCCATGCAAGTAGCATAGATATAGTCCTAACGAGTTACTCTATTACTGTGAGTTGATCTAGTAGAATCATGAGATAACTCAGCAATGTAATGTAACTGTTAAACCTTTGTTCCTAGTCGATGGGTTACGCCAATAATGAGGATACCGGCCTTTCCCTTTTGAGACTAGCACTAAGTGTATGTGTACTACGTCTCATCAATCCTCGGTGTTGTGACATCGGCATACTTGAGTGGGTGCTCATACTAGATGAGTTCACAGAACTCCCTCGCCCTAGAAATCTGTAAGTGGTTCGCATTCATCGAGTAATAGGTTTCTAAGATATAGTTTTACACCATTAGTCCTTAAGACCCATACATCGCCGTGACTTCACTAGAGGACCGATTGTATCGTAACATGTCCCTGAGTCCCACAACGGACCACTCCAAGGGCCAACGTTCGTGCAATCCGAAATCTAGTGCGAACTCTGTGCATTGTAGTAGGGGATTCGAGCACTTGAGTAGTCATGGATGTCCTGTGTGTTCTAACGGTTTATAATCCAAGGAATCTCTGGCCAGAGTTGATAGTGGGGTGATTAGGGAAATGTGTTTCCCTAAGTCACACACGAACGGATTTATAATACCTAGAACGTTCGCATGGTCATTGAACTTTATAAGAGGTCTCGGTGAACCAATGCCTCTAGTTCAATCAGGACATGTGCTGCGAAGGGATCGTACTGTACGCTAACTATATCATAAGGTTCTTGCATGCACTTCACTTGTATCTAGGGAATCATGATGCGTAGTTGCTAGACGCCAATCTTGATTCGTGGGGCACCGATTTGATCGGCGATTAAGTAAAATGAGTTTTACTCTAATCGGGACTCTTGGGAGGATTTCGTATAAGAACAATGTGTTGTTCGAAACACAAAGAGTTGTGAGCCCACGGCTAGCATACACCTGAACCATTGAGGGTCACACTTCTCGTGTAATATGGATCCTTGATAACAATGAGCATAGGTTAATATGTTAATCTTTGCAAAAATGGAGGTCAATATGATTGAGTCCAAGATTCGTGATTGTGGATTACGAGTCGGAATGAACGTAGAGAAAGAGAGACATGCGGAATTTAGTGAACTTTCTAAATTGGGAAGTTTCCCGATATAGCAGGTCCACTGAAGTGGAAGTTTCCATTTTTTGGAAATTGGAAATTTCGAAGAGGCACTCGTATCGACAAGGACTTTGAGCACGTCACAAATATAATTTTGTCATAATTTTGTGAACGATCGTTTGTTAGTAACGAGGCCGACGAGGGAATGGGCTTAATGCATCAGTGGGTCAAGCCCAATGACTTAAACCCACAAGGGTTGAGAACCCTAGTATAAATAGACTTCAAAAAAGAGATTGACATCAGATTTTTTACTCCAAAAACCCTAGCCATCAAACCCTAGCCGCCCAAGCCTCTCGGCCGCCGCTGCCCCACCGCACCGGCGCCGTCCGCCGCCGGAAACCGCTGGTTTTCCCTCTTCTTTCTCCCTCGTATTTCCCTTTTTATCTAACCCCTTTGTTTCTCGTGCTACAATAGGGGGAGATCGGTTTATTCGAGGTGAAACCTGATTGGAGAGGAGCTGCTGCCCCGAAGGAATCACCACACCGCCGCTGCACCGCTGCACGCGTCGCTGCACCGCCCACGCGCCGCCGCCGCTGACTCGCACGCGCCGCCGTCGCCTCACCGTCGGACCAGCTGCCATTTGGTAGTATTCTTGCAGCCCCTAGGAGTGGTATAACGCAGCTTGTACGGGTTTGAGTTCGATTTCGATTCGTCGAAATCTCACGCTACAAGAGGTAATTAAATCGAAACTTTTGTAAATTTAATTCGAACATGTTTGTATGAATTTTAATTTACGAGCATGTGCGATATGTGATTGCGTGTTTCGATTTTGTAACATGATTTATGAAATTGTGTGAACAAGCATGTTTTATATTTTTCTGTTTTACATGTTTTAATAAAATCGAAAATTAAAAATCAATTAATTTTAATATTAATATCAGAAAATCAATAATTTTTTTTTTTTTTGTGTGTGCTGACCGGACCGGTCAGAATGGTCCGACCGAACCGGTTCGGAGCCACGTATACATGCACGATCCCTAGCAGTGGTATCAGAGCCACGGGTTAATCGTTTATTTGTCAACGCGTTTATCGCTTTCGAAAGCATGCTTCGATTTGTTGAATTGTTGAATTTTTGGTGTTATCAAATTGGGTGGTTTAATATTAATTAAATATTTTGAATATTTCAGAAAATATAAAATTTTTAATTTTAAAACTCGGATTTTTTTTTTCTGCTGATTTTTGTCGGTTTTCAGCTGACCGAACCGGTTCGGTCGGACCATTCTGACCGGTCCGGTCAGCACACACAAAAAAAAAAAAAATTATTGATTTTCTGATATTAATATTAAAATTAATTGATTTTTAATTTTTGAAATTATTTATCAATTAAACCCAATTAGATAATTGATCCATTAATTTAATTTGAATTCAAAGAATAGTGTTGGATTAATTATCAAATTTAATCATTAAATTAGTTTAATTAATGAAACACAAATCAAATGGCAAATAATTAATGGACTTCATTCTTATTTGATTGATTTATGAATGAAGGGAGTCCGCTAATTATATTTGCGATTAATCGTGTTAATTAATTAATTCATGAGATGAATGATTGTAATTAAGTACGATGATGATCGTATGTCTCTCTTAGGATCAATATGCGTTTCCACATACCTAGAGAACATAGTTGTAGGAATCACAAACGATCATAACCTAATACTTCCGATGAGCTAATAAGATTTAATAAATAAAATCCCTCATTCTTAATCAAGAATAATTATCAATCTTTAAAGAAAAACAAAATTGTTGAATTTTTCTTTCCTTCTACCAACAATTAAATTATGTGTAGCCTCTCATAATAGTGCAGTAAGCCGTGTTAGCGGGGAGTGCTATTGTGGGATAAGCCGTAATTTAATTGACATTAGATGGAGATACGGTCATAGATAAAATTCTATTGGATTAATGTGGTCGGCTAGATTAACTAGGGATTGCATTAGTTTGATATAGTTGGATCTATGACATCTCATATTGGTAGGCTAGACTTGACACACGAAGATTTTGATATTCGCTAGATTAACTAAGGTCATTGTCAAATGTGAGATAAAACAAACTTTAGGGTCACATAGTGATGTGATTGATAGTACTCTACCTTTAGGCTTATGTAATCGGGATAGATTAACTACGGGTTACATTAGAGCTATTGGACCTAAAGCCCATTAAAGAAAAATAAGTTTTCTCGATTGTCTGCTAGAGGGTGGTGGAATTCGATAAAATTAGTGGAAGAACAATTAAAACAAAAAAGTCCAAAATTTTAATTGTTACGATTATTACGAAATAAACTCTAATTATTGGCTTCTTAAAATTTTCTTAGCAACAATGTCCAAACATCCCCTTTCCTCTATCCTCGACCAAAACAAACTCACCCGTCCAAACTATTTGGATTGGCTTCGCAATCTGAAACTTGTGCTCCAAGTTGAGGAGCGTCTCTATGTGCTCAATGAACGTCCCCCCGCTGCTCTCCCTGCGACTGCTACTGCTGACGAGACTGCCACTTTCGAGGCATGGAAGAAGGACGACCTCCATGCGAGGTGCTACATGCTAGCATCTGTTACCCCCTTAATCGGTGATATCGGTAATGACTCGAGTGTGGCCGAGTCATGACCGATAAATGGTGCCAAGTGGGGATTGGCACAAGGAAGCCACACAATCGACCAATAAGTGGTCGAGTGTTCGGCAAGCATTTGGGGTGGTTGGCCGAGAAAGCAAGGATCGGCTTGGTTCAAGTGGGAATGGTGATCGAAAGTACTTGTGGCTGGCACGAGCGTTGCTCGGCAGCAAATGCGGACAAGCGTGGGCAGTGATCGGCATGCGACCGATAACTTGGGCAAACGAACGTTCGAGGGAAATCGACCACGACTTGACAAGTGTGGGCAATTTGGCACGACTGATTGGCAAGTCAATGAAGGCAGCCCGATGAGTGGGCGTGCTAAAGACCGTGTTGGCAAAGAACTGGCAAGTAATCGGTAAAGGCAAGCAAACGTGCGAAAAAGGCAAGGCAGATGGGCTGCCTAGCAACCGGCCGGGCTGATTGGGCCGTTTGGCGCGCTCTCGCGGGCCTGATCAAGTAGGGCTTCGAAAATCAGCCTTAGGGGCGGATTTGAGGGAAGTTACGGAGCGGTTGAGGCCTGGAAATGCATGAAAACTGCCCCTTATTTCTTGTAATAGTTAGCCAAGTGTCATGAAAACTGCCCTTTATTTCTTGTAATAGTTAGCGGTCGATTACAAGGTGATGGGGGCCGATGATTCCGATAAGGAATGCTCGAAGAAGGATATATCCAAGGGGAAGAAGTTCGGTGGCAAGGGTGGCCAAAATTGGAAGCAGAAAGAGAGCGGTGAGGGCGAGGGATCCACGGTGCATGCCAAGACCGGTGGACAGCCCGTCGTCAATAAACAAAACCGAGGCTGTTTTCTATGTGATGGCAACCACCGAATGAGGGAGTGTCCGAAGAGGAGTAAGTTGAATGCTTTGATGCGGGAGTCGGATAGTGAGGAAGATTCAGACGAGACGAGGCGTGCGAATCCGATTCAGTTGTTGAGTGCTTTGGTCGTGGACAAGGCACCCAACGGCACCAAGGGCTTGATGTATGCTTCGGTGCTGATCAATGGCAAGGAAGTGAAGGCAATGGTTGACTCGGGAGCAACTCATAACTTCGTTGCCGAGAGAGAAGTCAAGAAGCTGGGCTTGACTCTCTCAAAACATGCAAGTCAAGTGAAGGCTGTAAATTCAGAAGCGGGGCCGGTGAAACGCAGAACCGATGTCGATCTAGTGATCGGTTCTTGGAAAGGGCAGTGCGGATTGACTGCCGTACCACTAGATGATTTTGACGTGATATTGGGGCAAGAGTTCTTATTTGCTGCCAAGGCTGCGGTGACACCGTTTCACGGAGGGTTGATGATTATGGACGAAGAGCGTCCATGCTTCGTCGAATGCTCGTACTTGACGAAAGCAAAGGCGGGAAAGAGACCGGTGGCAATGTTGGCTGCGGTGCAATTGGAGGCAGAATCGAACGACGTGGAGTCATCGAGGGCCAAAGGCAAGTTAAGGTATTCATTTGGACTTATGAATGGGCATTTTGGCCTTACTTTTGTTCTAAGTTGCTGCCGTGTGTGGCACAACTCGTGGGTTCGAAATGTGGTATTTTCTGAATTTATGTGGCATGTTGGGTTTTTGTTGGGCAGGTTTCTGTTATGGATGAAATGGAAGCCGTGCTTGGGTGATTTCCGTGGGCTGGAGGTCTGCTTTCTTCATTGGAGAGGCAATCGAGATAAAATGCTAATTGTGCCAAAAACTAGCGTTTTCACTTGTGGTTGGGTGCTGCTGTTTGAAGGTGGTTGGCGTTCGTTTTTCCGAGGGCTGAAAGAATTTGTGGGAAGTTCGTGGGATCAGACTTGGAATTCGAGATTCGATGTGGTGCTGGTGCTCAAGCACAATCGAAGACGGTGGCAAGACAAGTGGAAACGAGGGAAAGCTGAAGCCGATGGTGTCGGTTCGACGAGGGCGTCGAACACCGTTGGTGGGGGAGGTCTGTTACCCCGTTAATCGGTGATATCGGTAATGACTCGAGTGTGGCGGAGTCATGACCGATAAATGGTGCCAAGTGGGGATTGGCACAAGGCAGCCACACAATCAGCCAATGAGTGCTCGAGTGTTCGGCAAGCATTTGGGGTGCTTGGCCGAGAAAGCAAGGATCGGCTTGGTTCAAGTGGGAACGGTGATCGAAAGTACTTGTGGCTGGCACGAGCGTTGCTCGGTAGCAAATGCGGACAAGCGTGGGCAGTGATCGGCATGCGGCCGATAACTTGGGCAAACGAACGTTCGAGGGAAATCGACCACGACTTGACAAGTGTGGGCAATTTGGCACGACTGATTGGCAAGTCAATGAAGGCAGCCCGATGAGTGGGCGTGCTAAAGACCGTGTTGGCAAAGAACTGGCAAGTAATCGGTAAAGGCAAGCAAACGTGCGAAAAAGGCAAGGCAGATGGGCTGCCTAGCAACCGGCCGGGCTGATTGGGCCGTTTGGCGCGCTCTCGCGGGCCTGATCAAGTTGGGCTTCGAAAATCAGCCTTAGGGGCGGATTTGAGGGAAGTTACGGAGCGGTTGAGGCCTGAAAATGCATGAAAACTGCCCCTTATTACTTGTAATAGTTAGCCAAGTGTCATGTTTGTATGCTGCCATGTGTCCTTAGGTAGTTTTGTGTGAAAACTACCTTTTCCTTGTATTTATTGGGCTATGAGTGCACAAATCCGAGGCATCTAGTATCATCTAGCATATGAGAGTTCAGATTGCAATTGTTGGGCAATTCTGAGTGAGGATTTTGTGTGTGCACCTTAGTCTCCTTTGTATTCATTGTGGGAATTAATATAAAGGTTGGGCATTGCCCGTAAACGTGCTTGTGTGTTTGTTTTCCGCTGCATACTCTTGTGTTCGTTTACGTGGTTCAAAAGACTCAGTGTTTGTGTGCGTTTGTGCGACGAAAATCGTGAGGAAGGCTGACTGATTTGGTGGGCAAATCAGGCCGCACGGGAAAAAAATTCTTGAGTAAATTAACCCCTGTGACAGTAGCATCCATGGTGCCAGAGCTCGCGAGGAAGTATGAGTCTCACGTGCATGCTTATGATATCAAGCATCATCTTGAAAGCATGTACAGTGAGAATACTAGGGCACCGAGGTACTCAGCTACCAAGGAGTTGATCACCAAGAGGCTGCGTGAATGGGCTTCGGTCCACGAGCACGGTATCAAGATGATCACTCTCCTTGAGAAGTTGGTGAGCCTTGATGTCACCCTCCCGGCCGAAATCTCGGTGGATTTGAACCTACTGTCCATTCCTAGTTCTTATGAATCGTTCATAGTGAACTTCAACATGAACAAGCTCGATCCACCATTGGATGAGTTGTTGAACATGTTGGTTACCTATGAGTCCACGATCAAGAAGGAGAAATCTGCTCTCCTAGTTGCTCCTTCTGCTAAGAAAGGTTCTTTCCAAAAGAAAAGGAAAGAAAGGAGTTTCGGCCCGAGCAAGAAACTTGAGAAGGGCGAGTCGAGCGGAGTGAAGAATGACAAGGTCACCAAGCAAGTTGATGACGCTTGCCATTATTGTGGAAAGAAGGGCCATTGGCGACGCAACTGCAAGGCTTACCTCGATCAGAAACGTTCTGAAAAGGGTACGTATTTAGTTGAACTTAATTTGTCCGTTAAATCTTCTTCTTGGGTATTGGATACTGGTTGTGGCTCACATCTTTGTAATGATTTGCAGCTCATGACAAGAAGTAGGAGGCTTAATGTGGGTGAGACCTACCAAAGAATGGGCAACGGAGCAAGGGTTGCTGCTGAAGCCATTGGGACGATTTATCTTTCTGTTTTGGATTCTAGTTTTTCCATTGTTTTGAACAATTTTTTATTTGTTCCGTCACTTATTCGAAACCTTATCTCTATTCCTGTTTTGGATAATGAAGGTTTTACTTTTGTTTTTGGAAATTCGATTTGCATTATACAAAAGGATCAAAATATGATTTGTAAGGGACAACTTATAAACAACTTATATGAACTAAATCCATGTGAAATACCAATTAACGTTATATCAGCAAAACGAAAAGATATAAGTCTTAACCCCGCACAACTTTGGCACGCTCGACTGGGTCATATTTCCTTGAGAAGGATGAACGAATTTGTAAGTGAAGGATTGTTCTCCTTGGAGGACGTGAAATCACTTCAAACTTGTGTATCCTGCCTTAAAGGAAAAATGACCAAAACTCCCTTCAAAAGGAAGATGGAACGAGCCGAGGGTCTTTTGGATTTGATCCATTCAGACGTGTGTGGTCCACTAAGCGTTAGTGCAAGGGGTGGTTTCAACTACTTCGTTACCTTTACCGACGATTATTCTAGGTATGGTTTCGTGTACTTAATGAAGTATAAGTCAGAAACTTTTGAAAAGTTCAAAGATTTTAGACACCAAGTAGAAAACCAACTCGGTAGACGTATTAAGAAACTACGATCCGATCGTGGTGGCGAATACTTAAGTACTGAGTTTATAGACCATCTTAAAGAGAATGGGATTCTGTCTCAATGGACTCCTCCTGGAACTCCTCAACTTAATGGAGTTTCCGAACGTCGGAATCGAACACTGCTAGACATGGTTCGATCTATGATGGGGTTCACCGAGCTACCGGCATACCTGTGGGGTCATGCACTCCTAACAGCCGTGTATTTGCTGAATAGGGTTAATACCAAAGCAGTTAACTCCACACCTTATGAACTTTGGCACTCCAGGAAACCCACGTTTAAACATATTAGGATATGGGGTTGTCCCGCTTACGTGAAGCGGCTAGTGGGAGATAAGTTGGATAGAAAATCCGACTTATGCTATTTTGTGGGGTATCCCGAGGATTCCATGGGATACGAATTCTACTATGTTTCCGAGGCGAAGGTGTTCGTCTCGAGAAATGCCGTGTTCCTTGAAAAGGAATTTCTATCGGATAGAAAGGGTAGTGTAGTTGATCTCGAAGAAGTTCGAGAACCACAATCTGAAGTTCAAGCACAACAATCAGATAATGAACCAATTCAACAAACCACTAATATACCTCGTGAACCGTCGCTACGTAGATCCGAAAGAGTTCGGAGAGCGCCCGATAGGTTATTCCTCGTTGATGAAGTTGACCAAGGATGTGATCCTAGAACTTTCAACGAAGTTGTATCGGATACAGACAAGGGACATTGTCTTAATGCCATGAAATCCGAAATGGACTCTATGTAGTCCAACAAGGTATGGACCTTGGTAGATCCACCCGAGGGAATCGTTCCCATAGGCTGCAAGTCGATCTATAAGAAAAAAATTGGAGTAGATGGAAAGGTATCGACCTACAAGGCTAGATTGGTAGCGAAGGGTTATACTCAAAAGCAAGGAGTTGACTATGAGGAAACCTTCTCTCCAGTTGCTATGCTCAAGTCCGTTAGGATTTTTCTGGCCATCTCTGCGTGGTATGACTACGAGATATGGCAAATGGATGTGAAGACCGCTTTCCTTAATGCGGACATTGAGGAAGAAATTTACATGGCGCAGCCGGAAGGTTTTATATCTTCTGGAGATGAGCAAAAAGTTTGCAAACTCCAGCTATCCATTTATGGATTGAAACAAGCATCCCGTAGTTGGAACAAAAGGTTCGACACAACTATCAAAGAGTTTGAATTTGTGAAAAACCTGGAGGAACCTTGTGTCTACAAGAAGGTTAGTGGGAGTGCAGTGACTTTCCTTGTACTTTATGTTGATGACATACTACTCATTGGGAATGATGTAGTGATGTTACAGTCAACTAAAGTATGGTTATCCACACGTTTCTCGATGAAGGATTTGGGAGAAGCATCCTACGTATTGGGAATACGGATCTATAAAGATAGATCGAGGAGATAACTTGGCTTGTCCCAATCCATGTACATAGACACCGTTCTTAAACGGTTTAGCATGGAAGAATCCAAGAAGGGATTCTTGCCAATGTCCCATGGGGTTCGTCTCTCGAAATCCATGCGTCCTCAAACGCAAAAGGAAATCGAGGAGATGAAAAGGACACCTTATGCATCCGCTATAGGAAGCACAATGTATGGCATGCTATGTACACGACCTGATATTGCGTATGCTGCGTCACAAGCAGATATCAGTCCGACCCCGGCCCACCCCATTGGAAAGCACTGAAGGACATTCTCATGTACTTGCGAAGAACTCGAGATTTGTTTTTGGTCTATGGGGATACCGAGTTGAAATTAGAAGGCTTCACGGATTCTAGTTTTCAATCGGACGTGGATGACTCGAAGTCAAACTCGGGGTATATATTCAAAGTCAACGGGGGTGCCGTGTGTTGGAAGAGTTCCAAACAAGGCACGACGGCTGATTCCACCACCGAGGCTGAATATATTTCAGCATCAGATGCTTCAAAGGAAGGGTCATGGATTACGAAATTCATCCAAGAGTTGGGTGTATTTCTGAACGCTAGCGATCCAGTACAGCTGTACTGCGATAACAACGGAGCCGTAGCGCAAGCTAAGGAACCAAGAGCTCATCAGAAGTCGAAGCACGTGTTGAGAAAATACCATGTGATCCGAGAGATGATAGAGAGATGTGAAGTCAAGCTAGACAGAGACACCTCGGAGGACAGTATTGCAGATCCCTTCACCAAGCCATTGTCAGGATCAGTCCACGAGAAACTTCGAGAGTCGATGGGACTTAGATTTATGAGTAGTTGGCTTTAGGTCAAGTGGGAGATTGTTGGAGTAGGTGACCAACAAGCCAACTTGTGGTTGTGGTCTTTCTCTTTTTCTTGTAATAAAACAATCGTTTTTCGTTCGTAATAATAAAACATTTCATTTGGCATTCTATATCTCTTATCCCATGCAAGTAGCATAGATATAGTCCTAACGAGTTACTCTATTACTGTGAGTTGATCTAGTAGAATCATGAGATAACTCAGCAATGTAATGTAACTGAGAGTAACCTTAGAGCCAGCATA
>NW_012194535.1:0-16620 GCF_000504015.1 Erythranthe guttata
GACAATTAATAGTTGTGAAATAACTTCGAAAAAAATACTAATTTAAAAAGAAAAAGGATAACATAGGTCCATTACATGCCACCTGGATAATCATTAATAACATCCACCGAGAAAAACACACACCCGTACGGGTGCGTGCGTGTGGACGGCAAAAATACCAAAAAAAATCCACGTCGACAAATAATCAACTCGACTTCGTCTTCACACTTCCGTTATCATGGACGGGGGTGGAGGAGCCGCTCCGGCGGGACCCGCCGGAGTGGTGGCCGGTGATGGTACGGCCCATGAACTTTCCGGCTTTACTCAATCCACTACCGACGGCTCCAAATCCGGTGCCGACGAAGCCAACTCCGGCACCGATGCCGCTGCCGACCATACCGACGCCGGAGCCAACTGCAGAGGCGGCTCCGTCTAGGGCTTCAACGGTGCTTCCTATTACTCCGGCTTCTTTTAGTTTCTTTCTTTCTTCCAATATTCTCTTCTCTTCTTCTAGAGCAAACAATTGCTCTTCCTTCAAGAATTCGTGATAAAACACCTACACCCACAACAATATCTTAATTTTGCATTTGGATTTTAGGATTTTATCTAAAGAGTTTATTGCATCTACATGGAAATTGGATGGATCGGATCAAAATTATCACTTTCGAAAAATTTCTGATTTTTTCTCTCCGAAATCGGAAAATTTGAAAAGTGGTAGTAGGAATTTCCGGAATTGGAATGCCAAAACACGTTGCGAAATTGAAAATTTTCGGATCGGAATTGGCTAGAATTTGGGAAATTCCAATTATTAGTCACCTATAATATAAAATGCATAATACTATTGAAATTGTAACTATAAGTGTAGCTTTTCGGGAAAAAATCTGAATTTTCGGAAATTAAAATAGTATTGAAAATCGGACTCTAGTATATTTTGCAATTCCAATTAAAATCAAAATCGGATTTTTTGGATTCAGAATGAAAAATATTGTTCCATAATAAGAAAATTTTGGATCGGAATCGGAAATTTCGTTTCAAATTTCCACCCTTCTTTATCAATTTCCCGAATTGATTCGTTTGATCAATGTTTTTCAAATCCTTGTGTGTACATACCTGAATAGTAAGAGTGCCTCGATCTTTCTTGTCTTTGATTTTAAGCATATCGAGCGAAGGAAGCAGCCTTAGCTCGATTTCTTTAGATGTTTCAGCTTCGAGCTCGATCAACGGCAGCTTTGCAACGCCCAATCGCTTGTCATCTCCAATATCTTCATCGAACACCTGTTTGGACAAGACGAAGATTTCATTAAAACCGAATAACAACAAAATGGAAACAAGTTCCATGCAATAAAATAAAACCTCCAATATCAGAGATTGCGTCTCTTTATCTTCTGCGATCAACTCGAACATTTCATTCCAAACAGGGTTCAAATTGTTGTCTATAACTTTCGTTTTCACTTTAAACAACGGGCGAATGTGCACAACGACGTAGGGGTCAGATTTTCCGACCAACTCCATGTTTTTCAATCATTTGCTCTTAAGATAGTTACTGTAAGCTTCCCCACAGGCTTGAGCTCCAAATCACTACAATATAATTTTTTATTTACTTTTATTAAAATTTAAAATAAAAATAAAAATGCAATTGTAATAAGAAAGCTATGTAGAAAAAAGGAGTCACCTTATATCTACATTATTGCCAATAGGAACAACAATCCTGTGAGGCCATTGAAGCATGTCTGTTACGATTGAATTTACGGTATCCTTGCGTACATAAAATTACAGTTTAGTCCAATTCATAAAGAAAAATTCATTCCACTACGAAGGGAAAGTTTTAAAACTTACCTCGATCTTGTCTGAAAGTCCAGGAAGAGCTGTTAAACTTCCGCCGACGGCTTTTAGAGTATACTCAATCTGTGGTTTTGGCTGCATAACACGAAAGAAAATTAAAACAATCGACAGGCCTTAATCGATCACTAGATTTGAATAAAGGCTTAAGCGAATTAATAAGTGTGCTAAGAAAGAACCTCGGCTAGCAGAGCAACAACAACTGCAGAGATGCAAGGAATTTCGTCCGTAAGTTGGCAAATCGCATGAACTACTGTGAAAACTTGAAGATCCTTCAACTGAAACAAACAAATAAAATTTCGTATTTAGCTCGATATTGCGGTTATATAATTAAAAAAAAAAAAAACACATTGTCACCTGAATGGGTATACAAGCAATATGTGCGGCCTGAATACCTAGAATAATGTTCGGATCACCGCCCCAACGAAGGTCAATATCCATGGTGATTTGACCTTGTTTAAGGCTCTGAACTCGAATCCCTGCATGGATCGAGATGTTACATATGCAAAGCCGTAAAAAAACGCGTAGAATATGAAAAGCTAAAGATACATTAAAAGATTAAATATATTGACAGCTTGTGTGACCTTCAATTTTAGGAGCCACGGTCCCGAGTGACAATTTGCTAAATTTCAATGAAGTAATCCCAGGTGGCCGATAATCTTCCAGTAATGGTTCAACGGATTCTTTTATGATGACCTCTGCTGCCTGAGACGAACATTTCAAGAAATTCATTTGACGTGAAACCAATTTTTTTGCACATGTTTATACGAAAACCCCCGCCACAAATATATAGCGACACTGATTTTGCACATGTTTATTTTCAGGTAAATGATTTCTTGAATATCAAACTTTACGATGCAGAGCAACTTTTCCAAACGGCAATGTACCAAGTGAAAATTCAATACACCAGTTTACGATTAAAACAGTTAAAGAATCACAATGCTGAATCCGCGTTACAACAAGTCGTTTTAGCTGGCTTTCATAAGTATGATTCGATATCTTCGAAGAAAAAACCGCTACACGAAAATTTGAAAATTATAATACTAAACGAACGCATAAATAGACGAGGGAAAAAACGATAGCAATTTAGGTGTGGAGGCCGTAAGTACAATGTCATCGACATACAGTAGAAGGTATGCGCATGAACTGTTGCGACAGTACACAAAGAGTGAAGTGTCGGACTTGCATTCTCTTAAACCCATGGTAGTAATGTGAGAGGCAAAATGCTTATACCAAGCACGGGGTGCTTGTTTGAGACCGTAGAGTGCTTTGTTGAGACGATACACGTGAGTGGGGCGAGATGGATCGACGAATCCGGGAGGTTGCTTGCAGTAGACAGTTTCAGAGAGATTGCCATGTAAGAAGGCATTTTTCACATCAAGCTGGTGGATTGGCCATGATCGTGAGAGAGCAATACTGAGAACTGTTCGAACAGTGGATGGTTTGACAACTGGGCTAAAGGTCTCGTTAAAGTCGATGCCAGCCTGCTGGTGAAAACCGCGAACAACCCATCGTGCTTTGTATCGCTTAAAGGAGCCATCAGACTTGAGTTTCTGTTTGTATACCCACTTACTAGAAATAACATTAGTGAACGGGGGGCGGGGCACAACATTCCAAGTATTGTTTTTAATTAAAGCAGTATATTTCTCAATCATGGCGTTTCCCCAATTTTGGTCAGTAAGAGCTTGGCGATAGTTGGTGGGAATGAAAGAGGTAGTGGACGCGACTAGAGAGAAAGGGACTTTGGGTTTGTGGATGCCCACTTTACTGCGAGTCACCTTAGGGTGAGCAGGGGGAGGTGTGGGAGTATGGGAAGGAGATGTGGGAGTAGGAGTAGGGGTTGTGAGCTGGTCGTGGTCGAGAGGTGGTGCTGCAGGTGAAACAGGTGTTGGCTGTGTTATAGGACTGTGGGACGAACTGTTGGAATTGGGTGGTTCACTGTTGGACAGCTGGAAGAACTATTGCAATAGTTAGACGAAGTATGAGGGAGAAGGAGCATGGACGGTGTGTCACATGAAACGTATAGACCATTGATAGAACTTTTAGCCAACAACTGGAAATCGTGAACACATAATTCAATTCTAACTCGCCCCCAAACCTCAGACTATTATACCCCTCAGAAAAGTGCGCTCAAGCTTAATCGGAAAGGATTCGAAAGGCTATCCACACAAGTTGCAAAAACGCAGTCGGAAGGTTATCCATAATTAGCGGGTTATCCATAATTTCAATTTTAAAATCAACTAGCCAGTCTACTAATTCATTAATTGCTTTGCTTCAATAGAATCCGGAAATGCAACTTACACTCAATCCTAAATGAAATGCATGTGACAAACATAACACAATTACGGAAATCGAAATACATAAATGAAACTAAATTATATGATATGCATGCAAAAGACCAAATCAAAATAAGCTAAACTCACCCCCAAACTTAAATCATGCATTGCCCTCAATGCGAAAAATAAAAGATATGAGAAAGAAATACACCCTGAACAGTCGTGCCGCAGATTGATCAGTGTTCTACGGTTGCGAAAGTGTTCTTTGTTTGCACGGGGTGCCATGAATTTTGGCACCGAGGGCGTCTTGCCGGAATTATCTAGACTTCCCGACTTCTTACTCTTCCTTCCTTGGGGACGAGATACCGGCAAAAATTAAGAAAAGTGGGTGAAATTAAACATTAAACCAAAAAATGCAAAAATAAAAGAAAACTAACAAAATAAATGACGAAAAATAAGTAATGGGTTGCCTCCCATTCAGCGCCTGTTTTACAGTCGACGGCTCGACACAATTTCGACGGATTATGTCCAATCCAAAGCCTTGTTGATTGCGCATCCATCCATCAGTCTTAATACATACTTTGCAATCATATCATGGACTAGATTGCAATCTTGTAATGACCATCCCAACTCATGGTACTTTTCGTTTGCTTGGGAAATCAGTCGGTAGGAGACTAGGATGGGTTGCTTATACCTACCGATCTCTCAAACTTGTACACAAGATATTCGAGCTTTGGAGTAAGCTCTACCTCAAACATGATACTCATCTCCTCGCCCACACTCAAATCCAAAGTTACAATGTGGATAGGATTTTCTTCGTCAAATTCCGCATCTACATCTTCATCCCACTTTCATCACACGCAAAAATATCAACAGAACTGGGATGAATAATTCCCTCAAGGTACTCAACCTCATCCTTCATACGAAAATCTGTAAATACCTCTTCGTCTTTATATAGGATGGTCGGATGTGGTTTGTGAATGTGACATCTCTGAAAATTTTCGAAAATATTGGCCAGAAAGTGGAGTTCGTCTTGTAAATAGCACAAGTGCTCATTTGTCTTTGCAATTCCATTTTCCGGGTTCAACCTTCGATGTCTTTCAATATCTTCCAACTCTTGTTGAATGTAATCTGCTCTGGATTGAATCTCGTAAAGAGAGATATCAAAAATCGAGGCCATCAATGTATACAAATCTGCTATAAAAAAAAAAAATCAAAAGAAAGAAAAAAAAAGAAGGAAAATGTCTAAAGTAAAGGTAAGGATAGTTGGTAACGATATTAGTATATTCAAGATTAACTAATTCCCCGGCAACGGCGCCAAAAACTTGATACGCGTAAAACCTGCGTATGAAAAACCGCAAGTGTACAGTATCGCGTTTTGTAGAATAGTGAATTCCAGATATCGATCCACAGGGAATTAAGTTCCTAAATTTACCAAGTACCGTAATTATACTATCCTAAACTTTATCTAGACGATCAAGAATGGAAGGGAGAAATAAAACTAAAAAGAAACAATAATAAAAACAACGGCCCGCTAGTAAAAGCAAGGAATTCCGACGTGTGATGGCTTCTAGGGTAAAATCCACCAGTGTACTATCGATAAAGATCTACAGATCCGAATATATTGTCAATTCTATGTTCGCTAACCCAGACACTAAAATACCCTAAACCCCGTCTCCAGTGTAGTTAGAGTCTACCCACATGTCCGACGTCTCCGTTCAAAACCTGATATTAAGAGAGCATTTAGGTCAAGTCCTTAAGGGCTACCCGAGGTGCATCACGTCTCCGTTTCCACAACCCGAGCTATGTTTTCCTAAAATCAAACGAGAAATCCTCTCTCGAGTTCATTCCCATTTAGAATCAATTCAACTGTTGGCCAAACAATCGAAAGCATTTAATACACGAAAACATAAACAAAATCAAAGAACGACAAATAGATCACAGATCTGGAAATCAAAATCAATATATACCAGGTTTCATTTCCCCTAAAAGAAAATGCTCAGTTCATTACAAACATAGCATCAAAATGAAGAACACGAGAAATTATAAACTAAACGTAAAGAAAATCTTATGAAAAACCCGAGTCGAAACCCTCGTCGAAGCTTCCCGCGAAGAACTGGCGAGAACCGAAGAGAAAACCGAAGAAAAGGTCGAGATATTGTCGAGATCTTCAAAAATAAATAAGAGACCTTCTATTTATAGTAGGAAATCAAATAAAAATATCTTGTCTCGAATTATGTGCCCAGATCGCGATCCAGGAAGGATGGATCGCGATCTAGGTCCTGATCAAGAAAGCATTCTGTAAGACCCCCAGATCGCGATCCAGGAAGGCTGGATCGCGATCTGGTCTTCTGCGCTAACTTAAAACACTGTTTTGACCATTTTTTAACCCTAATTTGACAATTTTGTATGTCACAAAAGTTGTAGATCTTGAAGTTAGCTTTGTAAGGGCACTTGAATCAGCTCAATCGGAGGTTGTATGAAAAAGTTATGCTCGAAATACGAAACAGTGCCACAACCCGCGAATATACACTTTTGCACGTGTTTGGTTAGATTTTCGGTTCCGCTTCCAAAATCGTTTTGAATCGGCAAAAATAGCTTCTCTTTACCTAAAATATAAATAAAACAAGAAACGCATAATATGTACAAATAAAGCCGAAAACTCGGACGAACGAAGACCAAAACTCGAAGATTCGATAAGTAAAAGTTGTGCAAAATGAACACTTATCAGAATCATGTTGGTTATAGTGCGGATCATTCGTTCAACGTGTCCGTTTTGAGGGGAGGTGTGGGGACATGAAAAACGATTTAGGATGCCGTGTTTAGTGAAGTAGTTTTGAAAATCCGCATTTTTTAATTCACGACCATTATCACTTTGTAAGCTTTGAGGGGATGTTGGAATTGAGTTTTTAGAAGTGTATGAAAATTGACTAAGGTTGTAAAAACGTCAGATTTATTTCGAAGAGGAAAAGTCCATAAATAATGGGTAAAATCATCAACTAAGACAAGATAGTATTTGAAACCCGTAAGACTAGAGACAGGAGAATTCCATAAATCAGCATGACTAATTTGAAATGGAGCAACGGTAGTAGATTTTTTAGAATAAAATGGTAGACAAAAATGTTTGCCTAATACAGGCATTACAAATAGACCCCCTAGGGTCTTTATTATGAGAAATAAATGTGCTAGAAAATAAACGGGACATGACGTGTTTGTCGGGATGACCTAGACGCCGATGCCAAAGAGTTTGAGACGAATGTGTGGAGACAGTGAGGAAAGCAGCGGGAAGTGAGGTGGGAGGATGGACGCCAAATGGATATAGGTCACCGGAGCTATTGCACATGAAAATCTCGACTCGACTCCGAAGGTCCTTCACAGAAAAACCAAAAGGGTCCAATTCAATCGAACATGAGTTATCGTAGGTGAACTTTCGAACAGAGATAAGGTGCTTGATGATATTAGGTGTGACATAGACATTTGTGAGGCGGAAATTAATGAGTGGTGTGAAGAATTGTGTGGCCTATGTGGGTGATGGGGAGGGTGAAACCATTACCGACGACGACATGTTTGGGGAAATTACTGCTAGGATTAAAAACAAAATTGAAATTACCTGAGTGTGGTGCCATATGAGAGGTCGCCCGGCTGTCCATGAACCACTGTAACTCAGTAGGCTGCTGAAGTGTCACCGTATTCAAATGATTTGCTAGATCCACCACGTTGGCACTGTTGCAAGGACTGCTGCAACTGTTGATGGAACTGTTAGGGCTGTGACATGGCTGCTGGTGCGGATGAACCTGAGGAGGGGCCTGAGTGGTCGGTGTAAGGTTCAGGTGGTCCAGTAAAGTAGGCTTGAGCAACCGGAGTGGATGGATGGCCCGATGTATTTGGAGCGGGTCCTAAAATTGACGGGTACGACGATTGTCGGTAAGGTACGTGCCAGAGTTGAGATAGGCTATGAGCACTATGGTAGCCGTAGTGCTGCATGGGGTGACAGTTAGTGCCACGACCTCCGCGACGGTTGGATCGGCCACCCCCGCGCTGATAGCGCGAAGAACCACCTTCGCGGGAATTGTTGCAACTGTTGGATGGACAGTTCGCGTTGGAGGCGTAGAAAACAGCAGCAATCTGCTCAGGTTCAGCAAGTCTTGTTTCTTCCATTTGAAGAAGCGATCGAGTCAATAGAAAAGTGGGAAGGGGATTCTGAAAGGAGATGAGATTGTCGACGGTCCCGTAATTTTTCGGAAGGCCGTGTAGGGTTTGTAGAACGAGTTGTTTGTCGGAGATTGGATTTCCGACATCGGCCTAGTTGTCCGCTGTGGTTTTGATTATTTGGCAATAATCGTGAATGGAGAAAGTGCCTTTCTTGAGGGGACTTGAATTTTTCTTCAAGTTGAATGGCCCGATAATCTTTATTATCGGTGAAGAGAGAAGAGATGGCCGTCCATAGATCACTGGCGGTGGAGGTTTTGGATAGAACCATGCTGGACAAATCATTGGAGATGGTGCCGTAGATCCAAGATTGGAGGAGATAGTCGGCGCGTTGCCATTCATCAGCGGAAATTGAATCTGGTCGGGGTTTTCCATGGAGAAGATCGGAGAGGCAGAACACCGACAGTAATTGTGAAAAAGTGGCTCCACTTTTGATAGTTGAGATTTTTCAGATCTAGAATAACTGGATAAGAGATTTGATATTGGAGATGGCATGAGCGAGGTGAAAATGATTGAGAGGAGCGGTGGAGGGAGAAGAAGCGTCGCCGGCCATGGAGAAGAAGATGTGCGACGGCTGAGGGTGGTGACGGCTAGGTTAACCTAGTGTCTGATACCATATAAGAGAAATAAAGTTGGAGAAAGAGAGAATTATGGCTCTCTCGTATATTAATCATATATATAGTTACATGTAGGAAACCCTAACCTATTACACAAGGTAACCTAATACACAAGATAACTATAATAAATAATAATAATAATATATACGTAATATATAATAGATATACGTTAATAATCCCCAATGGTATTTCTGTTATTTTACCTTGAGTCAAAGTCTATAATAACAAAGGGTGCAATGTGCTTCGAAAAAGTTTATACATGGAGGCTTGTGGACGTTTTCTTTTGACAGGGAGTATTTCACAATTAAAAATTACAAGGGGTGGTATATGCAATAAACTCCACCTTTCTTTTTTGGTAAAATCAGAATTTGTCCTGAATTGTAGTTTGCAAAGGCGATTTGAATTTGTTTGTTTGTGTTTGTGTGTAAATGGATGATCTGCAGTGCATCTACGGTACTTATATCTTTGTTTTATAAATGTTTTTTTTCCAAGAAATTACTTTTTCTTAGTTTGAATTATAAAGGAAATTGAAAATATAGCTCTTTAGTGATTTCAGAAAAAATAAAAATTAACTACATTTTATGGTTAATGTTGTATGTTGTGGTATAATGAGTAGGGTGATAATATTTAAATGATCTGAAGAGTTTACGCCGATGTAATTGATTAATGTGTTTTTCTTTTAGCATTTGGAAGACGCTGTAATTGGAATTATAATTGATTTGAACACCTTCACAAAAACCTATTGAGGTTTTAAGTTTCAATTCCCTTAGACATAGATATAATTTCTTACAAGGTAGGAACCATTTTTCTTGGAAGAGTTTTAGGTTTGGGATATTCCTTAAGAACACATGAATTGGGACTGAAATCTAACTTCAGCAGGCTGTTCACATGGCAGAAGAATTTTCATGTGCACACCATGTGTTTGATATATTGGTTAAGACTACTATTAGCAAGGTTTTCTAATTATATTTATGGCATCGAGAGTTCAGATTGCAGATTGCAGGTGGCGTATGGGCACTGTTGGAGCAAAAGTCGGTTTGACCTACTTACTCGTCGTTCGTGCTTTCATGGGTGTCGGTCAGAACAGTACCACATATACTTAGGCAATTAAAGAAGCTTTTGGTGAATTCAGGTTACAATTCACAAAAAAACTTTGTGAAACTTGAATCGAACTATTTGTTAATTGTTAGTTTCTTCGCTGCTGATGGAACGGCAATACAATAATCATAATCAACATTTGTCTCAGATTTAGTCCTAGGTGTTAATAATATCTTTGGCCCATATATGACCCGTGTTGTTTATAATTTCTTTGGCCCTTGTGCGTTGTAGACACTTGTATGCATATATACAGTGACGAAAAGAGACTAGCCTAAAACGAAAAAGGCCTGTGCATGGTATGCAACGATGGATGTGTTTAGAAATATTACATTCTTACTAGAAATTCGGACATTCATATTTCGCCGATAGTGTGTGTTAGGCATCGTCTTAAGTCAATTGTATGCCTCCCATGGTAGCGCATAGTGTTTTAGCATACAATGTTGCCTTTGTGTAAAATTCAGTGCTATTCAAATAATTTGTCATGATCCCATGCACTTGTATAGGTTTAACAGATATGTGTTTACCTAGGCAACATTAAATTCAAATTCATATGAAGCATCACTCGATTTATTTTTAACTGTGCAACATGTCGAGTACACACGGGCACCGCGCCTTGCGCGGTGCTCCATACCTATATATATATATATATATATATATATGGGCCCATTTGATATACACCTCACATAAGGAACTTATATAAGGCTAGGTCCACCCCTAAAATTCTTTCTTTGAGATAACCCCTGGAGAGGTAAAAGTACTATTGGGCCCTTATATTCAATTTCCACCCAACTGCATTCAGCATTCCACCAACTGCACTCAGCATTTTCATCAACTGCATTTTAGCATTTTTGACCTGCATTTACCACCTTTACAGATTTTTTTTATAAAAAAATATAAATGTTTATTTTATTATTTTTTATATATATATATATACCTTTCTGTATTTTTTTATTTTTTAATTTTCTTTTACTTTTATTTTAATTATTTAATTATTTTTTTTAATTATTTTTTTAATTTTAATTTTTTATTTTTCTTATATTAGTTTTTCAATTATTTACTCAATAAGTTTCCTGTACAGAAATTGACTATAAATGACTATAGTATATTAGTATAATTATATGTAGTCATGAACTGTTTTTTACACCAAAATTACGGTCGGACGATTATGTAGACGGTTGATTATATATAAAAAAAAAAACTTCGTCTATATCTACAAAATTCACAATTTGGAACTTGATATTATAAATCAATTAGTACCCAACAAAAGAATTAGAAAAACACCAACATCACTATACATCAGGAAAAACCACATAACTAATATATAACTATATATTACTACATGTGAGTATTTCACTATATATGACTACTTGTATATGACTACATATGATTATATACGACTACATGTGACTATATATTAATACATGTGACTATATATGACTACATCTATATGACAACATGTGACTATATATGACTACTTGTATATGACTACATATGATTATATATGACTACATGTACATGACTATATATGACTACATGTATATGACCACATGTGACTATAAGAGTATATAGTATAGTTTGTATTTATGGCTTCAAATCCTACTTTTCAACACGATAGTAACTTCAATCTAATCGGCAACTGTTTCGAACTGAACAACATGTCCTCTCTGCAAAAGCTTAGTGCATAGAAGGTGTTCAAACACCAAAACCTGTTGAAAAAAAACAGGTTCAATTTAAATATTTATATTATAAATCAACTCATAACCAATAAATATAAATCGAAATACGCAATCACGTGCATATGTTACTACATGTTATCGTCGACCGACAAATATCGATTAACATACAGTTGCATCCACACACAGAAGAATTTCTTCTTAAAAATAGGTATGTATAGTCATTTTGCAGTATCAACATTTTAGGTTCGTGGATCTAACACATATGTTTAAAATCGTATCAGAAATTTTCAATGGCTACCTATGAATCGTGTGAAAGATGCAGTTTAGCTTCAGTATAACAAAGAATAGAGCAATTCAACCTAAAAACATAAAAAACATAGAATAGAATCTAATTATTTAACTTAAGTGGAACCTAATATTTAAAGATCTAGAATCTCATTAAAAAAATAAAAAATAAATGATAACTTTGATACAGAGAATGCCTTTTAACCTAAAAACCTATTATTCGGCACAAGGCTTACAATTAGCACAAGCAAAACAAATATGCAAAAAGGAAATTGAAGATCTTATCACCTGATTTATGGAATATTCAAATCAATTAAGTTAACAAATCGAATCAGCAAATAGAAAAGAAGAACAAACCCAATTAATTAGGAACCCTTCAAAGAAGAAGCCTTTTTCTTATGCTATTGGAGCATCTTAAACTGATGCAAAAATTAAGTTTACCGGTGACGGTGGCGGCGGTGAGCGGTGGGCGGTGGTGGACGGCGGTGTGGCGGTGGGCGGCTGTTAGCAACGGAGTCGCAGTGAGAAGTGGGAGGAACAGGGGGAGAAGCGGTGGGGGAATCGGACGGCGGAGATGATGCGGGCGGCGTAATGGTGGCTGATGGTGTTGGACTTGGTGCTCCCGCCACCGGCGTGGGCGGCGCCGCCACTGGTGCTGCTGTTGGAGCAGGCTTTGGGCGTGGCTGATGGAGCTTGAGACAAATCAGATCCAACTACCAATGGCCGCCATTGTTGAAATTTTTCAAGTTTTTTTTCTTTCTGGAATTTGTACAGTGGTGAGAGAGAGAGAGCAGTGAAAGCTACTGGAATTTGAGAGAGAGAGAGGGGATAAACGGCGGTGGAGGATGAAGAGAGAATGGAACGAGAGTTGAGAGATCTAGGGTTTTAAATTGTAACTAAAGGGTAAAATAGGTATTTCAATTTGTCTAGGGGGTCTATCAAATTAAGATTATAATTTGGGTTTTTGACTAGGGAAGAAAAATCATTAGGACTTATCCCCATATATTTTCAAAACTAGGGGGTTATCCCACATTTCCTATATATATATATATATATATATATATATATATATATATATATATATATATATATATATATATATATATATATATATATATATATTATCTACGTACATCTAACATAGGGTTCAAACAAAGCTACAAAGGGTTGAGAATCATATTGCATGATTTCGGCAGCACGTTCGAATTCTTGTCTGATAATTCTCAAAGTACTTCTGTCAACAAATCTTCCAAGATCACGGTATACGTCAAATGGATCTTCGATGCACATCAAATGTCGATCGTTGCCCACTCTAATCGTCCATCCTTTCTCTCTCTTGCTACAAAAATCGAACACGGAAGAAGAAATCAGTTTAATTAGTATTTTTGCTGTCATTTACTTTATTAAAAAAGCACAAAATCGCGTTTTAGTAATTATTACTACCTTAATAAATCTCCCGTTCGAACTGATATGACGTCGTTTACATAGTCGTGACAATAAGCCCAATAATGGAAAAATGCCCACACTAGTTGAGATAGATTCTCTCTGTTTCTTATCCCAAAATTGCGCAGCTCTTTCACACGGTCGAAATACGAGCACTCGATATCCTCCGCAGTTGTTGAATAAGTAGTCCCCATTCTCTGTCAAGTCATGTAATAAATAAATAAGAATCAAGAATTTAACTATATAATTTCTTTTTTTGTAATTATCAAGAAATTGAAGTGTATATATATATGGGGTATTTGCACTTGGCTCCCCTGTGAAATGTCTAATTGTCAAAAAAACCCCTCGGATAAAAAAATTAGCAAATACCCCCCTATGAAAGGAAGTCAATGACAATAAGGACCCTACGAGCGAATCATGGGATACACTCGCGGTTCATGCAGCTGGGCGTGCGTTTTAGGACATTTTAGGACATGAAAATACATAAAAGCCCTTCAAAAAAATCAAACAACAAAAGGACATTTTAGGGCGTGCGTTCTATCGTCTCTCACGAATCGCCCGGAGTCTCCACCGCCGCCGCCACCACCACTGCCCTTCTCTCTCCACCGCAAACTCCTATTTCGACTCACCCCAACCCTCTAGCAATTATAACTCCCCTCCCACTCGCCGCCGCCTGCACCACCTCTTCGAGCTCTCCGGTAATTTTGGTTCCAAAATTCAATGGCACAATCACAGCAGCTCGATAAGATCAATCGGCGCCTATCACGAACTTATTCAGCACTCCAGCTTTTCCACCGCAGCACCCGACGGAAAACGAGAAGAATCGAAAAAGCCGAATATCATCAATGGCGATCGTTCGTGGATTGATGTTTATTTGCCGGAAAATGCGAGGCCGTACGCTCGGCTGGCGCGGCTGGACAAGCCGATCGGCACTTGGCTTCTGGCTTGGCCATGTATGTGGTGAGTGTATTTTGTTTACGCCACATAAAAACCACATCCTTCTTCTCCAAATCGCCACCTATTAATCGGCGGCGGAGAGATCTCCAGTGAGGTAGGCGGCGGATCTATTAATCGGCGGCGGAGAGATCTCCAGTGAGGTAGGGTCGCCGATGGAGTTTCCAGTGATGTTGGGTCGCCGCTCGGAGTAGCCTGTGATGATTGGCCGGCGATGGAAGGGGGAGTGCGCTGCCATGGAGGTGACATCCATGGCAGACGCAACAAAGTTGAAGGGCTCCGGGGTAAGGTGTCGAGGAGAGGAATTTGAAGGAGTGGGTGGGTGTCGGAGGGCCAGACGGCGGCGGTGCTGAACTTATTAATGGCGGAGATAGGCCGACGGAAATGGGGAAGAAGGTGTAAAATTTGGAAATTACAATTTGGTCCTCTAAATTTAGGTTATTTATAATTAATTCAGTGTGATTTTTTTTTCTTTTTTGCTCTATTTTTTATTAAGGGCAATTCTGTCATTTCACGTAAGTCAACGAGCCAGTGCACACAAAGGGGCGGTGGGCTGACTAAAACACAACATAGGGGGTTATATGCTAATTTTTTTTTCCGGGGGGGTTTTTGCTTCCGAGAAATAACACAGGGGAGGGGGTCTATGCAATTAACTCATATATATATATATATATATATATATATATATATATATATATATATATATATCTCGTCGTTTTCGAACCTGCAAGCACGGGAGTATAGCCGGCCAACGTTGTTGTAAGAAATGTATACACATCAAAACATAACTGAAAAAATAATTAAACATCAAGTTAATTATATATAACAATATCCAAATGATCAATGGCAGAGCCAGAATTTTCAGGGGTCGTAGTTAATTAGGTTCTAAAAGATTGAAAAAGAGAAGAAACTTACGAATAACTAGAGAGAGTTCCTCAATAAGCTTCGTTGATTTTTCGTGATTTAGCCCAATACTTGACAATCAAGACCAACTGTCAAACCCTAACATCGATTTGGGAATAATCCCGGAGCATCTTCGTGTTCACAACCGCCAACATATTATTCACACATATATCGCATGAAATACCCGTCGTTGGATCCTTTAGCTTAAGAACCGGAACCCTAGCATTCGTAATTGCCTGCAAAAACAAAATCATAAAATTAATAAATTAACGTAGTTCCACTGAAATACTATCTGTCACTTTAGAATTTCAATATGAATGCATTAATTATATAATTTTCAATTCTGATATCTCTTAATAAGTACTCCATCTGTTCCACAATATCTGTCTCTTTTAAGAACTTTTTTTGTTTCATATTATATGTGACTTTACAATTCCAATGCTGCATTAATTACATATTTTTCAATTATACCCTTATTAACTCTCCAACATTTTTTCTGCATTTATCAGTAAACAATGGTATTTTGGTCTATCTATATCTATTTTTCTAAAATCAAGACATATTTATCGAGATTCTTAAGACTCGTGCCTAGGTGAACAACATATTTAGAAACGGAGGGAGTAATAACTAGAGGACAAGGGCATTATCGTCTAAAAAAAGAATATTCCTAAAATCAGGCCACGTATAATTAAACAATTACAAAGAACCAGATGAAATAATTAAACAAATATGAAGATAATATGGAACCAGGCCCGGTTTTGAGGGGAGACGAGAAAGGCGACCGCCTTGGGCCCCCGATTTTTTACGAAATTTAGGGGCCCCCGATTTTGAAAAAAAAAATCTTTATATTATATTAGAATTTATTTATATTATTTTTATTTAAGGCCATTTGTTTCCAAACCAAGATTTACCTAATTAAATTATTTTTTTAAGGAATATCTAAAATAAAACATAAAACCTATTAAGAAATTTTAATTTTTTTCTATTTTCTGTATTCACGTAATATTCCCTTAACCTTTTCTTCTTTATTTTCTTACCTTTTCTCTTTATTTTATTTCTCTCCTCTGCCTCATCCACATTCTTTTCTCTCTTCCACCTTCTTTTCCCTAACAAATAAATTGAGGGTTTCAATTTTTCATCATGAAGAAGACAATCAAATACCGTAAGGGCTTTCATATATCCCCCAAATTTTCAACTCTTAATCTTCAATTTTGGATTTTGAAACCCCAAATTCCCACTCATCTTCTTAAATTTCAAAACCAGATTCCCCAAATTTCATTCTTAAATTCCAAAATTCCAGCCACCAAATTTCTTGATCTTGTTGTATACTCTTCGTCAATT
>NW_012194535.1:17484-30115 GCF_000504015.1 Erythranthe guttata
TCTGGATGGTGAAAAAGGAAAGATAAGGGATTTACGAGACGTACTTGATCGATCTATGTAAAGAAGAGGAGGTTGCCATAATTTTTCGATGCCGAACAAGTTAATAATATAGAAATAGTTGAAGAATTGTGAACGAGGATGTCAATGATAATGAAACAGTGGAGTTAGTAAATCCAACTGTAGATGGCTGCCAAGATACAATAACAATCAAGGATGGAGGTGACAATGATGCACAAGTTGAACAAGTGCTGAGTGAGCAAGTAAGTGATGATCCAATCAAATGGGACAAACTTGATGTAAAGACGAGAGACTTTTTGGTAGAACGAGGCCCTATAAGAGATTTGGATGATGATTTCGAGTACCCTCTTGACAATTCTTGTAGACATTTCTCTTCTACTCATTACGTCCGACAATTTCCAAATGGAGAGAGACACAAGAGAAAGTGGTCAATTTATTCCAAAATTGCTGATAAGGTCT
Source organism: Erythranthe guttata (assembly GCF_000504015.1). The sequence goes on from NW_012194535.1 coordinate 17,962, forward strand.
TTTGTTTTTGCTGCAAATTGTTCAAGAGAGTCAAATAATACTCAATTAGCGACCACTGGTTTTAAGGATTGGAAAAATCTTGCTCATAGACTACATAGTCATGGAGGCAACAGCGAACATATTATTTGTATGAGTAAGTGGATCGAATTGGAGATGCGGCTAAAGAAAAATGAAACAATTGATAAAGGTTTGCAAGAGCAAATTAATAGAGAGAAAGATTATTGGCGGCAAGTATTGGTTCGAATAATTGCACTTGTGAGAACTCTTGCACAACAAAATTTGGCATTTAGAGGGGACAATGAAACACTTCATAAAGATGGAAATGGAAATTTTTTGAAGTTCATTGAAATGGTTGCAATGTTTGATCCCATAATGCAAGAGCATGTTCGAAGAATTGAAACAAAAGAGATTCATTACCATTATCTCGGTAACAAGATTCAAAATGAATTGATTAATTTATTGGCTGGTGAAGTCAAGAGGGCTATCGTAGAAAAAATAAAAAAAGCAAAATACTTCTCTGTTATACTTGATTGTACGCCTGATGTAAGCCATAAAGAGCAAATGACTCTTGTGATACGATGTGTGGACGTTACTGTAAGCCCAATAAAAGTTGAGGAGTTTTTCTTGGAGTTTCTGAAAGTGGATGATACAACATGACTTGGTCTTTTTAGTGAACTAGAAGAGGTATTAGATACTCTTGAGCTAGACATCAATGATATAAGAGGGCAAGGTTATGACAATGGGTCGAATATGAAGGGAAAACACAAAGGTGTACAAAAGAGATTACTTGATCGAAATCCAAGAGCTTTCTACATGCCATGTGGTTGTCATAGTCTAAATCTTGCACTTTGTGATATGGCCAGCTGTTGTCTCAAAGGTAAAAACTTTTTTGGGGTTATTCAACGAATATATTGCTTATTTTCTGCTTCAACAAAACGGTGGGATATCATGAAGGCTAATGTTATTGGTCTTACTCTTAAACCATTATCCCAAACACGATGGGAAAGTCGTATTGAAAGTGTGAAACCATTGCTACGACAAACCGAAGGAGTTAGAAATGCTTTACTTGAGTTGGCACAAAGCGATGAAGATGGAACAATAACTAGTGAAGCTGAAGGTTTGATCATAAATGAATTCGAAAACTTTGATTTCTTGATGAGTTTGGTTATTTGGTATGATTTACTATTTTTTGTGAATAGTGTCAGTAAAACACTTCAAAATGAAGACATGCATATGGATGAAGCTTTGCGGCAGTTGAAAGGACTCATCATTCTTTTTGAAGAGTACAGAGAAACAGGTTTTGAGAAAGCTAAAAAATAAGCTCAACTTATTGCCACCAAATTGGGTGTTCAACCCGTATTTCGGACGAGACGGGTAATTAAAAGAAAAAGGCAATTTGACGAGAATGAGAATGAATACACACCCCAGTCAGCAGAAGAAACCTTTAGAGTTGAATTTTTCATGTTTGTTATGGATCAAGCTCTTACTTCATTGAGACAGAGATTTGAAGATTTTCAAAAGTTTGAAGGACAATTTGGATTTTTGTTAGATTTAAAGAAGTGGAAATTGGTAGACGATGAATGTCTGAAGGCTTCTTGTGTTAAGCTTCAATGCTTTTTGAAAAACGATATGGAATCTGATATTGACGGGGAAGATTTATTTAATGAACTAAGAGTGTTGAGAGAAATTCTACCGGAAGAAGCAGAAACGGCAATTGGAGTGTTGAATTACTTGAAAGCGATGAATGGGAGTTTTCCGAATGCATGGGTTGCTTATAGGATACTATTGACTATACCCGTCACAGTTGCCGCTGCAAAAAGAAGTTTCTCAAAATTGAATTTAATCAAGTCTTACCTCCGATCAACCATGAGTCAAGAAAGACTAAATGGATTAGCTATGTTATCCATTGAAAAAGATTTGACAGAAAAACTTGATTTCAGTAGTTTGATTAGTAATTTTGCAGCTCAGAAAGCAAGAAGAGTTATTTTTCAGTGACACCGGAATGTGTTTCGAGATTATTTATTAGTTTTTTTTTTTTTTTGGGACTACAAGTATTTAGTACTTATTTTAATGTTAATATCTTGTCACTAAAAATATAGCATGCATTCATTTTTATATTAATTTAGCTAAATATACAAGGCCCCGTTTCGACTCCCTTCACAAAGTTCGCCTTGGGCCCGCAAAATCCCAGGAACGGGCCTGTATGGAACAAGAAAAATTAATACCCGAACATCCTTGAGATTTTGGATGCGAAATAAATCAGGCAATTCCTGTGTGATTAGATTCTCCAAGAATGTAAATAATTGCTTCTGTTTAGCAATTATTTGTTCAGTTTATTGGGCTAATATTTATTGGGTTAACCAATGATTTGCTTACTTTATTGGGCTAATATTTATTGGGCTCGTCTACTCTTTATTGGGCTAATATTTGTTATATAAATAAAATTAAAATTTTGGTTTTAGCAACAATTTGGATTTTTTTTAAATGGCTTCGGCATAAGTATGACTGAAATTGAGTTGGATCGGTCCATTATCGACCTTAAAACGAATGTTTGAAGACCAACTTTCGTCAAATTTTATTGCCACTTCAACTTTTGGGGTCGTTTGATGGTCGCCGATAGAATATTTGATTTCGAAATGGTCGCTTAATAGGTAGTGTAGATTTTTTTTTTTAAAGAAGTGGTAGGATTCAAAACATGTCTAACATGGCCCACGTGTTAGACATGATAAAACAAAGATTATTGTCACTAAACACGTGTCATTGACATGAAAATCTTGTCATTATTGCAGGGTAAACTACAGCCACCCTTTCGATAATGTCAAATTAAAAACAATAACTTATGTTTGTGTAATTACAATCACTTCTCTACTAAACAAGTGTCATCGACAAAAAAAATATTTTCATTATTGAAAGGGTAAATTACGGACATCCTTAAAGTAAGATCAAATTACGAAAAAAAATCCTTATGTTTGAATAATTACAACCAACCATCACGTATGAATTTTTTTACACGTCCCACCCTTGTAGTGTCAAATAAGTATAATCTTCTAGATTATATGGAATATTCTCCAGTTTGTGTCCGATTTACCCCAATCGAGCTTCATATTTTGAAGCAAGATGATCATAAGATGCGTCTCTTGGCTTGTAAATATCAGATTATGTCGCATCAGAAACTGCATTATTGCACAAAACTAGTACAAGCTAGAGAACATTCCACGCAATCTAGAATATTACGTTGAATTTAACATCATAAGGGCAGACATATCAAAAAAAATCATAATTGAGAGATAATTATAATTACCCAAACACGAGATATGTTTTCATAATTTAATCTTACCTCAGCGGTAACGTAATTTACGCCGGTATAATTATTCATCATAAGTATATTTTATTACTTATTAATCATGAACTCCAAGTACAAAGGACAAACCAAAAAAAAAAAAACCCGAAACCGATCTCACACAAGACAACTTTATTAACCAACTCCCACCGTCGATTTTCCGTCGCCGCCGGCTGCCGCTGCTGCCGTCGTCGTCAGTAAGAAGCATGAAGATTAGAAAGATCCTCAGAGTTCAAATTGGTATAAACATCATCAATAAACCACCTCATATCATTATACAGCTGCTGCGCCGCCGACTTATTCTGCAGCTCGATCCCGTGAAACCCGCCGGTGTTGAACCGGTAATAAACCGGCACCTTACAAGACTGCAAGAACTTCCCCAACAGAATCGACCGGTCAACTAACGGGTCGCCGTAGTCGCCCTTGATGTACACCTTCGGCAGCCGGTAAACCCGGCCGAGGTAGGTCCCGCCGGAGATCGGATTGCAGAACTCGTGGTCCCGGTTAAAGTTTAACGGCAGAGCTAACGACCAGAGAACGTCGTTAACGTACAGTGCCACGTAGGGATCGTCTTTCAGGTTGATCTCCGATTGGGTTCTTTGTACGCCGCCGAAGTAGGCTTGGTTCATGAGTAGGCCTTTGATTTGGAGTGGCCGGAGATCGAAATCGAGTGCCCGGAGTGCCACGTGGTACGCGATGTTGGCGCCGGCGCTGCTGCCGAGGATGAAGACTCTTGAGAAGTCGGCGAACTCCATCCATGGGTCCCGCCCACCTACTCCCTGTTATTTAATTTTAAATTAAAAAAATTAAACATAACTAAATTATTTGGTAAATTTCACCTAGACCCCTGAGGTATGCTAAAATAACTTTAAGATCCCTTTAGTATTGGTTATTAAAATTAACCCCTAAAACATTGTCAGAAACCTTAAATCTAATATACATTCCGATTTATGCAGTTTTCAAAAATTAAAATCATATCAAAATCTGAAATCTAATATACATTCCGATTTTGATTAAAAGAATAAGGGAACAAAACGGGATCGGAGGAGATCGGATTTCATTCCAATTTCTACTCCTAATAGTATTCAATACCTCTATGTATTTACTCCAATAGAAACTCTATATTTAGATGGTTTTATGTTTCAAAAGAAAAAAAAAATATAGAGGGTTTTTTGCCAATCTTTAATTACATGAGGACTGTTTTAGCAATATGATAAAAAAAAAGCTACTAAAATTCAATTAACACAACAAAAACCAAAATGAAGATCAACTAATTTAGTACCTTAGCCTGGTTCTGAACCCAGAAGATGGCGTTGAGGGCGTCGTCGAAGGCGGCGGGGAGTTTGTTCTCCGGCGCGAGTCGGTACTCGACGGAGACGACGACGGCGGGAAAGAACTCGGCGATGTCGTTGCAGAAGTTGTGGAAGATGACGGTGGAAGCGCTGAAGAGGACGAAGTCGCCGCCGTGGAGGTAGACGACGAGCGGCAGCGTCTTGTTCTTTGGCGGGTTCGCCGGCACGTAGAGGCGGACGGTGGCTTTGCTCTTGGAGCTGAGCTGGATGTCCTGGGAGAGGACCGTCGGAGATGGGGTGGCGGAATCCTCGTACGGGGTGGGGTCCACCATCGGAATCTGGATGGTCCTGTTTAGGGTTCCGTCGCGGTTCCATGCTATGCCGAGGGCTTTGAAGGCCTCCTGCCACGTGTGCGTCTGTGATTGGGCGTGCTGCCATTGTTGCGAAGCAACAATCAAGAAGATTATGAGAAGGATTTGATTGGCTAATAATTTAGCCATTTTCTTATTTTTTTTTTTTGAATGTGATGTGTTTTTTTTGAAGTTTGTTCTAAGATTTGAGGGATTTATAAAGAGGGGGATGGGGCATGCAATTCACGTGAGTTAAACTTTTTGAATTATATTTGAGTTTGGTCTCATAAGCAATAGAGTTGATTGAGCTCGAGTGTGTCTGTTTTTAATACAAATTATTTAAAATAAAATTATCACTAATCGGGACCCACTGGAGCTAGGTTTCATAATTTTTCGAAGAAATGAAAATGTGTGTTCACAATTGGTTCGTTATATTAACAACCTGAATTCAAACAAGATGTGTGCAGTTTGTACGAATCGAGTCGAGACGAACGCATGTTTGTTTTATTTCTTATAATGAGCTAACTTTCGAAATTATATTTGAGTTTGTTTTGATAATCGATAGAGTTGATCGAGCTCAAAGAGGTTTATTTATGCGGAATAGGGTGTGTAAGCGAATGGAGTTGAGACGAACGCACATTTGCACAAGTGCTTGATTTTTTTTCCCCTTGTTTTAAAAGTTGCGTTTGAGTTTGCTCTCATAAGCAAAAAGTCGATCTCCAGTAGGGTTTTTTTTCGTACATATTTAATTTTCTTCTGATCGAGCTCGAATGTTAGTCGAGTTTCGTAACACACATCATTAAAAAATATGTGTTCAGACTTGGTTCGTCATATCAAAACAGAATTCATATCACATTTTCGAGTAACTTTGGTTTAGTTTTTTAGTTACATGAAAAAAGTCATGAATAGTACGTAGTAATTAATTTGGCCAACTACTTAGTACGAGTGATCAATTTCGAAATTTAAATTTAATTGTACGTGACATATATATGGACCTAACCCTACATTTGTCTACATTATTACACTTATAATTAACTACATATAAGTGAATAAAATTAGGACAATAATATATCCTTTATTGCATTCATACAATAGTCATCATTTTGTATATGAAACAATATATGCTTGTAAAATAGGATGAAACTTAATATGAAACTTTTTTTTTATAATTACTTTTTGGAATATTATTTTATAAATCTGTGCTTTTTACACTCCCCCACCCCCCAAATTTTATAAGTTTTCTATTCTATTATCTAAGTTCATATTTCTTTGGGGCAAATTACGGCCACCACCCTGAATTATGGTCAAATTACGAAAACTCCATTCTTGTTCGGCTAATTACAGCCACCTCAGTCAACTATGTATTATTTTACAAGAGACCCCTTCAGAGGTAAATTTAAGGATGTTAATTCGGTAATACCGAACTGAAATTTCCATAAGGCAATATTTCATAACGTTTACTGAACTAAATATACGATTTGGTTCGGTAAATAAGTGAATTACATAAATTTTATGTAAAAATATATAAAACAAGGGGTTGGCTGTAATTACCCAAACAAAAGGGATTTTTTCGTAATTTGACCACACCTTCAGGGTGGCCGTAATTTACCCTATTTTTTTTTCTATTAGTTATTAGAATATAAAATAATACTAATATTTTTTTTAATTTTTAATAGAAAAAATATAAATATATATACATATTTAGCAACTTTTTTTGTGGGGACGTGTACTAAATGAAAATCACATGGAGAGCACATTATATATATAATAATTATTTATTTTATTTTATGTTTTATTTTATTTTATAATTATTGATGCCAGCTAATATCATGCACGCCATTGGTATCTCAATTATAAGAGAATAATTAAAAGGTGGGCCCAAAACTCTTTAATTTTATGAAATTGTCCATATTAAGTGAAATAATATATGTTTCTCCCCTTTCTTCCCATATAAATACAAATATGAAATTTACCAATGTCGGAGAAAATTATTTACGCCAACTAAAACCTCTGAAAAATGAAAATTATTTATTTGGTATTATCGATAATTGGTTACGGAGGGACCATTTCGTTAACTAACCTAATTAGTTGGCCGAGCAGGAAAGCAAGTGTCTAACGATCCAAATTCGATATGTTATGTCGACACTTTAATTTTGTAGGTGGAATTCAAAATTCAAGTTTTTTAATGGGTTATTTAGGAATATATTTACGTTCCAGACGAGACTATAATCATCGTGCGTCCAATTCATGTCCAAAAAAACGACGACGAAATTACAAATCTAATAAATTCATGTTATTTATTTATTAACGATGGGAAACTTTAGATAAAAATAATATTTTGTCAATTATATTTTTATTTTTTATATAAAATATATTGCATTTACTAAAAATTGTGATTTATTTATCATTTTATTTATTAAAAGGGTAAATTACAACGACCCCTGAAGTATGGTCAAATTACAAAAAACCCCCTCTTGTTTGGGTAATTACAACCACCCCTCAACTACAAAACTACTTACACGTCCACCCTTGCGGTTTCAAATTTAGTGGAATCTTCGAGATTATTTGGAATATTATCACTTTTAATTTGTACCCGTTTTATGCCATTCGAACTCCACATTTTGAAGCAAGGTGATCATAATATGTGTTTTTCGGCTTGTATATATCAGATTGTGGTGCATCAGGAACTCTATTTTTACGCAAAACGAGTACAGACTAGAGCACATTCCACGAAATCTAGATGGTTATGTTGAATTTGACACCATAAGGGTGGAGGTGCAAGACAAAATCATAGTTGAAGGGTAGATGTAATTATCCAAACAAGAGGGGTTTTTCATAAATTGACCACACCTCATGGGGTTGGTTGTAATTTACCCTTATTAAAATCACAAACGACTAATAAAAAGGTAATATCGCAATTCCCAGCCCAAGAGGCTAACAATTATTGGGTTGGTTGTTGATAAAGCATTAATATTTGTGGGCCCAACTTACTTTTATTCTTCACGATATGTTTCCACGTGGCCCATGTAAAACGATTGTGTGGGGCCCACCACTACAGTTTGTCATACTCAATGTTTCATCTTAAAGAAGAAAATAAAACGAGGAGGATTTTTTAGGTCGGGTTCTAAAATATTTGGATGTGTGAAAAAATCAAGAATTCTTTGAACCAATTAATGAGAAGAAAATGATCATTTGGTCGTGTGTTTTCGTCGATCTGTCCTTAGTCGCATGACTTAGTACGCGGTTACGTTTTTCTGTAATAATTATCTCTATGGTCCATTGGAGATGTTCTTTGAAGAAGAGCTTCTCGCTGGAATTAAGGTTTTCAAGAGATAATTATTGAAGAAAACGTGCATCTCTAGTATATATTTTTGTATATATTTTTCTGAACGACTTCTTCACGGGACCTATATATAAGGTTAGAGTTTTCAAAGTCCACCGTTGGTAGGTCTTTCATATTCCTTAGTTATGGGACATATTTTCCTTAAAGAACGAGATTATTCGAAATTCCAACTCGATGGACTATTTTCATGTCACGAGATCGGTCTCACGATGTTCGTATCTTTGAACAACGTGCCTTTCAAGCTAAGGAATCTTCTAGATAAGATTACTTCTAAACGCCTCCTTTAGAATTATTGTTCGAAACAGAGCTTTAAATTAGACTTGACATGTTTTGTGATCCAGCTCGACCATGAATTTGGTCCATTTGCCAAATTCACCCCATCAGTCCCCTATTTTCTCTCTCCTTCCCCTAAAATTTTGTGAATTGTGGAGTTACTACTAGCAATTTAGGTTTACAATGTCAATTTTTATGGACACAAATCAAATTAGTCGAACGAAATTTGAATATTAAATTCGAAAATGTTCGACATATATATATATATATATATATATATATATATATATATATATATATATATATATATATATATATATATATATATATGATTGTATATTTTCCAAGAAACCTATATAAAGATTGTTGGGAACGAATCTATATAATAACTATTCACAATTTCTTTCAAAATAATTGAATTTTGAGAGGTCTACATCTTATACCAAACATATCTCCATACAATCCACATCCTGCAAAATTGTGTGATATTAAATACCAGTTGAGCTGGCATATTGATTTTGTTCTAGAACTACTTTTCTATTGATTGATTGCTTTTCTTTTTCTTTTTCTCTTTTTCCTTTTTTTTCAATTAAAGATCGAAAGAGGAAGAACAGAAATTATGCCACGCCAATCGACAACATTATATACAATATAGATGATTCATGATACATCCTTACAATTAAAATAAAGTTGATTAGACGTGAAAATAACTTTGACAAATTACAAAAAAACCATCCGTCCAGTATATAAATTTAACCCCTTAAAAATAAATGTTTAAGAAAATACATAATTGATGAGTAGTTGTAAAACTCAAAAATAAAGAATTTTTCATAATTTAATTTTACTTTAGTGGGTGGTCGTAATTTGCCCGAACAACTTTCATCAGAAAAAGAAAAAAAAAAAAAAACTTGCATTGGAACCAAATTAAATAGTGGTGAAAATAACTTTCGAAAAATACTAATTTAGGAGAAAAAGGATAACATAGGTCTATTACATGCCACCTGGATAATAATTAATAATCCACTATTCATTCCACCGAGAAAAACACACACACCCGTACGGGTGCGTGCGTGTGGACGGCAAAAATACCAAAAAAATTCCACGTCGACAAATAATCAACTCGACTTGGTCTTCACACTTCCGTTCTCATGGACGGGGGTGGAGGAGCCGCTCCGGCGGGACCCGCCGGAGTGGTGGCCGGTGATGGTACGGCCCATGAACTTCCCGGCTTTACTCAATCCACTACCGACGGCTCCAAATCCGGTGCCGACGAAGCCAACTCCGGCACCGATGCCGCTGCCGACCATACCGACGCCGGAGCCAACTGCAGAGGCGGCTCCGTCTAGGGCTTCAACGGTGCTTCCTATTACTCCGGCTTCTTTTAGTTTCTTTCTTTCTTCGAATATTCTCTTCTCTTCTTCTAGAGCAAACAATTGCTCTTCCTTCAAGAATTCGTGATAAAACACCTACACCCATAACAATATCTTAATTTTGCATTTGGATTTTAGGATTTTATCTAAAGAGTTTATTGCATCTACATGGAAATTGGATGGATCGGATCAAAATTATCACTTTCGAAAAATTTCTGATTTTTTCTCTCCGAAATCGGAAAATTTGAAAAGTGGTAGTAGGGATTTCCGGAATTGGAATGCCAAAACACGTTGCGAAATTGAAAATTTTCGGATCGGAATTGGCTAGAATTTGGGAAATTCCAATTATTAGTCACCTATAATATAAAATGCATAATACTATTGAAATTGTAACTATAAGTGTAGCTTTTCGGGAAAAAATCTGAATTTTCGGAAATTAAAATAGTATTGAAAATCGGACTCTAGTATATTTTGCAATTCCAATTAAAATCAAAATCGGATTTTTTGGATTCAGAATGAAAAATATTGTTCCATAATAAGAAAATTTTGGATCGGAATCGGAAATTTCGTTTCAAATTTCCACCCTTCTTTATCAATTTCCCGAATTGATTCGTTTGATCAATGTTTTTCAAATCCTTGTGTGTACATACCTGAATAGTAAGAGTGCCTCGATCTTTCTTGTCTTTGATTTTAAGCATATCGAGCGAAGGAAGCAGCCTTAGCTCGATTTCTTTAGATGTTTCAGCTTCGAGCTCGATCAACGGCAGCTTTGCAACTCCCAATCGCTTGTCATCTCCAATATCTTCATCGAACACCTGTTCGGACAAGACGAAGATTTCATTAAAACCGAATAACAACAAAACGGAAAAAAGTCCCACGGCAATAAAATAAAACCTCCAATATCAGAGACTGCGTCTCTTTATCTTCTGCGATTAACTCGAACATTTCATTCCAAACAGGGTTCAAATTGTTGTCTATAACTTTCGTTTTCACTTTAAACAACGGGCGTATGTGCACAACGACGTAGGGGTCAGATTTTCCGACCAACTCCATGTTTTTCAAATCATTTGCTCTCAAGATAGTTACTGTAAGCTTCCCAACAGGCTTGAGCTCCAAATCACTACAAAAATTCAATCCAATATAATTTATTTATTATATTAAAATTTTAAATTAAAATTAAAAAGAAATTGTAATAAGAAAGCTATGTAGAAAAAAAGTAGTCACCTTATATCTACATTATTGGCAATAGGAACTACAATCCTGTGAGGCCATTGAAGCATGTCTGTTACGATTGAATTTACGGTATCCTTGCGTGCATAAAATTACGGTTCAGTCCAAATCATAAAGAAAAATTCGTTCCACTACGAAGGGAAAAATATCAAAACTTTTACCTCGATCTTATCCGAAAGTCCAGGAAGAGCTGTTAAACTTCCGCCGACGGCTTTTAGAGTATACTCAATTTGTGGCTTTGGCTGCATAACATGAAAAAATTAGATAAATAAAAAAAATTGACAAGCCTTAATCGATCACGAGATTGGAATAAAGGCTTAAGCGATTTAATAAGTGTGCTAAGAAAGAACCTCGGCTAGCAGAGCAACAACAACTGCAGAGATGCAAGGAATTTCGTCTGTAAGTTGGAAAATCGCACGAACTACTGTGAAAACTTGGAGATCCTTCAACTGAAACAAACAAATAAAATTTCGTATTTAGCTCCATATTGCAATTATATATTAAAAAAATAAAAAAATTTAAGATAAAAACATTGTCACCTGAATCGGAATACAAGCAATATGTGCGGCCTGAATGCCTAAAATAATGTTTGGATCACCGCCCCAACGAAGGTCAATATCCATGGTGATTTGACCTTGCTTAAGGCTTTGAACTCGAATACCTGCATGGATCGAGTTATTACATATTCAAAGCGGTAAGAAAACACATCGAATAAGTTATTGCAAGAAAGATATGAAAAAACTAACGATACATTAAAAGATTAAACATATTAACAGCTTGTACCTTCAATTTTAGGAGCCACGGTCCCGAGTGACAATTTGCTGAATTTCAATGAAGTAATCCCTGGTGGTCGATAATCTTCCAGTAATGGTTCAACGGATTCTTTTATGATAACTTCTGCTGCCTGAGACGAGCATTTCAAGAAATTCATTTGACGCGAAACCGATTTTTTTTTA
>NW_012194535.1:39158-49450 GCF_000504015.1 Erythranthe guttata
AGTAGCAGAAATTAGCGGGGTATGAAAAACCTTAAAATCACTCGTTTCTTATGCTTTTGTTACATTCTTGGTTACAATCTTTAATATCGTTTTTTTTGCCCCTTAGGGAGTTCAGTTGGAAGAAGGAGCCAATTCTACGGCTGCAGGAATGAAAAGAAAGAGAAATGATGAGACTTCAACGGCACAATTTAAAGAACATGGAGATGAAATCCCTCGATTTAGCTCGGACGAGAAGAAGAAAAAGAAGAAGAAGAAAGGTAAAAAAGCAAATGACCTCCGTTTCGGGGCAGACGGTGAGCCAGTTGTAGCTGGTTCCAAAAGGAAGGAGCGTAAAAAACAGTAAGCTTGTTGAATTCTTGTCTTGATTTCACTTTTTTTGTGCGTGTGTGTATATATGTATATTTATTTTTTTATTTTTGTTATTTGATGTTTCTATAGGCTATTGCAAGCAAGAAAGAACAAACACAAACGAGCCAAGACAGATGAGGATTTAGAGTTTCACGGATGTGAAGATATTAAATTCGGAGACGTTGTCATGGCCCCGCCTAAGTTAACTTCTGTTCCTAAGGTTTTCATCTTCTCCATTTTTGTATTTCTTAGTTTTTAAATTATTAATGCAGAAATTGTGGTACTGCCCTTATTATTTGGATTAATTAATGTTTTTTTTTTCTTGTCTTAAACTAAAGGGATTAAAGACAACCGCGGTTGCTTCACAAGAAAGGCTTCGTCTACAGGCGGTTGATGCCTATAGGAATCGTAAAGCATGGTCATCAAGGCCTGGGGTTAAGCTTCCTCCACCTGGACCAGCTGTAACTACACCAATCTAGCAAGAACGTGGTCTTTTAAATTTGTTGTATTCCGTTACTTATTCTGATAATATGAACCCTTTTGTAAGAACGAGAAGCTAGTCGAAACTAACAAACCCTTGTTCTCAAATTTCAAGATCTTGGCTTATATGGAAATGTCTTTTTTGTCCAGTAATGTACGATACTTGTCCTTTATTACGTTATGTTCGTTTTATACGATTTTCATCTGCAGATAAAGGGAATCGAATTTCCAAATGTAACAGGTGAAAAACGAGCGATAACATCGAAAACTCACACTTTTCACATAGTAGATACGGTTACTAAATGCAGCCTTAGTTCTATATTATCGATTTCTTACATAATCTGTGTACGGCAATAACACAGCCCTCCGTCGATGTGAAGATTGATCATTGTTCTGTACTTCACTATCTTCTCTTCTTCACTTAATTTGAAGGTAAAGAATCTCAGGAGGACAGCTGAAAATATCTTCATCTGCCTGTAAGCAAATTCCCTCCCCAAACAAATTCGCGGGCCCGCCTGTTAATCGAAATAACTCAAATTTATTCTACAAAATTACTAATTATATTTAGAAAAAAATAAAAAAAGAAAATCAAGAACTGCCAACTATGATTCCTATTTACCTGAAAAGCTGTGAATTTGAAGGGGCTCTCGAGGTGAAATAAACCGTTTTCGTCGAGCCATCTTTCTGGGTTATATTTCTCCGCATCTTCGCCCCATATGAACTTCATTCTTCCCATTGCATATGGTTGATACGACACCATATCACCTTTCTTCACACTAAATCCATCGGGCATTGTGTCATCCGAAAAACATATTTTCGCATCCTATTTAATACACAATAAAATTCATATATATTTCAATTTTGTGGGCTTGGAATATAAAGAATCAACTTATATTTAATTATTCTTTGCTTACCACTGGAACTGCAGGATAGAGCCTCAGAGTTTCGGTAAGTGACGCGTGAAGGTAATGCATTTTCTCCATAGATTCTTCGCTAAAAAATTTAGCAATAAATTCAAAAATATTGATAACCGCATCGTTCGAGTTTGTAGCATCTTCGATTTCTTTCGCCACTTTTTCCTGTACAAGCGGATGCTTGCAAAGCATGTAAATATACCACGAGAGAGTGGTTGCCGTTGTGTCCTTCCCAGCAATTATGAAGTTCAATATTATATCCCGTAAGTACTTTGGATTGATCTCGTCGAACTGCAAAAATCTCGACAATATGTCTTCTTTTTTCCACTGAAGCTGATAAGACAAAAACACGATAACCTTGTATTTAACTGCAAAAAAAAAAAAAGGTACAAATTGGCCCAAGTGGGTGGAAATTGGAACGGCATTTCCGAATACCTCCAATTCCGGTCCGAATATTACTGGTTATGAAAAAATATTTTTCATTTCGAATCACGATGTTTTGATTTTCGAATTTTTGGAACAAAATTTGAATACATATCAGATTCTGATTACCGATCCGATTTTCATTTCCAAAAATTCCGATTTTTTTCGAAAAGTTACACTTATAATATCAGTACTATTATGTATTTTATACTATAGGTGACTGAAAATTTGAAAATTCCGGTTCGAAAATTTCCAATTTTTTGGAACAACTTTTTTCGTTCTAATTTTCCGAAATTCCGATTTTTCCATTTTTTTTTTGGAAACAAAATTGAAAACTGTGCAATTTTTCCGAAAGTGCTAATTCCGATCCGATCAGTCTAATTTACACGCCTTAGGCTTAGATTCAACTTACCGATGGATCGGCATGTGATTCGTGCATCTTCTCGCTCTTACTAGAGATCAATTTATACACAAAATCATCCACCACTCTCAAACTTTTCTTCAACTTCGCCTCCGAGCCGACATTGAAAGCCCTCTTTATCTTCCACGAGATATCCACGTATCTCCACAAAGTCATTGCGCTCGCATCATCAAAAGCGTCACTAAATTTGCAACCCTCCTCGCTCGACCCGCACATTGTGTCTAACTCCACTCCAAACGCAACTCTAAATATCGAATCTAAAGTTGCTTTCATGAAAAGGTCCTGCAAATAGAGCCATCGTCACAATCAGTTGCAGTGGCGGAGCCAGCATAGGGCTACTCGTTTCTCATAAAAAATGTAATATTTTTATAGAAACACTTGTTCGTTAAGCGAAGTTGAAGTGAACTCACTTGGATATCGATTGGTTTGTTGGAAATTGCGGATCCGGAAATTATATTAGCAAGCTTTACGACATTTTGTTTAAATACGACACTACTAAAATCCCTTAGGACCCTCGTGGAGAATTCATAGCTCGACAACTTTCTCTGCTCTCGCCACTTATCACCATCGACGGAGAATATTCCGTCACCTAATAGATCCTTTAGAATGCTGTAATTGTGCCATCCCTGCCAAGTAAAAAATTGTGAAGGATCTCATTACTATTTTACTGTTTTCAAGTAGCAAAATTCTTTAATCTCCAAATTCTCAAAACCATGTACAGATTTACTAAATTTTCAGCATTTGATTAACAATTTGTTTAAATTCCAGTTTTCCTCTTGTACTTTGGTTATGTATCACTTTATCCATTTCTACTCTCGATTGCATCGATTTGCCCCATGTACTTGAAAAATTGTCTCAATGTGGCACTCGCTGTTAGTTTTTAGACTTTGACCTTAAGTTTGATTTAAGTTTGAAAATTACAAAACAACCACCCCTCCCAGTTTAAACAATTATTTAAAAATTGAAAATAAAATAAAAAAGAAATTTTGGCTAGTGCCGTGTACTTGAACAATGTTTCCTCGTTGTCTTTCATTTTTTATTTTATTTTTTGTTTTTTAAATAATTATTTAAACTGGGAGAGTTGGCGTTTTTGTAATATCAGAGCGTAGATCTCAAGGTCAAATGTCTAATAACTAAGCAGTGAAGGCCACATTGAGACAAATTTTCAAGTGTATGGAGCAAATCGATGCAATTGAGAGCAGAAGGGGTAAAGTGAATCGAGTCAAAGTTACAAGGTGAGAAAGTGGAATTTACCCTAATAATTATTAGAGAAAAAAAAAAAGATGACGGTTATTGCCATGGAGGAATTTTTGGAAGATACTGTAAATGAGTTGGTGAAGTTGATTGGTGAAGTTGATGAGATTTTGATGTTTTAGATTTTAGAACCATTGACCAAATAAAGTTCAAATTTATTTTTGTTAGTTGGGATTAATTATTGGGTAAATTACAACCATTCCATGAGGTATAGTTAAATTATGAAAAAAATCTCTCATGTTTGGATAATTACAACCATCTCTTCAATTATAAATCTTCTTACACGTTCATTTTGATGGTTTCAAATTTAGTGGAATCTTCGAGATTATGTGGAATATTATCACTTTGTATCCGTTTTATCCCATTCAAACTCCACATTTTGAAGCAAGACGATCATAATATGTGTATTTTGGCTTGTATATATTATATTGTGGTGCATCAGAAACTATATTTTTACACAAAACGAGTACAAACTAGAGCACATTCCATGATTATGTTGAATTTGACACCATAAGAGTGGAGTTGTAAGAAAAAAAAAACATAGTTAAAAGATGTAGATGTAATTATCTAAATAAGAGGAGTTTTTTCATAAATTGACCATACCTTAGAGGGCGGTTGTAATTTACCGTTAATTATTACATTATTATTGTTGTTCGTGTTGTTGAACGGCTGTTGTACTGTACATAATCATTAATCACACACATAGGGATGACAACGGGTCGGTTCTGGGCCGGGTTTGCCTAAACCCAAGACCCGACCCACGAAAAATATTAAAACCCAAGACCCGCCCCAACCCGTTTTAGCTTAGACCCAGACCCGCCCCAACCCAGACCCTAACTAAACTGATTTTTAATTTTATGACACAAATAAACTTGACACATTTTACTTATATGGACGCTTGGAAATTTATAAATTCGACATCTAACTTACCATTTGTAGAACTTTAATTATGTGAGACGACTCATCTATAAATCAAACTAGAGGAGCATTTGTAATTTTTAATTGTCCATATAAATAAATTTCTACGAGTTTGTTAGGTACATCGTTAAACTCGGCGAAAATTCAAAGTTCGAGTGAAATAGGACTAAAAATACTAATTTTGCATAATTATTGCATGTAAAATTGAAATATGATAACTTACAAGACTAAATCCCTAAAGAGACCAACATATAGAACCAAAATTACAGTTTTCCCTTATTTAATCAAATCTAAGATACTAATCCATCCGATGTAAATAATTAGGTGTAGCATTTCATTGATTGAACTATCCTATTCGATGGAAATAAGCAAATATCTCTCCAAGGAGGTGGCTTTAGATGGTTTACTCGAGTTCGGAATCTAATTGTACGTATTTTTAAGGTCGTGCTAGTACGATTCTCGAACAATTGCACAAGAGTTGATGCTTACTTATGATGATTTTTTAAATTGTAATAACTTTTAGAAAAGTCATGGTCAATGAGATGATATACCTAATGAAATATTGCAGGTGGTAGTACATGATATGGATGTGTGTTATTATATATAGATCAATGCGTACAGAATCATCCGATGTATTTCATCAGGTATAGCATCTACAAAACCGGAAATTGATTTAGTATTTTTTTTAATTATGCAAATATAATTGGCATTATACACACAAACCTGTTTAAAAACAGAATCACATTATTAGTAGAACAAAAACATTTACATACATACATTATACATAAATTTGTGCATAAAACGCAATTTTTCGTATCCGGAAAGTTCACTCGTGAACTATTCTATCGAACGCACGAACTCGAAGTCCCCCGTCGATATGAAGATTAATCATAGTCCTATACTTCACTTTCTTACTCTCGTCACTTAATCGGAACACGAAAAATCTCATCAAAACAGCTGATAATATCTTCATCTGCCGATAAGCAAATTCCTTCCCCAAACAAATCCTCGGCCCGGCCTATTAATTGTGTTCGTCACACAAGAAATACGTCAGTTTTATCAGACACGAGTTTATTTATCTAAAATAAAATTAAAAATATAGTATTATTGTCCAAGAAAAAAAAAACCTGGAAAGCGGTAAATTTGAAGGGACACTCGTGATGGAAGCAACCGTTAAAATCGAGCCATCGTTCGGGTTTAAATTCCTCTGCATTGTCTCCCCATATGAATTTCATTCTTCCCATTGCGTACGATTGATAAGCCACCGTGTCGCCTTTTCTCACACGGAAGCCATCTGGCAATGTGTCGTCCGAAAAGCACATTTTCGGGTTCTAATATACACAACATAACTGAGTGAATTGCCAACAAAAATAAAAACAAATAAATAAATTCCTATTATTTCTTATTAACATAAACCTCCCTATGCAACAGTCTTTGTTAGTTTACCCTCATATTTATTTAAAGCTTATTGTAATTAGTACCCCTGTGTTATGTCGAATTTAAAGCTTATTGCAATTAGTACCCCTGTGTTATATCGAATTGCTAAAAACGACCCTATGTTATTTTATTGGCAAAACACCCCCTATGATTTTTTTTTTTTTTTTTTTTAGCAATTAGTACCCTTATTTAGGGGCTTATGTGCTAAAAAAATTGAATCATAGGGTTGGGTTTTGCCAATAAAATAATTGCAATAAACCCCGTATATAAACAACACACTCACATTCCCTCCAAAGATTCGACTTTGATTTTCGATCGCAGAAGATTTATGCTAATAACAATAAATTGATAATTAAAATAAGCATATGAATATCATATTCAAAAAGAAAAAAAAAAAAAAAGACGAGCGGTACGTAAAAAAACAAAGATGTTTTTTCTTACCACAGGAACTGGAGGATAGAGTCTGAGAGTTTCTGTGAGTGCTGCATGAAGATAATGCATCTTTTCCAAAGCTTCTTCCCTCAAATTAGCCGCGAATTCCGATACATTTTCTGCTCGATTAATTTCTTTAATTTCGCGCGCCACTTTTTCTTGAACACGAGCGTGCTTGCACATCATGTAAAAGAACCAAGATAGAGTAGTTGCAGTTGTGTCTTTACCAGCCATTACAAAGTTCAAGATTATATCTCTCAAGTACTTTGGATCCGCCTCCGACAGCTTCACAAACCTCGACAAAATGTCGTTTCTCCTCAAATCCACCTGCCCACAAAAACAAGAAACATGCATAAATCGAGAGTTTATTGCATTCAGCACCCCCTTATGTCGTAAATATTAGCAAGAACACCCCTACGATGCATTTTTTTAAGCAAACAACCCCCAAAATGATGCATTTTTAGGGGGTAGATTGCTAATAAAATTGAATTATAGGGGTTTTTTAGCGATTAGAGTAAAAACAGGGGTGTTGATAAGAGAAATGAATTGATTGATTCAACCTACACAGTTAGTCTTGTTACGAATTAGCTTGTACACAAACTCGTCAACCACTCGAATATTCTCCTTCAATTTCGCTTCCGAACCGATATTCAGAGCTTTCTTTATCTTCCAGAAAACATCGACGTATCTCCAAGCAATAACCGCGCTTGCGTCGTCGAAAGCGCGGCTAAATCTTTCCCCTTCTTCGTAAGAACCGCCCGTGCTGTCTAAATCAACCCCAAACGCAACTTTAAATATCGAATCGAGAGTAGATTTCATGAAAAGCTCCTGTTAATTTACAAGATCACGATCACAAATAATGGAGCTGAATGCAATAAATTAACCCCTAGTTAAATGATAATAATTCATTAATCTTCACTTGAATATCGAACGGTTGATTGGAAAACGAGGATTCGGATACAATGCCAGCTAGCTTTACTGCGTTTTCGATGAAGACTGTGGTGCTAATATCCCTTAGAGCTTTAGTAGAAAACTCGAGGCTCGATACTTTTCTTTGCTCTTTCCATTTTTCGCCATCGACTACGAAAATCCCGTCACCTAATAAGTCCTTTAGAATGCTGTAATTGTGCCATCCCTGCAGAGGATCAATATAATATCGACAAAAAACATCAATAACGATTAGAAACTAACCATTCTTGAAATGTTTTTTAATTTACCTTGCCGTAATTTTCGAAGTTTGTTTTGAGAATGTACTCTATGTTAGCGGGGTCTGCGGTGTAAACCTCGCTCCGAAAAGGGGCGATGAGTCTGTACGTCTTGTGTTTCGTGGCGAGATCTGTCATGTAATGGTGGAGCCTGTTGAAGTTCATCAGCTGGTTGAATATTGTGCCGCCGATTGGGTGGTAGTGGATTCTCTTTCCGAGCAATTTTCCGGCCAAGAATCCGGCGATCAGAACGGAAAATACAATGATGAAGAAGGTAATGGTCATGGCTTTTGGGTGGAGCAAAAATTCCATAAATGACCACGAGCAAAGTTTTTTTTTTTTTTTGTGTAGTATTTTAGTTGTCTGTGCTTTGTAAAGTCACTGGGGAATTACATCAAACACATTGCGCTCACCCTCGATTGTGCAGCTTGAAAATGTATTAATGCTCATAACGTCCGTGACGATGGGTGTTTGTTGTACATTCACCAGCAAAAGATGCTTGACGACCGTCGAATATTCCGTCCAGATTCCGTCGTGTTATCTCACGTAAAGATATGTCGATGGTGTTTGTTTGTACACTCGCCAGCCGAAGTTGCTCGGCGGTGGAATATTCCGTCGGGATTTCATCATATGTTTTCACGTAAAGATCGTACTAGTTGTGATGAACTGGGCCGAACTGTTTCCGGAAGGGATCTTCGGCCCATTATTATTAAGGTAAATTATACCTACACCCCTGAGGTATACTAAAATAATTTTAAGGTTGATAAGTGTTTGTTTTGCACGATTTTGACTTATAAAATCTTTGAGTTTTGGTTTTCGTTCGTCCGAGTTTCGGCTTTATTTGTATATATTATTGCGTTTCTGGTTTTATTTCTATTTCAGGGTTTTATTAGGTATTTTTGCCGAGTCGAAGCCATTTGAAAGCGAAACCGAATTTTCTTGGATTTTTTGATGCCAAGAAGACCCAGATCGCGATCTGACATCTCTGGATCGCGATCTGGGGGATGTCACAGTACGAAAATGGATCAAGACCCAGATCGCAATCCAGCATTCCGGATCGCGATCTGGGGGTGCTGACAGAGAAGAAATAGGGGTCAAATCCAGATCGCGATCCAGAAAGCCGGATCGCGATCTGGGGGGTCCGACAGAGCTAAAATGGGTCAATATCCAGATCGCGATCCACATTCCTGGATCGCGATCTGGCATGGCGGTGGGCAGTTCTCCGAAGCTGCCAGATCGCGATCCAAACAACCCGGATCGCGATCTTGGCACGTTTTTTGAGAAAGATATTTTGTTTTGCAAAGCTTCTTGAGGAAGCTTTGCATTTCACTATAAATAGAAAGGCCCTTTCATTCTTCATCCTTGTTCGACTTTTTACGGTTTTCGACGGTTCTTCGCGGGAATCATCAACGGGGGTTTTGACTTGAGTTTTTCTTACGCAATTTCTTTACGTTTTATTCTTCATTTCCTTTGTACATTCTTTTGATACTATGTTTGTTATGAACTAAGAACATTTTCTTCTAGGGCAATGAAGGCTTGTATATATTGATTTCGATCGTCATTTCTGTTATCTATTTGTCGTGTTTTGATTTCGTTTATGTTTTCCTGTATTAAATGCTTCTGATTGTGTTGATCAGCTCTCAGATTGATATTAAAGAGGAATGAACTCGAGAGATGATTTCTTGTTTGAAGTTAGGAAAGCATAGCTCGGGGTGTGGAAACGGAGACGTGATGCACTTTGGGTAGCCCTTAAGGACTTGACCTAAATGCTCTCTTAATAGCAGGTTCTGAACGGAGATGTCGGACATGTGGGTAGACTCTAACTACACTGGAGACGGGGGTTAAAGTACATTAGTGTCTGGGTTAACGAATAGGAATGTGGCATTAGATAACGGATTTGTAGATCATTGTTGATTATACATAGGTGGATTTGGCCCTAGAAGTCCCCTTTAAATCGAAGTCCCCGCGTTGAGTTATCGTTACTTTATTTACGTACATTCTATATTTGCATGTTTACGATCTTGCATGCTTATAAATTAGGGTTTATCACCAATCCACTTATTTACGATCGGCTAGATAATATAACGATAATATAATTACACTACTCAGCATTTGAATCTACAAGGTCCATGTGGATCGATATCCGGAACCACTGTTCTGCAAAATGCGATACCGTATACTTGCGGTAATTTATACGTGTGGAAAACGCGTATCAAGTTTTTGGCGCCGTTGCCGGGGACCAATTTGATTTTATCTTTGTTAATAGTGTTACCAATTATCTGATTATTAATTTAGCTATTTACTTGTTTTATTTTTGATTTTTACCTTGATTTTAACCAATCACTTTGTTTATGCCCAGGAGTCGAAATTTGGAAATCATACCTTACGATCCCGAGATTGAAAGGACGTTTCGAAGACGACGGGGCACGCGCAAACAACAAAGTGAACCAATGGCCGAAG